>CM035427.1:159050385-159142885 GCA_020310875.1 Ceratopteris richardii | reverse complement strand
AGTGACACTAGATCCACTTCCAATTCAGCTATTGGAAGCCCTTTAGTCATTTTTTCCTACAAAATAAAACACAACAAGACTCCATACTAGTTAATAAGAGACTCCAAAAAATCATTCACTACATCATCCCAAGAAGATTAAAAAAATTACACCACAGATTATCACACACTATTATCACTCTACTTTTCAAAAACTCTTTTTTGTGCCCATCACATTGATGAAAGGCCTATTTTACTTTATTTTCTAAGTGCAATTGGAAGAATTTTGAAAGAAATTGTTGATACAAATAAAAGAAAAACAAAAAATGAAATAACACAAAGATGAGAATTAAAAACAAAAAAGAATACAACTCACACACTCCTATTCCTTGCTTTGTGCTCAAGAAAGAAAAAATCAATAAAACATTCATATAGATATGTATAATTTTTTTCTACAACTTTTCTATATTTTTTTCTCAATGATTTCTATAATTTTTCTTAATTATTTTGAATCTCTCTTTTTTTTATAATAATAATAATAATAATAATAATAGGAGGATGTTGGGAATTTAACTCACAACCTCCCGGTTAGGAGTGTGATGGGCTAACCACTTTCCCCAAAAGCCATGGTTGAGGATTACTTCCTAATCCTCTCTTTTAAGGCGTGGTTCAACCATCTCCTACTAGGGTTATGTGACATTCCTTCCCCCTTAGACTGAGCATTGTCCACAATGCTCACTTGTGGACCCTTCTAACTCTTGGACCCATTTTCCATGCATGAATGCTTCCATCAACCTCAAACTCTAGCACATGGATCAAATTTGGACCTATCCCATCCTCTGTGGGTGCCCAAACGCTCATGTGCCTTCATCCAAGGCCAGTTTCACACTCACCATGGATAAGCGCTTTTTCCAAGTGCCCACAAATGAGGCACGAACCTCCATCACGCCATATTTCTCAACTAGGCTCTGATACCAATGTTGGGAATTGAACTCACAACCTCGCGCATAGGAGTGTGATGGGCTAACCACTTGCCCCAAAAGCCATGGTTGAGGATTACTTCCTAATCCTCTCTCTTAAGGATTAGTTCAACCATCTCCTACTAGGATTATGTGACAGAGGATTTCTTATTCTCATTCCCCTCCTAGCTCTTTTAACTAATATGAAAAGAGCTTCTCCTTGTGCATGGGTGTTTGAATCTCTTGTGCCTTGTGAATGCATCATTTTATAATGTATCCCTACACATGCAAATTTAGTTATGAAATATTCTTTATGGTGCAAAAGGAGGGTCTTAAGTAATGTACTTAAGTTTTTTTCTTATGATGAGGCTCCATATTGATTTTTTTTATTTTTTCTATAATTTTCTTCCTCCAAACCCATCTTGATTTGCTTGATTTGTTTCCCTTCTTTTCAAATTGTTGTAAAGTTCTTCCTTTGTGTGTATCTAATGAGGTTACTTGATTTTCTTTTGTTGTTGGTTTTTTTGGCCTCCATATCTGCTTCATTTTGTTGTGTTTATAGACTGGATTTTGATATTCCAATCTTCCTATGGGTCTCCATATTTGTTTCACCTTCTTCCTATTTTGACAAAGTGGTTGTACTCTTAAATTTTGTTCTGATTTTGCTTTATATTCTAATGATGTGTTCATTTGATCTTGTACTAGCTTCCTCTTCACAGATTGCTTCAGCCTTGTTAAGTTTTTCTTCTAATGGAAATTTGAAGGTTTCCATTTCCAACTTGTGTATGTCTTCTTTTGGTTCCTACACATCATCTTTTACAAACAAAATTCTCAAATTTTTATCTTTAATTTTTACATTAACCACTTTCTTATAAAATCAATGGAAACTTTATGTTGTTTCATCCAAGTTTGGCCTAAGATTAACTTTTCAGGCATCAATTTATTAGGCCATTCCTCACATTCAACAATGGAGTCTTCCTGTCCTATTTTAACAATACTTTTTTCTTTTGATAATGCTGGAAGTATTTGTCCATCTCTTGTTCTGATCAAGATATTACTCTCTTTTCTACTCTTTTTGAAGTTGATCTAGGATTTTGGAACTAATTAGGTTTACTTGGGATCCTATGTCCAATAAAACCCTAATTTTAGTTCCTTTGTATTGCATTGCAATTAGTGGTAGATGTTTTCTTTTTACCTTTGATTCTCTCTCACAGACCATCAGATTTCTTATTTCTATGTGTTTTTTTATTGTTTCTTTTTCTTTTTTCTGATCTTCTTGTCTCATCTTCTCTTCCTCTTGTTTCCTTCTTTGTGATTGTTGTAATCTTCTCCATCCTTGGATGTTAAGGGTTCCATGTATCTCTTTGTCATGCATCCACTCACATAGTTTGGCATTACTTCTCCATCTATGTTTGTCGATTGTACTACTCCACTAGGACTAATGTTATGAAGGATGTATGGACCATGTCCAGTCTTTTTTCCAATTTCATGTTATGTTCCTTTAGTCTATATGCTAGAATTAGGTCTCCTTCTTGTAAATCTTTTTCTTTGATGTTTATATCATGATACACCTTCTCTCTTTTCTTAGAGTCTACATAGATACTCAGAACAGCTTTCAATCTAGAAGTTCCCAATTGTTCCAACTCCAAAATTCTATCACATAGCTCATGTCATGTCCATTGTAATTGGTTTCCTATCCTTAAAGTAGGTATAAGAAATTCCATAGGCAAGATTTCGTTTAGTCCATTGATCGAATTGAATGGAGTGGTCCTGATTGAAGTTTCATATGATACTCTATATTTCCCATAGGACATGATATATTTGCATATCCCAATCTGTTCTTTTAGTATTCACTATTTTAGAAAGTGTAGTGCATAACACTTTGTTGGTACTTTTTGCAAGTCCATTAGCTTGGGGGTAGGCTCTAGATTTCTTGTGTGTAATCATGTATTGATTTGTCAATGTTTCAATCACTTGATCCAAGAAGTGAGTTCCTCTATAACTTACCATCTCAATTGGTATTCCATGTCTAGTGATGATATGTTCATATAAGAAGGTTGCTATGGTATGATCATCAATTTTTACAGCGTCTTTTGCTTCAACCCATTTACTCAAGTAATCTATTGCCACTATAATATATTCTGCATGAGAACTTTTAGTTGGTGGGTGTATAGATCCAATAAATTTTGATCCCCATTTGATAGATACTCTTGCAGATACCAAAGGCTTAAGAGGCATTTCACCCTTGTTTATAGGTGGTTTTGTTCTTTGGAAAATACCACATCTTTGTGCAGACAATTTTGCATGTGAGAATAATGTAGGCCACCAAAATCTGGAATATAGGGTTAAATTAGGAGTCCTCTCACCTGAGAAGTGACCCCTTGCTACACCTGAGTGAGCCAGTTCTAACATTTCCAAGTATTTTTCTTCAAGAACACATATCCTTAAGTATACATCCATAACTTTCTTGTATTTGACCGTTAATGAGAACAAATTCCTCACTCATTTCATCCATATTTCTTGGTTTTGTATCCTCTTTCCTTGGTTCTTTAAGATTATCCTGCTTCAAATGTTCCACAATATGGTTACTCCACTTGGGGTTTTCTTGAAACCAAAATAGAGTTATTAACTCACTTTGATGATTTCTTTGGTGCTTTTCACATTGATTCATATGATTCTACATCTTTTTCTTTGGTTGGACAATGAACTCTCATTATTTCCAAGTTATTTAGAGTGATAATTTTTGAAGCATGAAAACATGCCTCCTCTAAATAACTACCTTGTTCTTCTTTAGGAACACAATATTCCAACACCCCAATGTCATTCACATGATACAAATATCCTGATAAAAGAATAAAGTTTCCACTTTGCAAAATTAAGTGTGTAGGAGTCCACTTTGATTTTTTTGGTCTAATTAATAGTATAGGTACCAAAGAGCTTGCCCATCTTGGTATGCTTTCTAGATTAAACAGGTATGCCTCAGGTAACTCATCATCAATTAGATGTAATTTTTCCCCAGTAAGAATCCATGATATGTGGTATGCCCTCAAATGTGTTTTTCCTTGTCTTGCCACAACTTCAAATTAAAACTCCATGAGTAAAAAGCACCTTACTATCCTCCTTGTTTGACACCGTTTATTTACCAAGTATAATAGAGCTTGATGATCCAAAAAAAAAATGAACTTATTGGCCAACACATAATGTCTATATTTCTTTATAGCAAACACCATTCCTAAACCATCTCTTTCAGTTGTGGTATAGTTTTTTCTTAGCCTGATTCAATTGTCTACTTGCATAGGTAGTAGGAAAATCTAATTTTCTTCCTTCTATAGCTTGTGCTGAAACACATCCTAAGGAAAAATTTGAAGCATCCACTTGTACATGAAATATTACATCCCATTGTGGTGTTTTCAGTATGGCTGACCAAACAAGTTTTTAGGGTTTCAAAAGCTTTATCACATTCATTGGTCCACTCAAATTTAGTGATCAATGCATAAAGAGATTTAGCAATATTTTCAAACTTATATACAAATTTCTTGTAATATCCACAATGTCCCATAAATGTTTATAGCTCCTTCACATTTGTTGGCTTGGACAACTTGACTATGGCTCTCACTTTTTCTTCATCAATTGGTATTCCATTCTTGGAGGCTTTGTGCCCTAGCATTCTTCCTTGTCTAACAAAAAAGACACACTTTTCTGGGTTAGTAAAAACTCTGTAAGTTCTACATTTTTTGAATATATTATCCAAGTCTTGTAGATAATGTACTCTCTTATTTAAAAAATTGCATAAATCATCCACATAAATTTCCATTATGTTCCTTAGGAAATCTTTAAACACATGACACATCAACCTTTGGAATGTGACTAGTGCATTTGTTAGAACAAATGGCATAACTCTAAATGCATAGAAACCCCATTCTATTGCAAAGGCAGTCTTAAGTTGATCTTCTAATGCAATAGGCACCTGATTATAGCTTGAAAATCCATCCAAGAAACTACACACTTCTTTTCCAAAAACTATCTCTAGTAGCTAATTTGGTATTGGCAATGGACAGCTATCTCTAATAGTTGCAGCATTAACACTTTTGAGATTGATGAAAATCCTACGTTTTCCATTCTTTTGGGACCACAACTATTGGGGATGTCCATTTCGTATACTCAATTTCATAAATGAAATCGGTAGCCAATAATATGTCTATTTCTTCTTTAATCTTTGCAAAGTATTTGTCATTGTATGTATAATCCTTTGCTTCACTCTTTTCACAATCAATCCACACCATCCTTTTGTGGATTGATTCTCCACCACCCTTTAACTTGAAAGGTGTCAATTACAAAGAATGGTCCACAATGCTCATGCTTATAGAACTCTTGGGAAAAACCTTACACCTTACAAGACTTGGAATCAAGACCTCCTCCTTCCCCCCTTAAGACTTAAGCACTAAGATATATGGATTCCCTGTTTTAGAGAGCGTATGAACTTTTGCTTTAGTCTAGTCTCGAGACCTTTGATCCAACATAATTGAGACCAAATGGTGTCCAAATTCATGTCTATCTGAATCGATTAGAGACTTACATCATAGAACTTAGTATGTAACATTCTTCTCCCCCTTGGAAAATATTTTTGTCCTCCAAATTAGATCTTTATATATCTTTATAGGCATTCCATTAAGCCCCATGTTCTAACCTAGAAGAACATGTTTCCATCTCTGTGGTGGGATTCACCTCATACTCCAAATAAATAGAAGAGAATTCACTAGTTGATCCTTGCCCAAAGAATTCAAAACACCATATTTCTTTTCACTTGATAAATTCATTTGAGTGCAAGTAGGAAATGAATAATAAGATTGAATTTAAAAAAACTCCCTAACCAATTCACTATTTTCACTATAGGCTATCTAGGCTCTAACATGTGAAATGGGTGGATACAATAAACTAGTCCAATTCTTTGCATCACTAGTGCATGAACTTAGTAATTGAGGTGGGATTTCTATCCCTATTAAGACTTTGAGAACTTTTTTTAATCATGAATTTGATTTGGAAGTAAAACAAGAATTTTGGCTGACCCAAATATCTAACGTAGATGTTTGTACTAGGCTTCACTTCCAACCAACATTTACTTGCTTTTTTACACGATTGGAGGACTACCTTGTCCTATTGGGCTTGAAAATCCTATGTAGAATGTAGGAGAAAGTGTGCCATCTACTTTTGTTCAAAACTCACTTTTACTTGAACAAGTCAAATGCAAAATGAAACTTTTCCAACTTAGGACACTTTTTTCAAATAATTTAGCTTCAAATTCTTGGAAATTTTCAATCTCATGAACAATTCCTAAGTTTTCTTTTCTAGAGTATACTAAACTCTATGAATTTCATTGGAATAATACTACTTAACTTGAAGAAAAATAAAATGATTAAGTCAACACAGACTTAGCATCTTTTGAAGATTGAATGGGTTCTTGTATAGAGCATCTATCTAGGATGTTTGGTTTAGTTACTTTTTCCAACTGTCAATCTCTTGTTCTTTCCTAAAAGGAATCAAATACTTTTAGTGAAATTTCAAAAGATTTGGAAAGCAAAAAGAAAGAGCTAAAACCTTGTGTAACCAATTCAAATTTCTGAGATACTTGAAACTAAGTAGATTCAAACTTTATGTGACTCGAGACTTTCACTTTTCAAAGATTTGTTTCAACAAGGTATTGAAGCAATTTATCTATCTTTAAGAGAAGTATACTAGATTCTCAACAAGATTCCTAGAGAAAAGCTTAAACATCATCCAACCACTAGTCACTAGTGTGTTAGGATGCTTGAGAAGTTACACAAGAAAGTGTAATATCTCATTTTAAGCTAATCTTTATGATTCTCTAAATATTTCCTAAATTTAGAATCATCATAACTCTTATTGGGTTTGCAAGAAGTCATGTATTCTTGACTAACAATATGCTAAGAAATTTTTTGGAATGTAACTTGGTTTTCTAATTCATGCTTAATTTTCTATGCAACACACCTTTGATACTTAATGTAAACTTTACATCAAGTACTTGATACCTACATCTACCTTTAGGAAGGAATTTATTAGCAACTTGGGTTGCAAAGTTATGACCGGCATTACTTTGCAACTAACTAGTTTTTTCTATCGTCACAAATGCCAAGCTTGATCTTTACCAAGTAAGCTAACTACTAGATAAATACATTTAATTATTTACTCAGCAAACAATCATGCCCCTTTTACATGTTGGTCTTTAAGGTTTGTGGAAGCACACGAACAACACAAGCAAGAAGAAGAAGCTTGGAGCACACCACAATATTGAATGTATTACCAAGTGAATATAGAAAGATAAGTGATTCATTAGGGTTATAGATGTGTATACAAGCCAAGGGAAAATACCTCCTAAAAAGTGAAAACATACCTCGACAGTCCTAAGTGTGTTCACATACATCACTACTCAAATATATTAACAAATCCCCCTTGGGAGTGATGCAGTGAACAAGGGGCTGACACTCATGTATAAGGAAGTGCCAAGCTATGTGTAAAGAGATCAATGCACAAAAGTAAGTAAGCCCCAAGCTTTGCAGAAAGCTTCATAATTCTCCCTAAGCAGAGCCTTTGTGAAAAGATGTGCAACATCATCCCTTGTGGGCACATAAAGCAAATTGATCTATCCAGCATTGAACCTCTCCCTCACATAATGATAGTGCACCTCAATGTGCTTAGTGCGAGTATGAAACATAGGGTTCCTCACAATTTCCAATGTGATCTGAATGTCAATGAAGATGATGGCAGTAGAAGATTGACCAACAACCAAATCACCCAAAAGGCATCTAAACCACACACACTCAATAGTCATTGTGAAAGCTTCCCTATACTCAGTCTATAACTAGAATTGGCCACAGTAGGTTGCTTCTTGCTCAACAAAGATATGCATGAGCTACCAAGCATGAAGCAAAAACCACTAGTGGACATATGATTGTCATAGCAACCAGCCCAATCTAAGTCCAAAAAAGCATGTAAATTTGCCAATAATGATTCCCCCTTGGGATAAAACAATCCAAGTATATGGGTACCTCTCAAATAGTGAGAGATGTGCTTAATCACCTACCAATGCTTGACAGTTGGGAAATGCATAAACTTGCTTGAGAGATAGCAATATGAATATCAGACCAAGTTATGCATAAGTTAATCAAGCATCCAATAACCTGGTGATAGAGAACAACATCAAATGCATCTCCAACATCATGAAGACTCACCCATAAGCTTCTTTCCATAGGAGTGGCAATAGTTTTGCAATCTTGAAGCCCAAAATGTTGCAATAATGTGTCAATATATTTTTTTGACAAAAATTTATTCCCCCATCAACTTGCTAGATTGAATGCCCAAATAATGATGCAAATGCCCCAAATTTCACATCTCAAAAGAGGCATGCAAATCAGCCTTATATTCAGAAATATGCTTCTCATTAGGACCAATGAGTAGCATGTCGTCAACATATACAACGATGATCAGAAGTACATTATGTAAATGCTTAACATATACGATGCTCTCAATTGGACTATTTTCAAGACCATGTGCAATCAAGTAGGCATGTAACTTTTCATACTTAGCAAGCGGTGCTTGCTTCAAACCATATAATGCCTTATTCTAGCCTACACACTTTGTTTTCATGCCCTTTCTACACAAATCCATGGGAATAAAATACATGCACTTCTTCATGTAAGTCAGCATTCACAGATGCAGTTTTTGTGTCCAATTGATGTACATTCCAAGCATGATGAGCTTCAAGTGCATAAATGCTATGAACGGTGGTCATTTGGCATGTGGAAGCAAAGGTCTCATCAAAATCAATGCCTCTCTCTTAAGCATAAATTTTTGCAACAAGCCTAGCCTTATGCTTGTCAACTATTCCATCACACTTATGTTTTAGCTTGCATACCATTTCATGCATATGCCTCTTTTTCCTTGAGACAAACCACATAAAAACAAAGTACCATTCTTCATAATAGGATCATATTTTGATCGCATGGCAGCCATTTAGTTTTTAAATTTTGTGTTTAATCAAAAGAAACATGTTGAACCCAAGAAGAGAAAGGATAAGGCTCCCTCCCACAAAGAGGTTTCACTATGACAATGATCATCATCTCATTAAATGCTAGAGGGCTTACCGACCCCTCAAGAGTGACCATCATTGGTCAATGGCTTCACGACATTAGCCTAAACCTAGAATTTATATATATTCAAGAGACTAAAATTGATGGGGTGGACCTCCAGAAACGGCTCAGACACGTCTCCTCGACCCATGTTTGGATTTCAACGTCGCACCAGCGGGGGTCCGATGGGACGATAATCGGTGTTAATCGATTCTGGTTTGAAAAGCTTGAGAACTCGATTGAAGATGAGCACCATCGATGGATTGCTATGTCTTTTGGTGCTCCCTTTTGTTTTACTTTAGTTTCTATGTATGCCCCCAATGGGGAGTTGGAGAGACTGAACACTTGGGCCTCCTTGGACTCGCTCCCCCACAACTTGTGGGCGAAGTTGATCTTCAGAAACAATAATGAGTTGGCTCTCATGGGATTCCCAAATCGGAAGAATCTTGAAATCTTGACCTTGCTGTTTTCCCCAATCCCCGTCTTCTGGAAAGGCTCAAATCTTGTGTGCTCCCTATGGAAGAGTTGGAATAAAGTCAAAAGCTACATAAGAATAAGTGAAGAATGGAAGTGGGTGGCCGATATCAGACAAAACGACTCTATCTGGTTTTTGATCCATGGCATCCGGAGCATGGAATCTTGGAACATTCAAAACGCCAAGAAGCTATGGAACAAAGGCTTCAAAAAATGGAAACATCTCTGGAAACAAGACATCAACCGGTGGATCAACTTTGAGGAGATTGACCCTAGCATCAACATTTCGTATGAAGAATGGAACACTTTGCAAAGCAGATGTCTCGCCTGGGACTACTATAAAGTACACCTTCTCATGGGGCACAACATGTCGAGCTCGCTTGGTCTCAAATGGCATAATGGGAATAGCCTATCAAAAATCCCGAACATCAAAGAAAGAATTGATTATCAGGTTAACCTCAACAAGAAGTGGAGCCTATCATGGATGTGGCATCGGTGGGACATGAAGTGCATGGCTATCTAGCACCCCTCATAGAAATCAAAAAGTATATCCTCTTATGGCAAATTCTTCATCGTGGAATCTGGACCTACCTTAAGGCTAGCAAATTTTGTGGGATACCTCCTTGGTGCAAACGCTGCTACCAGTCTATCGAAGATAGTTTCTCACATCTTCTTTACCTGTCCCAATTCCAATAGGCTCTGGTAGACGGTCGGAAAGAAAATTAGTCTTCAGAAACATCTCAGTTGGAAGCAAGCTCTGCTAGGAGAAGCGATCGGCTGCTCTGCGACTCTTTGGAATGCCATTAGAGGGGAGGTCCTATAGAAAATCTAGCTGGAAAGATGAGCTTTTAACTTTGGCGACTCCACCAAAGAGTGGTCAATTGAGAAATCATTGTTCCTCCTTGGCAAAAGGATCATTAACTATAAGAAATCCCTCCTTCAGGCATCATCAAGTGCTCCTTTTGATCAATAATAAGCTTAAACCCAAGTGGGCCCCACATGAGGGTGATGAGAGGGTGATTAACCTTCTATGTAATGCCATCTAAACTCTTCAAAAGCTTCCCCTGCTTTGTGGGATTCGGGGGGTCCCGTGGGCACTAGTCCCCTTCTCTTTTACTTTTCTTTAATTAATTCAAGTCCCGGAGAGTAGGCTAATGCCGAACTTCCTTTATTTAAAAATAAAAAAAGAGAAACATGCTCATTCTCATCAGAAAGACTAGAGGCAGCCATTGCATAGAAATCTGATGCAAAAGATGCACTATGAGAGCCTAACAAGTATGATATGATAGAGGTGTATCCAGTTTGTTATCTCTCCAATTCTACGCGTACCATTTAGGCATTGTGTTAGCCTCTTCTATGTCAACCCTCTTGTTGGGTAGTAGGGTGTGCACACATCCTCTTTTGTGCATGAGAACCCTCTTTTGATCATGAAAATGCCCTTTCTATGTATATTGGAGGCTTGCACATGAGAACACTCTCTTAGGCCCCTTTTTTATAATTCTCCCAGACTAAGTCTTGGAACATTGTAAATAATTCTCCTTTTTGCAAACATATGAGAAATCCCACGTAGAAATCCCATGCCTTTATTTTCTTGGGATTGGGTTATTAGAAAGGAATATTTGTCAAGATCTCTTAAAGATATGTTAGTTAAGCACATGCTCCCTTTTTTACTAGTCATAGGAGCACACGGGGAAAAGAGTTTATGATATAAATAGATTTTTGGGAAAGGGAGCTTTTGGTTCACATTGAGCTCCTTTTATATATTCTTTTATGAATGGAAGAACTCTTTTACTCTTAGACTTTGTGCAGTTTGGTATTTAGTGTTAGAGTGTGAGAGCGAGGTGTGTGTGCATGCTTGTATTTCCTTTGTGTGTAAGTAGAATGTTGCAATTTCTTGTATTTTACACTTGCGACAAGGATCCTTGATGACCTTCTCTCCATGTTCTCAAGGGCATGTGGCATAGCTTAGAGCTCATGGCCAATGGCTTGAGCATGTTCGAGGGCTAGTTGGATGAAAGGAGAGTCTCCCTTGAGCTTTCTTATTGCTTCCATGCAAGGTGGTGTGGGTCTTGGCTCCCTTTGGGTATAGTACAACAACAATTTTGGTGCCATTGCCGGGGAGAATGGCCTTTCATCACTTAGAGAGTTCAAGAACATGTGGTAAGATATTGATTTGCAATTTTTTCTACTTATACACCTAGGTTATGTGTTTTGGCATGCCATTTTCACCCTTCCTTTGGTCCATTAGCTCCCCATTTCCATGTTTGTTTAGGGTAATTTTAGTTCATTTTTGTTGATTACACAAGAACACCCCCCTATCACTCTCCACCCCTGACACTTCTTGTTTTGAGTGTCTGCCTTGAATATGGAGGTTGGTACTACCCTCTCTAACCCCTCCCTCTCTTCATTTGTTTGAAAAGAAAAAAATACACACCAAAAAAAAAAGATGAGATCTGAATTTCCCTCGAATCCATGCTTAGATATTCATTTGGGAAGTCATTGGATATTTACTTCTTGTTTATTTAAAGAGACTTTAGCTCTGTAGAGCACAGATGGGTATGAAGGACATTCGGGGGCATTCAATGTTACGCTTATGTGTTCCTTGAGTAGCTTTGATGTGAATCTTTTCCCTATACATGGCCACTTTTTACTCTAGTGCTGGCTAGAGGTTTCTTTCCCATGTTACCACATACTTGATTCACCCATATGTGGTGGTACTTTGTACTTAGGGATATTATTCAGCTCTTACTTCAATTCAGTTAATTGTCAATAGAAAGAACTATTCCAACCATACCTCTTCTCTGTGTGTCTTGTTGCATTCGTGCTCCTTGAGTGTGCTTCTCATGTGTCTCTCGCACTTCTACACTCACCCAACAGTGGTATCATAGCAGGCTCAACTCCTTCTCAAGTTTTGATTTTTTGCATCACGGTGTGTACGCACTTTTAATAATGCAAATCGACTTCGGAGCATAGAACACTAAATTTCAACATCCAAGAAACATTTTCGCCAATTGCACTAGGGTTTTAACCCCATTTCAAACCAGAATCGCCATCAAAGTGATGGTTTGTGAACTGAAATTTCAGCATTCATTTTAGTTTTCGTTGAAGTGAAGATTTTGTCACGTTCTTGTTCTTTGGTGAAATGGCGGGCAGCAATGACTTTTTTGCCATGATTCAAGCTGAAGATAAGCTTGATGGGACCCACTATCTAATGTGGTCTTACATGATGAAGCATGTTCTTGTTGCAAAACAACTTTGGAACATAGTGGCCGATGTAGATCAAAGACCCATAGGTTCTTCTACTTCACAATCCAATGTCATAGATGGAGCTTCTTCTTCAAGTACAATGGTTTCTCCTTCTCCACCTACATAGGAGAACATTAGATGGGGTCGAAAAGATGCTCAAGGGCATGTATTGATTGCGCTTTTTGTGAGGCATCATATAGTTCCACACATTCGATCATGTTCTACATCAAAACAGATATGGGACACTCTTGCTTCTTTGTATGCTATGCATAATGAAGCACATGTTGCATACTTGAGGAAGCAACTTAAGGATGTATGTATGGTTGAAAATTATTCTGTGGATGTGTATGTGACATGCATCAAGGACTTGAAAGTTCAATTGGCAAACATAAATGAGATTATTCCAGATGCATCACTCATCTCTACATTGTTGAAAGGATTGCCAAAATCTTTTCAAAGCTTTGCTACTACACTCCGTTTGGTTGCAAAAGGGAATCCCAATATGTATGCATTTGATGAGGTTGTGTCTCTTCTTTTTCAAGAAGAGAAATCTAGAGTGAATAGGAATGGTTTGATTGAGGAAACGCAAGCACTTGCTATCTCACAAAAGGCCAAAAGCAAGTATGTTTTTAGCTTTGGGTTCATCAAAACCAAAGCCGCAAGCTTCCTCTTCCACACATTCCTCAAATGATGTTGATTTGCAAAAGAAGAAGAGATGCAAATATTGCCAAAAGGCCGGCCATACTATTGATGAGTGTAGAAAGCTTGCTAAGTGCATTGAAAAGAAGAAAGAATTTGGAATGTCTATTGTTGAAAATTGCAAATGCAAAGAATGATGAAGCTAACATGGCTCAAGATTTTTGGGCATGTTTTGTTACATGTCATTATGATGCATCTTTGCATTCTAGATGTATGGTTATGAGTGAGGCTGATTCATATTGGTTCTTTGATAGTGGTGCTTCAAAGCACATAACTTCATGCAAAAGATTTTTTGCATCTTTGAAAGATGCACCAAAAGGAGGACATGTGGTTTATGCAAACAATGCCTCTTATCCTATCATTAGAGCAGGAGAAATTGAGCTTGCGACTACAAATGGAGGTATGATTCTCTTGAAAAATGCATTGTATGTACCTGGTATCAAGAAGAATTTGATTTGAGTTCCGTTGATTGCCAAAGCTAAACTTCATGTATAGTTTATTGATGATAAATGTATGGTTCATGATTTCATCAATGGTGATATTATTGTTATGTCCGGTACATTCTGTAATGGTTTGTATCGCATGGATACATACAAGAGGGCTTCCTCAAATGCTTTGGTTGCTCATACTTCT
Source organism: Ceratopteris richardii (assembly GCA_020310875.1). Classification (NCBI taxonomy): domain Eukaryota; kingdom Viridiplantae; phylum Streptophyta; class Polypodiopsida; order Polypodiales; family Pteridaceae; genus Ceratopteris; species Ceratopteris richardii. Next base: position 159,128,752 of record CM035427.1, on the reverse strand, counting down.
TCCATGGCTGAAATGGAGATTTAGCATGCTTGTTTTGGTCACTTGAACTTCAATAGTTTGCTTTAAATATTGATTGGGCTAGTTGTTATGATACTCGCATGTTCACTAGTGGTAATTGCTTTTTCCTTGGAGACTCATGCATATCTTGGTTGAATAAGAACCAACCTACAGTGGCAACATCGATTTGTGAAGCTAAGTACATGGTAGTTTTCACAGCTACAGTGGAGTGTATATGGCAGAGGCTCTTATTGATGGATCTTTGCATGGAGATTGATGCTACTACGCATATTCTCACTAATAATCAGAGTGCATTCGCTGTTGCATGAAACTCCGTGTTTCATGCACGGGCCAAACATATTGAGGTGCATTATCACTATGTGAGAGAGCGCGTTCATGCAGGAGATATTGATTTGGTATATGTGCCTACACAAGATAATGTGGCACCAAAACTCTTTCACAAGAAAAGTTTGAAAGGCTTATTACCTTCTGGGGGCTGATCTATCACTCCCTATTGTGTTTACATCATTCGCTCCAAGGGGGTTTGTTACACGTGTTCCTCAAGTAGCTTTGTTGTGAATCTTTTCTCTATACATGGACACTTTTTACTCTAGTGATGGCTAGAGGTTTTTTTCCCATATTACCACATACTTGATTCACTCATATCTGGTGGTACTTTGTACTTAGGGATATTATTTAGCTCTTAATTCAACTCATTTAATTGTCAATAGAGAGAGCTATTCCAGCCATTGGTCTTCTTCGTGTATCTTGCTGCATTTGTGCTCCTTGTGTGTGCTTCTCGTGTGTCTCACACACTTCTACACTCACCCAGTATTCAAAATTAAAGAAAGGGAAGAATTACTTTTCCCTCTCTCTCACTATAACTGGCTAATAAATGATGATGGCCCTCATGGATTTGAAGTGCACTAGACTTGTCATGCATTTTTTGGATGGTCCTTACCCTTCTACTTCCACCTACCACATCAATGGGCAATTAAGGTGGGTAGTACAATTCAACTCTCTCTCGTGAATGTGGGGGCAGTATTCGTATGCGAGGGGGAGAGCTAATGATCTCCATCCATCTCCTCTTTCCAAAACTAATAGGCAGTAGTAACGTTCATGTCGAGGGTTGAGCATTGCATGCTCCCCATCCGTGTAGATTCCATTAAGGTTGAGACACTGTGTCTGCCCCTCTTTGTCACACTCGCCACTTGGGAGGTTGAGCCATGGTTTCTCCTCTGTTTGGGAGGTCTGGGTTGAGCCTTGATCCCCCAGTGCTTCTCTACATTGCAAACATGGGCTTGGAGCTCCCCCTCCTCTAGGTCGAGCTAGGTCAAGCTCAGTGCATGCCCCTCCATCTCTTCTACAAGCCTACGTCAGAAGTCCTTGAAACCCGACTATGTGCACATTTGCAGAATCTTTACGGTGGCATTCTGGGGGTAAATCTCAAGCTCCCCCATGCTCGGGGTTGAGCATCTACTCCTCCTATGATATCTCTAGCCAAAGGTCGAGCCCACATTCCATCTCCTATTTTGGAATTGTTGCTCCATGTGTGCTCCCCCATTTTTGTAGAGCTTCCATGGCGGGATGAAGCTCCTTGCTTCCCATCTGTGTATGTGTGGTGTTGCACTTGACGGGGTTGAGCTCTTGGGCTCCCCCTCCTATTCTTCTAATGCATATCAAGCTGCACATTCAGGCTCTCCCCTCCATGACAAATGTCATCTCTACGCAAGAGCTCTATGTCATGCACACTTCTATGATTGTTGCGGTTGGGGGTTTCTAAGTTCTAACTTTGTGCATGTGGTCAAGATGGGCTGCCATTTACTGATCTGATTCGTGATCATGTTGGACTTCCCCCTTTCAAACTAGCATCTATGGATGGCTCACACTTCCTACTGGTTGCTGATCATGTTCCTACTACTCATCACTTATTTAATGAGAAGCCTTTGATGGCTCCTGTGTCTCGACATGGTGATTGAGGAAAAGGATGCCATGTTGTATAGTTGTGCTTGATTGGCTGGAGACATTTTGTGCTCATAGCTGGAGGAACCCTCAACTTTTGATTCCAAGTAATTTTCAAATTCATAACCTTGTCCATGGCATACAGTGATGCTCGACATATCCAGACGGCATAGCCACTTCATGGGGATTATGGTGATATTAATGCATATGTAACTATAAAATGTTTTTGTTCATAGTATCTAATGTTGAATGCTTCAAGAAAGAGTGCCTATAATGAGGGAAATATGTCTAAAATCTAGGAAAATGTCCCTTTATGCCGTCTTCATGAGTGGTTTGGCAAAAATTCTTGTATTTGTTTCACCGTCGATGCAACTTTTTCCTGTATATATTATGTGCAATATACTTGCATAGGTGTTATCAATTTCTCTTGCCAACATCTTGACGAAGGCTGCCTTGTGCCAGGGCTCTTCTGACAGGTGTTACTATACACTTGCCCTGCTGCCTGGGCTCAAACAATGAGTTGTTGTGAGGTCAGGTCCAAAGAGTGCCCATGAAGCTGTGAAACATTTTTGGTCGAGATACCCATATCATGTGGCAACTCCGAACATGTGAAGCCAAGATGGCAATATATCAGTTTTCTGGATCAAAGGATTGAGGGACGCATTGTGGATTTACTTACTAACTTTCTTTATAAATTTTGTTTTGAAAGGGTGGATACAATGGACCTCAAACCTGTATGCTTAATGATCAATGCCTATGTCATCACACTTTATGCATTACTTCCATGATCATAATTTGTCTATATCTTGTGAAATCATCTAATTTTCTCAATGGGTGTCCAATTTCAACATTACAGAGGTGGACATTTACCTGTTCTGTGAACTACACTAACGATTAAGGATGTGTGTGCAAATTTTTGTGAAGGACTTGTCAAGGCATCTCGGGATTAAGTCTATGATAAATGATTTGAAGGATGTTCTTGCATTCCTCTACCCAATTGCTTCCTGATGAGAAAAACTTGTTTGATGGTGTTAAGACTTTTTGAAAACCCAAGCATCTTGAGGGGGGGTGCATGTGTCCTTCCATGTTGTTCTAATCTCTATGCTCCTTGCCGCATCTTTATGATCACGTGTTGCATCTGTTGCACCTAATGATTTGTTTAATGACTCTACGATTTCAACAGCCCTCCATGCTTGGCTTGCAACACCAATTGAGGTTAGGGACCTGTGAAAGTGGGCATCTGTCCCACGGTGGTATGACCCCTCTATGGAGCTTACGAAGGACTTCATGTTTGTTAAGACTCACAAGCCATCCACTACTGGTGTTACTTGAGAATGGCACTTTTTCCACATTCTTGCCATCATAAGTGTTGCCGTCAAGAGCTCAACCTTGACATACGATAATCATTGGAACTCATATATTGTTTGTTTGTGTAAAAGTTTTGAAGAGCCTATGGTTCCATTCATGACATAACTCTTGGCACCTTATGCATGTACGCTATCGAGCCCACTTATGGATTTTTCGACAGATGTCCTAAACTCAACAGGTGATGCTATTTGGCACAGCTGGTTTAACAAGGCTGAAGTTGTGTTTCTAAAGTGATTGTTGGAAGGATTTTTCTAATAAATATTAACTCCTACCTTCTACTATGCTTCATGACAGATAAGAGTAGCTTGGAATTCTCTATGCTACATGTGCAACCAGACTTTGTGGTGCTTCAATTGACATGCAGGTTTTGGTTTGGAATTCTCATGGTTGCCCAATGGGGGGATGGTATCCACAGCTCCACACGTCTACATCAAGGGCCCCAATTCTATTATACACATCGTTTTTAATGTATATGCATCATTTTGAGCACAAGAGATAGGAAACATGTGGAGAGCTATGAGTTAATGCTATTAATGGACTCCTTGCCTCTTGGAGTCCCTTTCCTAAAATTGCACCGACAAGAAGGTTTACTTGAAGACTGAATTCTTGAGGAGCATTACTCTTGATGATTCTCTCCACTGAGCAACCAAACTTATAGACAGATACATATTCATTACCAACTGTCCAATTGTTCTATAATTTTTTTATTTCTTTAGGTCTGCCATAAGATCTATTCCAATGGGATGTATGCATATTCTGCAACAATGTGCTCTTCATGCTTTTCCTTGGGTGGATGGGTTGACTGCCTCCAAGGAGGATTGTGTGGCTCAGCACCTAAAGATCTTCACCACCTGTAAGGCCTCATAAGTGTAAAAGCTTGGATAATATGTAGACCTCTTCTCAGCTTCATGCTTGCATTTAGGTTGCTAGGCTTACTACCTCTTAGGAGGATTGTGTCGCTGAGCACTCAAAGATTATTGGGTGCACCTTGTTGGCCTCATTTTTCAAAGATAATACTTGTTTGTTGAAAGTTTTTCATGGATTACTTCATGGGGTTGCTGCATATTTTGGCAACAAAGGCTTCTCTTTATGCTGTGAGGCTAACTACCCCTTAGGGAGTTGTGTTGCTCATATATAATCACTCTTCAATACCTTGAAGGCTTGCAAAGTTCAAAGTTTGGAAGATTTGAAGACTCAAACTAGTTTAGATATGTATGATCCTCTTCTCTTAGCTTTGTGGAGGATGACAAAGTCTAGGGGGAGGAGAGTGTTGGGCAGTAGGGTGTGCAGACATCCTCTTTAGTGCATGAGAACCCTCTTTTGATCATGAAAATACCCTTTCTATGTATATTGGAGGCTTGCACATGAGAACACCCTCTTAGGTCCCTTTTCGATAATTCTCCAAGACTAAGGCTTGGAACATTGTAAATAATTCTCCTTTTTGCAAACATATGAGAAAACCCACGTAGAAATCCCACGCATTTATTTTCTTGGGATTGGGTTGTTAAAAAGAAATATTTGCCAAGATCTCTTAAAGATATGTTAGTTAAGCACATGCTCCCTTTTCTACTAGTCATAGGAGCACATGGGGAAAAGAGCTTAGGCTATAAATATAGAAGCCCATTTTTGGGAAAAGGAGCTTTTAGTTCACGTTGAGCTCCTTGTATATATCTTTTTATGAATGGAAGAACTCTTTTACTCTTAGAATTTGTGCATTCTTGTATTTAGTGTTAGAGTGTGAGGGTGAGGTGTATGTGTGTGTGCATGCTTGTATTTCCTTTGTGTGTAAGTAAAATGTTGCAATTTCTTGTATTTTACACTTGTGACACGGATACTTGATGACCTTCTCTCCATGTTCTCAAGGGCATGTGGCATAGCTTGGAGCTGATGGCTAATGGCTTGAGCATGTTGGAGGGTTGGCTGGATGAAAAGAGAGTCTTCCTTGAGCTTTCCTGTTGCTTCCATGCAAGTTGGTGTCGGTCTTGGCTCCCCTTGGGTATACTACTACAACACCTCTCATCAACAACTGCATTCGCATGAGAAATGGAATGATCTACGTCAACATGTGGAACTTGTAAAGGTTGAGAAATTACCTCATTTGGACCAGCACTTGACCCTCCACCTATTGAAGGAGGAATCAAAGTTTCATACACAGCTTGAGAGCTAGTTGATGTCTCCTTGGTACATGAAAGTAATGGTTGAATTGCATCTTCCAAAAAAACAACATCACAGCCAACCAAAATCCGTTTAGTGTGTGGATGATATAGACAATGGTGTTTGCTTTCAAAATTGTACCCAACAAAAATACAATTCTTTATCATCCGATTGCCTATGTTCTTGTTCAGGCTCTAATGCATATGCCAAACAACCAAAGACACGTAGATGATCAATAGATGGCTTGCATCCATGCCAAGCCTCATATGGAGTGATCGAGTTTAGCGTGTTTGTGGAACATCTATTAAGTACATATGTTGCACACATAACAGCCTCAAGCGAGAAGTCATGTGGTAGATCTTGACTTCTGACCATACATCTTGCCATCTCCATGAGATACATGCTCTTTCTTTCAACAACTACATTTTGTTGAGGTGTATATGACACTATAAATTGATGTTTTATCCCATGCTCAGCAAGAAATGCATTAAAATCAGAATACATGTATTCCTCCTCTCGATTAGAATGGAAGGTGCCCAATTTACATGCTGATATGTTTTCAACCATAATAAAAAATTGGTTGAAGCACATAAACACTTTGGACTTTTCTTTCAATGGATACATCCATTTTCTCATCAGTAAAATTCACAAAGTAAAGGTAGTTCCCAAAAGAACAAATTTGCATATGACCATAGACATCACTATGAATAAGCTACAATCTATGAACAGCTCGAACAGAACCATCTTTTGGAACGGAGGACCACTGCATTTTGCCAAAATACAGTGTTCACATACATGTTTACAAGGTGCCTCAAGTTTATGTAGAGAGGAAACCACTTCAAATTTCTACAAGCATAGCAAACTAGAGAAATTCAGATGACCAAAGCATGCATGCCAAAGCCTTGCATTTGAGATAGCCTAAGAATCTTGGACTGCACATGCTAAACCACTCACAAATTTTTCATGGTCTATGATCTCATACATCCCACAACATAAAATGTGAGAAGCAATAATAGCGTCACCATTTGACAGATCATGAATTTTACATCTCGCATCAACAAATTTGACAACCACGCGAATCTTGGCTAACGCTAAAATTCACAATAGATTTTTCTTGATCCCTGGCACATACAAAGCATCTCACAATGTGAAAGAACTACCATCAATAGTAGTCAGAGTAATCCTACTAACTCCCATTATAGGATAAGAGGAGTTATTAATGCATGTGATAGTATTCCATGTAGGATCATGCTCAAGTGAACTGAAGAAATTATGTTATGGGGTAATATGTTTGTTGCCCCACTATCAAAGTACCAAACATCTCAGTCTATTGCTTGCCTCTTTTACAGCAAGTTTTGGACAACTCTTTATGACATTATCATTTCTCTTATAGTATTTGCAAAATTGTTTTTGCTTTTTTGTTTTCTTCTCATCATTGACTTCCTCCTTTGATTGTGCAACATTAGCATATTTTTTCTTACAAGTAGATGAGCTCCATTTACCTTTGCCCTTGTAACTAGATAAGAAAACTTGATCTGCAACATGCTTCATTTATTGCCTGATATAAGGTTGTAAGTGTGTCCCAAGCATCCTTTATTGTCTTGCAAGGCAAATGTGAGGGATAGTGACATGTTTGAAAAACAAAGTTATCGATGCATGCTCTTGAGCATCTCTTCCATCCCAAAAAAGTTGTTCTACACTAGGTGTAGTAGGAACCATAGCATGAATAGGAATTTGAAGATCATCATCTTCAATGCCATATGCATCACCAATAACTGTATTTGTAGGTGTAGTAGGATGTTTGTCAATACCCTTCACAATATTCCACAACCCCTTTGCTACCAATACATGACGCATCATATATGCCCACAATGGGTAATTAGTACCATTCGGCTTATCCTCAACAGTCGACATACAAAATACATCATTGCTTTCAACCATGGATAGTGACTACATACCTTGATATAGGGAAATGATTGTATCTTAAAAAGTTGAACAGAAACACTTTGTTGTATTGGGGAGCTGAAACCTATATATATGTGTGGCACAAAAGGAAAAAATTGTATGCATAGTCGATGTGATAGAGCATTTGGAGCCCAAAACGAGCTCATATCAAAATTTTGATGCCACAACATGAAGATATTTTGAGCTCCTAAACGCTTGGATTATGCTCACCAATTTTCATCCAATTCTGAGACTCTAACCGGAGGAGTGTTGACAATGTCGTAGATGAAGCGGTGACATGCTCTGATACCAATTGTGGAGTTTGAGGTATGCAAAATCACATGAACAAAACAAGGAAGAAGAAGAAGCTTGGAGCACAACATAATATTGAGTTTATTACCAAGTGAATATACAAAGATAAGTGACTCATTATGGTTATAGACATATATGCAAGCTAGGGAAAAAAACTTCCTAAAAAGGGCAAAAGTGTCCTTGTGGTCCTAAGTTTGTTCACACACATAACTACCAAAATATATCAACATTACATGCAAATGCATGTGCTTGCATGCAAATGCATAGGCTTGCATGCATCTGTTGGCATGATTTTGCATGCCCTAAAATAACTCATTCTTTTCAAAACCAATCCACACCATCCTTTTGTGGATTGATTCTCTATCACCCTTCAACTCGAAAGATGCTAGTTAAAAAGACTTCTATACTAAAAATAATTTTACGTTATTGAAGGAGACCTCCAACAAATAGCACCATTAGTGAAGTGAAAAATGTACCCTCTACATAATCAGCATAGTTAGAGTTTGTATCCAATAATGGATGCATCACCTCTACCCAGACATAGACACATATCCTTAGTGCTACTCAGATATCTCAATATCGATTTGATTGCTTCCCAATGTTTCTTACCAAGATTTGACATTTATCTACTCACAACTCCCAATACAGATGCAATGTTTGGTCTTGCAACTACCATAGCATACATGAGAGTACTAACAATAGATTAATAAGGAATTTCGATCATGAATGCCTTTTCCTCATCAGATTTGGGATGACCATCCTTGCTCAACTTCACATATGTGGGCAGTTGGTCCAGTCAATGCCTTTCCACCATGTATATTGAATCTATGAAGTACTTTGGTTATGTACTCACTCCGAGACAAGTATATGCATCTCTTACTCATATCATGAGTAACACACAAGCCAATAATATGTTTGGCATCTCCATAATATTTCATGCCAAAAAATTGTGACTCAACTTTGTCTTCAAGAGATTTTGAGGGCTCCACGACAATCAACATATCATCAACATAAAGTATCAAGCATATCAAGTTTCCCTCTGAACATCTCTTAGTGTAAAGGCACCGATCCTCATTGCTTCTAGAATAGCCTTGGGACTTCATGAATGCACGAAGTTTTTCTAAGATCTCCATGCAAGAAAGATATATTTTTTATAAAGTAAGTTCTATGATTTAAATGTCCAATCGGTTCACACATATCTATATTTGGACATCGTTTGGTCTCTAGTAGGTTTGGCCATTGAGACTGGACTTAAGCAAATGTTCATATGCTCTCCAAGGCAAGGAATCCACCTAACATAGTGTCTAAGCCTAAAGAGGGGCAAGGAAGAGGTCTTGGGTTCAATGCTTACAAGGTGCAAGGTTTTTCCCAAGAGTTCTATGAGCTCGAGTGTTGGAGATTATATTGCAATTAGTGATACATGTCAGGAAGCATTGTAGCTTTCTAGATTGCATGTGACATGGGCATACCTCAATATGCACCTCGTTTACTAAGTGATAGTCAAAGTGCTATTGTATTGGCTAAGAATCTGGTCTATCATGCAAAGACCAAGCTCATTGAGGTGTGGTATCACTTTATTCATGATTGCTTAGCAATTAAACACATTTTACTTGACAAGGTTCATACTCAAGGAAATGCAACACATGCTTTAACAAGATCTCTACCAAATGATAGTTTTATACATTGTTATCACTTGATGGGGGTCGCTTGATCTTGTATTACATAGTCCATTGTACATTAGTAACATGCCCATGAGGTGGACATGTCCCTAGGTCAAATCAACCATATTGGCCGGCCTTTAATGGGAGATTGTTATGGATTGCTATTGTTAGTGTCTATGTGAAAGGCCAAATGGCCAACACATACTCTTGTATATGTTTGTTCTATTAAAACATATAGTGACATGGTCAACAAACCATGAGCTCTATTGAGACCACCCATCTATGAAATTTTCGTATCGCGAACTCATATTTTTTGTTTTCTATGATTTTTGCATTTTTCTACAGCTTTGCACAGAGAGCTATAAAGAACTATTATGAAGCCCTTCAAAAATATAATCCACATTGTGAGGAGCTCAAAAGCTCCCCTTCAAAGATAGGCTGACTAGTCTTTCTCCATGAAGATATCTAACCTTGACTACCACTCCTATGGCCATCCTTATAAGCAAGGACCATCTCGATAACTTATGTGTTAATGTTTGGAATCTCTCCTTTCTAATTAAACGTTGAATAGTCTCTCTCAAGCCCAAGATAAATTTGTGAACCTAAAGAAACTCTAGAATGAAATCAAGCACCTTGAGTTGAACCTCTCAATACTTGTCCACAAACTCATAAATGTTGTGGTTTTTTTAACTAATAAAGAACCAAGTATCCAATGCTCTAGACTACTTGTATGGGGTCACAAAGTTGTTAAAGAACACTTTGAACTCATCCCAAGTTTGCAATTCTTGTCTATCTCGTGGAGATTGCAAGTGATCTACTAAGTATTTAGGCAATTATCAACTATATGGTATATCTTAACACTTCTCTCACTTGTTAAGCCATTTCTCAACAACATCAACAATGGGAGCACTCAAAGTCCCATGATATCATGGTGAGTTCATGTCTTCAAGTTGCCAAAAAGACTCTCTCATGGGGATATGATCATCTATGGAAGTCCCTTGAGTGGTCAACCCCACTCTTCTTGTGTATCTCTATCTATTGAATGCTCCTCCTTGATAAGATCTTGCCTAGACCTTTCGAGATGAGCTAATATGGATTGAAGTGTGTGCCGTAGGTTTTGAATCCTAATATTCATGTAGTCTAAAGTTGTGGATCCCTCCATGATTGTGCCACGATCTGAGTGAGTAGGGGAATAAGGTCTTGAAGCCATGATTGTCTGAGTATATTTTCTTCTATATGTTTTTCTAATTTTATGTTTTTCTTATGTGTATGTAGGTGCTAAAAAAGACAATAAAGATGAGTATAAACAAGTGACGACAAAAAGCAACCAAATAACTAGCAAAGTGCAAATTTTTAAAACAGAAAACGTTTTACTAATATACATCAAATATATGCATATGCATAAAATCACAGAAAAGTGTAGACAAAATTTCGACTATCAAAGCACACTTATGAAAGCAAACCAAATACTCTACAAGTAGTGCACAAAAAAAAACGAGTCCTAACAAGCATTAGTTACATCAACATTAAATTGGACATTATAAGCCCTCGCCATTTTTCTATTATCCATGCTTGTGTTTGCAAAAAACAAGCAATCCCTACAAACTGATATATACATAAAGAAAGATCTAAGGATACATTTTGCATGTCGCAATCATGCTTTGATGCTAAAAAGTGTACAAGGTAATGGTAACTAAAATCTATATATCTAAATTCTATATGATGTGTTGAATGCTCATATGTGCAATTTTGATGAGGAAAATAAAGCTTTAATACATAAAAATTTTAAATTTCACTTACTTGGTAAGCCAAATCTGTGCAGTTTAAAATTTCACTTACTTGGTAAGCCAAATCTGGGTTCAAAGCCAATCACTTAAACTCTCTTAGACATCCTATTGAAGTCAAGTCAAAGCTCCTCAAACTGGTTGATAAGTAATGAGCTTGAAACCATCAACTTCAAACCCTTGCAAAATCTTACTTCTCGATTTGGATGCCCCAACTCGAAGTATATGCATATCGACCTCTACACGGTGCTTGAGAAGAACGTATGTTTTCTCTTTGGGAGAGGAATATGAGGATCAAATGAGAGTTTAGAGGTGCTCTATGAAACCTCTTGATCAAGGAACCCTCAACACTAAAAAACTCTTAATTTGGATTAAAAAATCACATTTATGCTCAAATAGGTGAGACTAAATACTTCCCAAATCACCTCTTAAAAATGTTACACCTATGCGGTTTCTTTCAAATAAGAAAGTTTACCATCTTGGGATGCACACAAAGAAGCAAGGACTAGGAAATGCATATGCACAAGTCTTCAGATTTCCCATATACAATAAGACAAACTTTTTCCCATAAACCATACCTTGTCTCTTAAGCCTTCAACAACGAGAAGAGAGGTGGAAGGGAACCTCCCTGCCTGTTCACATGCACATCATAGAGCGTGGGCAGGTTGCTTCTTTGAGTATAGGCTTCATGGGTAGTCTTCCCTCTCCTATGGAGGTTGCTTCTTTGAGTATAGGCTTCATGGGTAGTCTTCCCTCTCCTATGGACATGTTCATGTGCTTGAAGGCCCCTTCGGGGCTTATGGACATCTTCGGGGGCTACAAATCCCCTTTTTTTTTCTTTAGGTCCAGCTCTACTCTACTATCTCTGCATGAAGATGATGACCTCTCAAGGAAAAACGAACACCTCCCAAGAAAAGAAGTCTTCAAAGTACTAACAATCTCCCAAAAATTTCTAGACAACAAGCATAATACTTACTCAAGATTGTGTGAGTACCTCTCCGCTCATCCTTCTTATCCCCTTACTCCTAAAATAGGTAGTGCCTAGAGTGCTCGTGTGGATGCATGGCCATCATGCATACTCGCTCTACTATCTACCTAGGAACCTTAGCCCTTGTCCTACACACACAAGATGATGGCCCACTTGGTAGAACATCTAACAATCATGTTCCTCCAATGTAAAATGCACTATGCAACCAGAAAAAAGTTGAACAATTTTGAGATGAAATGCAATCTAATAATAAAATGATTGGCTTGAATGATCTCTTGATCCTCGCAAAGCCATTTATAAATTGTTCAGCATTGTGAGTTGAATAGTGGCGGACTCGATATATAATATTTCTAGCATGCTAATGTTTCTAGTTGTAGTTCATTCATCCAATCCAAGATATGTCTTATGTTGAGACAAGAAATGACAAAGAGATTACCTTTTTAACAAGTTGGTGCATATCTATGGATCCACTTATAGCACTAAAACCCTTCAAATTTATTTTTTTCATGTGAATCGATTCTAGATACACTTGTAAAGAAGTCATTTTATTCTCAACCATGTTAAAATCTCCCACGAGTGAAATGCATAACCACAAACGCATGACCTATGAGGCCACAATCCAAAGTCCTCTCCTTCTAAGCATTAATTAGGTGATAACATACCTTTCGAAATAAAATTGCATACCAGAAGATTAACATACATAATATTATGAATGATGATTGTTTATAATGCCTTATTGTGCAAAAGACAACCAAAGTTGATTCAACTTTGAGCAAAATGTGATTATAGGTAAACCCTCCCAAACATATATCTTTTTCTCCTCAAGGAGTTTGATCTTAGACCCGATCTCCTATAGGCTTGAAATTTGAAAGAACACACATACTCAGGGTTCCCATCTAAACCTTCTGAACCTGATCTTGCAAGTCCTTTGAGTTACCTCTCGGTAGAGAGATTTTTCTTCTCAAATACTTATTTGTGTTCTTCTAACTCCGCTCCCCAAGCAGACGGATAAACTTGCTTTTTGCTCCTTAAAAACAGGGAAACCTCTAGAGATACCCCACTTTAAAGCTTCTTCATCGTAATGTATACAAATTTTAAGTGACCCATATCATCCAACAGACATGTGACTCCTGATACTACGTCATTCCACCTGTTTATGTCAACAGTGGCTCCAATAAGCAAGGAGGCACCCATGTTAGTTAATACCAAAGTATGGATAGTGCGAAAGAAGAGAAGGCACCTAAAATACTACATATCCTGCTCCATATATTTTCCTGAACGTGTTTTAACACAGGCATCATAAAATACTTGCTAACCACTGAATGCAAGTAAAGTCATTAGGTTATCCATAAATCATTGGTAAGTAACGATTAGAAGAATGTATTCTTTTTTTAACTTGGAGAACAAAAAAGACGGCGGGTGGAGCGTGTGGGGAGGAAGGGCAGTCTTCGGATGAATCAAGGAAAATGTTCAAGTTAGATCTGCTAGAAGCCATGTTCAAAAGTTATAGCAGGGGAAAATGAAGTAGCTAAGCAAAGATGTTGGCCTAAACATCAATGCTGTGTAGCACTCCCAAACCTCACCTCTCTTGGTCCTGGTGAGTCATGTAACCTTCTGCATCATGATTACTTTGGAGATAAAGGTGAACATCCCATATAAGAAAGAATAAATAATGGCTTTCCATATTCTACGTTATCATGCGATTATGCAGGAAGCCTTCACCTGGACACAAACGCGACACATTTACGCACGAATCTCTTTAAAAGAAACAATATGTACAATCTGAATGTGACATTTACACAGGAATCGCATCAAAAGAGACAATATATACAATTTGAATGGCAAACTGTTATAGAGCTTGTCCAGAAAGTTATCCACATTTGGAAACTGATAGGTAGGCCCATAAATGAACCGATGCACCTTGATCCACATCCCAGCTTGTTTTAATAAGATCCTCACCAGCTTCAGAAGTGCTAAAGAAACGAAGCAAGTCAAGTAACTCCAATCAGCAAAGAGTGTCTCATAATTTGAAAAAATTATAAATGTGGCCTTCAGGATTTTCCAAGTGCACAATTCTCAGGAATTTGTCTCAAATATCAAATAATAATATATCCTGAGATTTCACTTGATAAACTGAGGCAACTGTGACAGGAATACTTGCATTTCTGTCTAATTCAATCTATGATACTAAAAGAAAAAAGATTAATGCCTCATTCTACAAAACATTCTTTCCACATCATTTAAAACTGAACAATATAAACACAGGTACATGTCGTGGTGTTTGAAAGCTGTTCAATTCGTACATAATACCCCCATAGAACACTGACTGCTTTTGAGAGGAATAACTGTACTTGCCAAGTTGCATATCCACTATTTACCAATCAGCTACGCTCTATGTTGATGGAATGATTGTTGCTGATGAGAGAAGCATTTCCGAAGTCTATAGCATCTGTGCTATTGCCTGGAACATTCACTACACCTGCTGCTGGGATTTGCTGTATCGTTTCACGAAAATCGTTAATAGCAACCCTGCGTTCCCATTGGCTAGAAACCTCTGGTGCTCCTATGAACCCCCTGCCAATATTCTCCCCTTGGAGAAGAGAAGATCTGCAGATAGGGCAAGTTGTGTTCTTCTCTAGCCATGCATCAATGCAACAATCGTGGAAGGAATGCTTGCAAACTGGGAGTTGTAGCAGCTTGTCATTCACTTCGTACTCAGACAGACATACCACGCACCTAAAAATATCCAGGTCATAACAATTTTAGGTTTCAAATACCCTGCATATAAATGTCATGTAGGTTAACAAAAAATTTACACATCTACCCACCTTTCTTCTGAAAAAAGGGCCACAAAGGGATGGAGAAGGGAACGGGGGAGGAGAGAGGGAGGAGGGGGACGAGTCAGACATAAAATTCAAAGAAAGAATAATCATCAGAGTAATTAGAATCCCCATCTCTAAAAGGATATAGATCATTGCGATTTTTAAGTTTTATATGCACAGGATCTAAATATTAATGCGCCAAACATGAGATCCTTCTTTTCTTTTCAAGTGTGATTCATTCTTGGATCCATCACTGCTTGGAAATGAACCATATTGCAGATATCGCCCAACATGCTAAAAATCTCCCTCTTGACTTAGTTGCGCATTCTGGGAGCCTCCTGATTTTCTACAATCTACAACCATTATGACACAGTCTTCCATAGTAAGGTACAACACACAATTTGGACAAGTATATAATGTACTTGTGCACTGAACCTAGTTAAAGGTATTCTATCAGAACAGACTGATTGTATATCAAAGAAAACTGGTAAAAACTTCCTTTTCTTCCTTACCAAAATATCAAAGGGACCAGCACATAATCTATAGTCAATAACATATGACAGACTACAGCATATAACATGTTGTAGAGAGCGTTGATCTCTACAACATTAACCAACCAGCACACATGCACACACCCATAGAGACACAAGTACATTGTATGTACATATGTATGTATGTATGTATATACTATGTACGTACGTATGTGTGCACATAAGTATGTATGTATGTAGGTATGTACAAATATGTGGCAGAAGATTGATCAACACCCAAATCAGCCAAACGGCATATGAGCCACACACTCAACAATCGTTGTGAAACCTTCCCTGTACTCAGCCTCACAACTAAAAGTGGCCACAGTAGGCGGCCTCTTGCTCAGCCAAGATATGCATGAGCTACCAAGCATGAAGCAAAAACCACTAGTGGACACACGAATGTCATAGCAACCAACCCAATCAAAGTAAAAAAAAGCATGTAAATCTAGGAGTAGTGATCCCCCCTCGAGATAAAACAATCCAAGTAGCCAGGTACCACTCAAGTAGCGAAAGATGCTCTTAACCATCTGCCAATGCTTGACACGTGGGCAAAGCAAAGACCTACTCATCTGCAAGATACCAAACTAAATATCAGGCCGAGTTATGCATAAGTAAATCAAGCATCCAACAGTTTGTTGATAAAGAACAACATCAAATGCGTCTCCAGCATCGTGGAAACTTAACCGTAAACCTACTTCCATAGGAGTGGCAATAGGTTTGCAACCTTTAAGGCCAAAACGATGCAATAATGTGTAAATATATTTTGTTTGACACAAAACTATTCTTCCATCGACTTGCATAAACTGAATGCCCAAATAATGATGCAAATGTTGCAAATCTGACATCTCATATGAGGCATGCAAATCAGCCTTAAAATCAGCAATATGCTTCTCATTAGGACCAGTGAGCACCATGTCATCAACATAAACAACAATGATCAAAAGCACATCATTTGCACACTTAACATATAAGGTGCTTTCAGTTCGACTTTTTTCAAAACCATGTGCAATCAAGTATGCATGTATCTTTTCATACCAAGCCCGTGGTACTTGCTTCAAATCATATAATGCATTTTTCAACCTACACACTTTGTCTCATGCCCTTTCAGCACAAAACCTCGACGCTAGAAAACATACACTTCTTCATCTAAGTCATCATTCAGAAATGTAGTTTTAATGTCCAACGGGTATGCATTCCAAACATGATGAGTTGCAAGTGCACAAATGCTACGAATAGTGCTTCGACAAGTTGGTGCAAAGGTCTCATCAAAACTCTATAAATAGAGAGAATTCACTTCATTTCACACTTTTACAACTTGAGAGAATGGCATGCACCAAGCAAACTGCAAGGGAAGCCCACGTGGTCTATCCTATCCATGTTCAAGGAGCTAAACACCCACCATGGTTGCAACCCCGCAAGAGACCTCAAAGCACATACTTTTAGGTGTCTCTCACATGATGGCACACCGTCTGGGAGCAATCCATGACGAGAACATGAAGTGACAAATCAACAAAAGAAATTCTCTCAAATATGGTCAGATTCAGAGTCCGATGATGAGCCACCACAGAAGACACCCATAAAGGCAAGACCCAAATAGGTGGTGAGGAGAAGGGTTATTTCGGAAAGTGATTCCGATCTAGAACCATCGACTAATGAAGAAAGCTGCACTCAACCACCATGGATTCAGATGCACATTCCAATGAGCCACAGGGTAACACATGGAGGCAAGACACTTCCACAAGGACAAGGCCGAATACCAATGGAGGAGGAAAGGGAGCAAAGTCAACACACACATCAACAATAGAATGTCGAAGATGAAGCTTGATCTTCACATTGTGTACATCAGAGAAAAAAGAATTATCAACCACGATGTAGACCTCAACGACAACCTAACATTCCTCCCAACGCAAGAGCTCCACAAAAATGATGAAGACACTTCATAGCATTTGCAGAGATACGACACTATCAGAAATCAGTTTAACTTCTCATACCGCGAAGAACATTTACAAGAGTGCTAAAGGAAGAACTACAAAGCTATTGTGCAGGTCTATGAATACTTGAGGCACTTCAAGAGGAAGCAGAGACCTACCTCATCTCCATGTTTGAAGATTCTAACCTATGTGCTATCCTTGCAATGAGAGTAACCATACAACCCAAAGATATTCAGCTATCTAGAAGAATAAGAGGAAATAACCCATGACCTCAGTAATTTGTAGTTTTTACGAAGCATCTTTTACAAGTACTTCAATGATGAATGGAATGTTTTGTCTTAACCTATATTCTCTCTCTCTCTCTCTCTCTCTCTCTCTCTCTCTCTCTCTCTCTCTCTCTCTCTCTCTCTCTCTCTCTCTCTCTCTCTCTCTCTCTCTCTCTCTCTCTCTCTCTCTCTCTCTCCCCTATTTATCTTGTGCTAACTTTTGAAAAGAGAAGTTAATTTTATCTTTTTCTTTGCACATTATCTTCCATAAGTGCTCACGGTCTACATATAGAGTAGTTAGGGTTTATGCCTACACTTTTGACTTTATTCCAATTGAGTACGGTCAATTTTTATACGCCTCAATCCCCCATTCATGTGGTTGCCGTTTTTTTGCTTTTATAAGCCTAGGGAAGGCTAATAATGTAGTTTAATGAACCTAGAACAAGATTTTAAGAAGTCTAAGCTCACAATAGTTATCAAGGTTAACATTTAGAATGCCTAGGGTTTATTTGTGTACTTGGTGGCCTCATTCCCTTTAGATTTTGACTCCTTATTAATGTACTTAGCCTAGATAGTCTTAAAAATGCTTAAGATAGTCTTCAGAATACCAAAAAAACCCCAACCACAAAAACACGAGATTCAGACCCGCAAAATTTTTACAGGCTTCAATCCTTCATTTCTATGGCCGAGGTTATTTTAGCACAAATAGGCCTTTTGGATGCATATACATGGAGATAAGAAGCTTTTGATTACATACAAAGTGTGCTGGCTTACATAAGCCAAAAAAAGTCTATAGATATGTTAGTAATAGGCCTCACAGTCACAGGAAATAGATTTTGCATTGCTCAAACATTTCATAGCTTACAATGGAATAGACAACATATAAAAAAGACATTTACTTATCCAAAATATTACATCAGTTCTTAGTTGCCTTCGATTTCTCAACAATCTTCTTTCTCGTTTGAAGAGATTGCAGAAACTAGAAGGTTAATATAGATTTAGGAATTACATTAGGGTCTTGCATTCCAAGACCCATGGCAATACCTAATTGTCTTAGTACCTTTCCTATTAAGTTAACTCTGAGAGCAGTTACAACTAAAGATTTTCTAACCAAAATGACAATTAGTGCCTTGGTAATTGTAGATAAACACAAAACTTTGTTCACGGCCTTATGGCACTAGTTCATGAAGTTCCCATCATGACTATAATCTTTATGAACTATGACAAAATCATCCTTTTGCAACTTTCCAATGTAGTTTGCCAAGGATAAGCCATTGTTGTGAGAAGATCCATCGCCATCGGATCTTGCAGCGAACTTGTCCACTTCAATGGCTTCCTGTCAGACAAGAAAATGATAATTCAAGCTTCAATTTTATTAAATTAAATTATTCAATTCCTTAATTACCACTTCCATCATGAAACTTGTCTTCTTCTTCCCCTCTTCCAAGGGCATCAAGATCTATGCTAGAGTGGGCCATCCCACTCTGCTATGCTGCTCGAGATTTAGGTACTTTATTCTTCATAATTCTCTCTCATGCTGCATTGTACTCTTCTTCCATAGTGTAATTGTTATCATCTTTCAAAATATCTTCACACACTATCGCTATGGTCTCTACCATAGAATCACCCAGTGGGATAGATTCCTTTTCAAGGAGACGAGATGTACATTGTATTATCAAGTGGAACGTTTAACATTGTGGAGAAAAGACTTGGACATTCATCAAGATGGAGCCAAAACGCCTTCTCAATATCATGAAGGAAAATAAAGTCCTCTCCATCCACAACGATGATGGAGAGCTATTCAATTTCTATCTCTGGTAATGTGGGCTCAAAGGGGTTGAGATTTGATGGTGGGGGCTCTTCCATGCTTAATTTCTTGCACAATTTGTCCTCCACACCACCAGGGAACTCTCGATGCACTATGCCATTCTCTTTGGCTAAGTTTAGGACCTCTAGTTGAGGCTCTTTTTTTCATGAACAAATCCCCATGTGACAAGGTTGGGGAGATCCACGGGTGCAAGCTCCGACTCCTCATTGATAATAAATATTGTTGTGGAAATATAAGAGAGGTACCTAGTACCCATCCTCTTCTTTTTGTCAAGTTGTTTTATCAAACAAACCGTTTCATCTAACAAATGCCTTGCATTGTCAGTGATTGCCATGAAGTGCTTCAGGCGCTTCATAAAAGGTTCATCACCTTTATGAATGTAGAGCAAAAGCCCACACAGAACACATTTACCCTCATAAGGTGAGATATCTATAGAGTAGCATAAGATCTAGTACTCAAAAAACTCTATGATTTTCTCAAGCACATCAAAATTGAGTTGGATTGTATTGTCCAAATCCGAGACTCTAGAAACAAAGTCATACAAGTGTGTTTGACCTTTGTACTGAGTTGATCCAAAGAACTCAGTGAAGAGTTCTTGAGGAGGTTTGGACAAGGGTAGTAGAGGTGGAGGAAGCCATTGCACGTAAAGGTAGCATGATTGCTATGGGGTGCTTACATTAGGAGTGCTTCTAGCTCTTCTTGGTTACCAATTTGAGAAATGAGAGGATAAGACTTTCTTGCATAGTAGTTTCAATATTTTGAAGTGAGTGGGACCCATTTAAAGGTAGACAAAATAGCTACAAATATAAGCAGAGAACTCCGAAAAATAAATTTGGCTCATAAAAATGATTGAACAGATAATCATTTAGCATAATAAGAAATACCACATCTACACAATAGAAAAAATTTTAAAATTGTAATATATATTGCAATAGCAAAAATCAAATATTTGACAATTTGTAAATCATATTGACGTCAAACAGGTTTACATCCTGTGCATTATTTTGAAGAGAGGAAGGACTATGAATGGAAAATGGATTATGTGTACACTCAAGTACTCATATAGTTCTTGACAATATATATACTGCAATAGCAAAAATCAAAGATTTGACAGTTTGTAAATCATATTGATATCAAAAAGTTTTACATCTTGTGCACTATCTTGTAGAGAGAAAGGACTATGAATGGAAAATGGATTATGTGTACACTCAAGTACTTATATAGTTCTTGAGCTATGACAATAAATGTTGAGTTCCATCTACACTCCATTCAGGAAGGACTTTAATTTTATCTTCCAACCTCTTACCAATCTATAGAGAAATAAAACATTAAATATCATATTTAAATATAATAATTTGCATAAATAAAAGAAAAAATTCCATAAACTGTTTACCTTATGCCCTTGTATTCTGAACTTGGATTGATCCAGATCCTCAAATCCCATTACTACTAGATATTCTCTCACGTTGGCAAGGGTCCAATGATGATTCACTAAAATGACTTCCATTTCGTTATTGGGCAGATTTATCTTAATTTCACATGAAATTAAAAAACCCTCATAACTTTGTAATGGTATCCATTCACCAAGTCTACACATCCAATGATCATAATAGAATCTATTGTGCAATGAAGTACGATGTTTTAAATATCCAAATCCTATGCCTCTTACACTAATTTTACAACGATATCCATCCCCTTTGGTGCATCCTTCTACAAGTCCCCAATTTTTCACCTAGTAAACCCTCCACCTTCTCATATGTGATATCTTTTAGCACGAACATTGGTGAATTCTCTAGAATTGTGAATATCTGAAATAGATATACAAAACAATGGACAGGAAAACACTAATATAATCTTACAGATCTAGAAACTCTAGTGAATTTCAAAGAGTTATGTATGCCTATCACCATCTTATGCTTCAAAGATCAAGGTCCATATATCATATTGTGACCACTTGAGCTTGAAAAGAGAATCTATCTTAATCATCTCTAACCTGCCAAAATCATTTTATGAAGAGGATACAACATATGTATGTGTGTAAAAGAAAACTCTCTCACATAAAAGCTAAGAAGGATGGACTTGTGGAAAGACTAGTGACTCAACATCTGCATGCAATGCTGAGAAAGTACCTGTGAGACTATGAAGTGGTTGTTCCTCCACCAAGGTAGAAGGAAATATGTCTGCAACAAAAAAATACACATCTTAATAAGGTATATAAAGAAATTAGAACAAGAATCAATCAATACTTAAAGAGTAATATTTACAATTGATAGGATATCTCCAACAAAGATCAATTTCATCATTTTTAAGAAGCCCAAAAACTTCCCTTTCAAATGGAGATTCAAGTTTTCACGATCTCTTACACGATGAGGGCCAACACCGAAGGATTGCATTTACACCCATGCACCTTTGCAGAACTCATGTCCTCATTGATTTCCTTCTACAACCTTCATATTGTGACATTTTAACGTGATAACCTAATCTTTTGGACGCCTATAAGATTTACGTTTCTTGCTTAGTCCTGTGATCAACCTTTTCTGATCCTACCCTTACCGAGCCTTAGCTAAATTCCAAAGGGGCTATAGACTCAATACCATAGAGCAATTGGAATGGTGTGTGCCTATTTGTTGCCTTGTAAGCAATTTTGTAGGCCCAAAGGACTCCCAAATATGACATGCCCCATGTAGTGGGTTGTTGGTGACATCTTTTTTAGCAGGGTAATTTGAACTTTGTTTGTGCTTTCTCCCTCATCATTAGCTCTAGGATAATATGCACATGATTTTGTGTGGAAGATTTGATACTTCATGAAAATAATTGTTTGAGTCTTTTTGACAAAGTGGGTACCTTGGTCAATGATAACTTCAATTGGACACCCATATCTACAAAATATGTGCTCATAGAGGAATGTAACTACTGTATAAGATGTGCATTTTTCTGATGCGATAAGCCTTACCCACTTAGTAGCATAGTCTATTGCGACCAATAAATATTTAGCCTTAGATGGATGAGCCATTGCATATATGGGGCCCACAAAATCCAACCCCATCTTTCAAAGGATTGCAATGCTTTTGAAACTTTGAAAGGCATATTGTTTAGTCTAGATGGTTTAGGACCACATCGTTGGTAGCTATCACAAGACTTTACCATATTACATGCATCTTTCAAGAGGTAGGGCCACAAGAGTCCACTCTGGAGCACCTTGTGTGTAGTGATGTGACTGGGGTAATGACATGAAGATGGTCTAATGTGTGAAGATTCTAAAATTGCATGAACTTCTTCAAGGTATACACACTTCCGAATAGTCCCACTTTAAAGAGATGCCAACCAATAAGAGTGAAACTTCTACTTTTGATCAAGAGTCTCCTCCTTTCTAGTGTTGTCATGTGGGAGGGAGAAGTGCCAATAGACAAGAAATGGACTAATTCACTCTACTATGAAGGATAAGTGCTTACATGGAAAAGATGGTGGTATGATAAATCATCATCAACTCCCTTGTCTCTGCTTGATATTTGTATTCTCGAAAGTGATCTTCCATTACATGGTGTTTGCCAAGCCTATGCAAAACTTCAAAATCAAACTCCTAGAAAAGAAGCAACCATCTCCAAATCTATCCTACAATATTAGGCTTGTTCAGTAAATACTTGATTGCTTGATGATCTTTTATTACCACAAAATGAACACCAAGGAGGTAATATCTAAAATTTTTCAAGGCAAATACTATGGCCAATGCTTCCCTTTTTGTTGTGTTGTAGTTCCATTTTGTCAGGGGAGCACTAGATTGTGCTCTCTGACTACAATAGATAAGATTTCCGAAATACACTTATGATTACAAGAGCACCCACGTAGGGAAAATAATACAAGAAGATGTAGCTGATACAAGACGTCCCACAACCCGGGACCAATAGGTATGGAAACTGGACTAGAGATGATACAGGAGATCCCACAACCCGGGATCGTAAGTACGAGACAAGATATCAGGATTACAAGAACTCCTCTCTAGGAGATGGACTAGATACAAGAAAGAACTCGACAAGATCTCGTACTACGAGATTACAAGAGGACAAGACTAGATGTCCAAGATACAAGACTAGACAGGACTGGAATAAGGAACAAGACAAGAACCGGAACTGGAACTTGGAGAGTACTTACTTGGTGGTCACGACTCCTTGAGCTCCCAAGACTGGTATTGGCAAGATTGATTATGAATGTGGCCAACCCCTCCTTATATAGGTTTTCAAGGGCGGTTCATGAAAGGCGGTTATGAATTGATGTGTCATCGACGATGTCATCAATTCGAAACATGAGCTCTGGATATCCGAATCAGACAAGTAGACAGTCGATCTTAGGGTTTTGACACGTTCCGAACGCAATGGAAGCATTGGTTTCTCCTAATTCTGAACCAATCATGAGATACAAGAGCACCCACGTAGGGAAAATAATACAAGAAGATGTAGCTGATACAAGACGTCCCACAACCCGGGACCAATAGGTATGGAAACTGGACTAGAGATGATACAAGAGATCCCACAACCCGGGATCGTAAGTACGAGACAAGATATCAAGATTACAAGAACTCCCCTCTAGGAGATGGACTAGATACAAGAAAGAACTCGACAAGATCTCGTACTAGGAGATTACAAGAGGACAAGACTAGATGTCCAAGATACAAGACTAGACAGGACTGGAAGAAGGAACAAGACAAGAACCGAAACTGGAACTTGGAGAGTACTTACTTGGTGGTCACGACTCCTTGAGCTCCCAAGACTGGTATTGGCAAGAGAGATTATGAATGTGGCAAACCCCTCCTTATATAGGTTTTCAAGGGCAGTTCATGAAAGGCGGTTACGAATTGATGTGTCATCGACGATGTCATCAATTCAAAACATGAGCTCTGGATATCCGAATCAAACAAGTAGACAGTCGATCTTAGGGTTTTGACACGTTCCGAACGCAATGGAAGCATTGGTTTCTCCTAATTCTGAACCAATCATGAGATACAAGGTTTACACGGAATCTAAGGTTCAGGATGGTTTCCTTTGTCCATGACATCACCTCCCCCTCAAGCGACGAGTTCCACGAGGAGCGGTCATGTTATCAGGTCTCGGCTTCGTTGGATTTCTCTTATGGAATGATTGGTGCTCTCTGAAGGTTTTCTGCAGGTTCCCAAGTACGATCACAGATGCCCTACCCTTTCCAATGAATAAGGTATTCCAATCTTTCTCGAGATATTCTGGAATCTAGGACATGCTAGACTTCAAATTCTTCATGATCATCAATCTCGATAGGTGGTGAAGGACTAAGTCTCTCCCCCCTCAATGGTGAAATCTGATATGGTTCCAACATGGATACATGGAAAACTAAATGTATTCTCATAGTACTTGGTAGCTGGAGCTTGAAGGTGACTGGATTAATCTTGGCCAAGATGGTAAATGGACCAAATCTTTGATGATCTAACTTTGCGCAAGGTCTTGAGGTTTGCAAATTGTTTCTAAGTAACCATACTTTATCCCCAATTAGATACGATGGATTCTGGACACGATGTTGATCTACATAGTACTTATATTGTTCTGGAGCTTTATGGATCTCTTACTTGAGTTCTTTGTGAATGTCCATCACGTACTGGGCCTTGTCTCTAGCAGTCGGGTTCTTGACATGATTTGAGAGTTGTATATCCATCCTTGGATGTTGTCCATAATTTGCAAAGAAGGGAGTCTTCTTGGTAGATGCATGAACACTATTGTTATAAGCAAACTCTGCAAAGGTAAAAGCTCAAACCAATCATTTTGATGATAGTTGCTAGTGCAACGGAGATATTGCTCCAAGACTTGATTCAACCGTTCTGTTTGTCCACCAATATGTGGATGATTTGCTGTAGATAGTTTAACTTGAACACCAAGGAGCTTAGGCGAATAGAAGCAGATTCATTGCGACAGAACATAGACCACAGAGACCTGTTGCAATGAACATGAACAATTCAAGGAAGACTCCATCTTCTAATAACCAAGGTAAGAATCCTCGTCAGGTGGAAAATCAAAGGAGGCTTCAACCAATCCATTGGCAACAAGACCCTGATTTTATTGAGAGGGCAAAAAGACTTGGTCTATGTTTTTGTTGTAGGGAGCAAGGCCATCGGGCATATGAGTGCCCAAATAAGATAGTCTTTCGGCCCACACAATCGAAGGCTATAAACATCATCGAGGAAGGTACAATGATTGAGAAAGAAGATGATGGAGGTAAGTGTCCTAACTCTACTTTACTTTGCATGGTGGCTAATTCTTTCCCAAAGGCTTCTGTAATTACGATTTTGGGTATGCATTCTAATCGATTAAGGCAGTATACATTGTTTTTTATCTTTCAAAGTATACATTGTTTTTTATCTTTCAAATTGGTACAGAACTTGGGGATACCTCTAAATATGTAGATAACTAGACCTATAGAGATGGCTAATGGATGACTTCACTACACGAAAGGATACATTGAAAACCTTGCATTTACTACTTCTGATAGGTCTTTTTTTGGAAGTTTTCATGTGATTGAGATGACGCAGAATGATCCAATCATAGGCATGGACTAGTTAGTTCAGAATTCTACAACAATTGATTGCCAACAAAGAACAATCACTTTAAGGCTAGATGGTGAATCTATCCACATTCTAGGTGATGCATATAATCCTAAACCTATTCTTATTTTTGCTATGCAGATAATTAGAGGTATATGTGATGGCTGTAAAACATTTGTAGTGCATGTGAACAATCTACATGAGAAAGATAATGATGAAAATATTCCAAATTATGTAGAATATCTTTTGAAAGAATATGATGTATTTCCAGAAGACTTGCATGGTATACCTCCACCTAGGCAAATTGACCATGCCATTGACCTGTATCCGGGGACTCAACCATATTCTAGAGCACCCTATAGATTTAACATCGATGAATTAAAGGAGCTCAAGATTCAATTAGATGATCTTTTGATGAAAGGCTTGATAAGAACAAGTGTCTCACTTTGGGATGCACCTATATTATTTTAGAAGAAGAAAGATAGTTCTTATAAATTATGCATTGACTATAGGGGGTTGAATAAAAGAACAATTAAAAATAAGTATCCACTCTCTCATATAGATGACTTACTAGTCAATAAGTTCACTAAAATTGATTTAAGATTTGGATATCATCAAATTAGGATCAAAACAGAGGATATTCCAAAGAGAGATTTTTGAACACGATATGGTCACTATGGGTTTACAGTTTTACCTTTCGGATTAACAAATGCTCCTGCATTTATGTGCTTAATGAACAATATTTTTCATGATTACCTAGACGAATTCATCTTAGTATTTCTTGATGATATATTTGTATACTCTAAAGATGATCATGAGCATGCGGTACAGCTCAAGAAGACTTTGCAAACTCTTAGAGAACACAAATTGTATGGAAAGAAGAGTAAGTGTTTCTTTGCTAAGAATAACCTTGTGTATCTAGGAAGAGTCACATCAAAAGAAGGAATCCATATAGATGAAGATAAAGTAAAAACAATAATTGATTGGCCGAGGCCTAAGACTATAAGGGATGTTCAAAGTTTTCTAGGATTGGCGCAATATGAAAGAGCATACATCAAGGACTTCTCTAAGATAGCTACTCCCCTCACAGAATTGACTAAAAAGAATGTAGGATTTGCATGATGTGATGCCTATCAAAAATCATTTGAAACATTGAAACAAAAAGTTATTGAAAGTTGTGTTTTGAAAATACAAGAAATGGGAAAGCCTTTTGTTGTTGCATGTGATGCAAGTGGTCGTGAGATAGGATGTGTCCTTTCACAGGATGGTAGGGTGGTCGCATATGAGTACATAAAATTAAGAAAACATGAACTTAATTATCCTACTCCTGATCTAGAAATGTTTGCTGTTGTGCATGCACTTAAGCATTGGAGACATCTATTGTTAGGGATTAAGTTTGAATTGAAAACAGATCATCAGAGTCTAAAATACATTTTAACACAACCATTACTTAACAATAGGCAGAATCGTTGCATTGAATTATTAAGCGAGTATGATTTTGACATTAAGTATTTAGTGGGTAAGGAAAATAAGGTCACTGATGCATTGAGTCGAAGACCTTTATGTAATCTCCTTTCTATAATAAATTCTGATTTCCTCAATCAAATTCAAGAAGAACTGAAACACGACTCTTTTTATGCACCTATTTTGAATTTTTTGAATGCAAACAGGGATCAATGTTTCATGACAAATTTCATTTGCAGAATGGATCCTTGTATTGTAACAATCGATTATGCATATCTTTTGATTCTCCGTTAAAAGTTAGAATATTGCATGATTGTCATGATGCACCTTTCTCTGCACATTCAAGTTATTCAAGGACCAATGTTAAAACAAAGTACTCTTACTTTTGGCCATGTATGAAGTGGGATATTAGAAAATATGTTAGTGATTGTTTAAAGTGCCAAGGGGTGAAAATTGAGTTCAAGAGAATGCCTGGAATGCTTCAACCTTTGGATGTTCCAAATAAGAAGTGGAAGTCTATTTCTATGGAGTTTATCACTAAATTACCTACAACCAAAAGTAAGCATGATACCATATTTGTTGTAGTCGATTGGCTTACCAAGATGGCACATTTCTTCCCTATGAAAAAGAGTGATACCGCTTTGAATGTTGTAAGAATCTTTGTGAAAGAAATTTTTCGATTGCATGGAATGCCTAAAGGCATAAATTTTGATAGAGACTCTAGATTTACATCAAACTTCTGGAGAGCAACATTTGAATCGATTGGAACTCAACTTCGTATGAGTACAGCATTCCATCCACAAATTGATGGGGAAGCCGAGAGGGTTAATCGAGTAGTTGAAAATATGTTGCGTATGTATGTGAATGAAAAACAAGATAATTGGAGTGAATATTTACCCTTCGTTGAGTTTGCATACAATAGTGGCTGGCATGCATCTATAAAAATGACTCCGTTTAAGGCCATGTATGGTTATAATTGTTTGACTCCACCTTCGTTTTCGAGTTTTCCAAATAAAGTAGAAGTGTCCAAAGAAATGCTTGATAAGATGGATGAAGAACTTGAAAAAATTAAGAAACACATAATAGAAGCTCAGAAAAGACAAAAGAAATTCTGCGATTTAAAGAGAAGGCCACTAGAATTTCAAATTGATGACATAGTATTTCTTAGAGTTAATCCTCACCGATCTAACTTGTTGCTAGGGAAGGATCTCATAGACTTTCTCCTCAATATGCAAGTCCTTTTAAAGTTTTGAAAAAGATTGGATCACTTGCTTATTTGTTGGAATTACCTAAACATTTAAATGTGCATCTTGTATTTCATGTTAGCTTACTTAAAGATATGTACCTAATGTTGCTCATGTTTTGCAAGACAACTATAAGCTGAAAGATGATGGCTCTTTTGAGCTTCAACCTGAAATAGTTTTAGATAGGAAAAAAAGATTGCTTAGAAATAGATCTATACTATAAATTTTGGTGAAATGGCACTCATACCCAGTAGAAGTTTCGACTTGGGTGAACTTAGAAGATTTTCTAACACATTATCCTTCTTTCCAACTTTGAGAACACAGTTCCTTAAAGGGGGGAAGAATTGTAATAGGCCTCTTTTCTAATGAAATAATTCATTTTGAACTTCTTGAATTTCATTATGGGGATCATAGTTGGAAACGGATGCATCCGAATCATTTTACCGGACTTACCGGACTTGGTTTCAGACGTCCGAGTCCGAAACCCTTTTCGAACTTGACTTTTTCAGAGATTGCTGGATTGATAAAAAAACTCTGAAATTGAGTCATTTGGAGTGGTTGAAAACCCTTGAATATGGAAAAATAAGTTTACAGACATACAAAATCAATGTTTTGCACCCAAAATTAAATAAAAGGGGTATTTAAAAATGGAACTTACATTGGATATGATTGAGAAAGAGAAAGATCATGATAGACTCTTGAAATCGCAAGAGACCATTGAGGAACAACTTAAAAAGGATCTTTGGGAGCAAGAAGGATGATGGTGATTAGGAGTATTTGGAGAAAGATGATGGCTGATCATACATGATTATATTCATATCTTGCTATGATTGCAGTCACATTTATAGACTTATAGTCTTTAGCGAGACCATGTATGGGTTCACTATCTAAATTAAACTTCCTACTCTTTGTGTTTATTGAATTCATGCTTAATTGTCATTGACTTATGTTTCTAATCTCATTTCGAACAATTGCAATAATTTTTAGGATTTTTTTTGGAAAGAAAAAAAAAAAGGTCACGTCCGAAATGTTTTTCCAGTCTTGTTTCGAGCTTTCCAATCCGTCTAAAGTCTGATTCCCGTCCGAATCAACTATGGTGGGGATAATGCTTAGGATGAATAATTAGGTCATTTTATGGATGTGGGAAAAACTTTGGGATGACAAGTTTCATATTCTCTCTCTAGACCTTATTTGCATCATGTTTTCTAAATTGAAATTTGAAGGTGAAGATGAAAGAATTAAGAAAAACTTTGTATGAGAGAAAGGTAGAGCTAGTATAAGAGAATAAAAGTGTCCGTGTGAAATTTTTGTGAATCATGTTTTAAGTACTTTGTTCAGGGCTCTACATTTAGTTCATTGTAAGAAAATGCCTTGATTTTACTCTCTCTCTCTCTCTAGAATATTGAAACTTGCAAGGCTCAAAAGTGGCTAGATAAAAGTGATGACAAAACCAAAAAAAAAAAGAAAAAAAAAAAAACTGGTAAAGCTGATATAGATCTGCGTAGTATGCATGCTCCGCTCTTCTTGTTCATGAGTTTATGTGTGTGGAAGAGCTCTCTCCTCTCCTTCCTTCTTGACACTTCCCTACAACTTCTGTATGTCTTGGGTGCCACAAGATGTTATGTGATGAAACATCTTGATATGTCGTATTAAGATCATTCTTGTATATAGTCTTTTAATAAAAGAAGTTTTTTTCTTATCTATATTGTTGTGTGCTCCACTCTTCTTGTTCATGAGTTTGTGTGTGGAAGAGCTCTCTCCTCTCCTTCCTTCTTGACACCTCCCTACAACTTCTATATGTTTTGGGTTTTGATCTCTTCTCTAAAATACGAATAAGAGTGCTCACTGCTTACTTGCAAAAAGACATTCCTTTTTACGAAAAAATTGTTGCCATAAATTTGGAAACTCCAAAAATTAGTATAATGCATTTTATTCTGATATTACAAGCATGTAAACTATTGGCAAAAGAATGTTGATATATTTCGATCGTGATGCGTGTGAACACACTAGGAGTGTTGAGGCACTGTTTTCCCTCTTTAGGAGGTTTTTTCCCGGCTTGAATATATGCCTATAACCCTATCAGGTTACTTATCTTTGAACATTCACTTGGTAATACATTCAGTATTGTGTGTTGTGCTCCGAGCTTCTTCTTCTTCTTCTTCCCTATGTTGTTCGCATACTTCCACAAACCTCGAACTCCAACAGAGAAGAATATTCTCATAATGAGCAATTTGTAAAACCATCCTCAAATAATCAAATTTATGATGTATACATGCTGCCACAAGAATGCAATGCAGATTATGCGTAAATTTAGAATGTTCATTCTCTAGCTCATGCGGCAACGTTGGAGCCTTGTATTGGTTTATAGCTGTACTCTCTACAATTCTTACTAGGAGCTCATGAAATTGTGTCAGAGAGCAAGTGAAGTACATTGAGGATAATAGAAGGAATCATGTACGTTATATTCAACTAAAGATTATTATTTGGTCAGCAAGAATACTGTACTTATTGATCTGAAAAAGGTAACTGGTAACGTCACATATGCCACCCCCCCCCAAAAAAAAAAAACCACAAATCCAAGTGAAAATAAATGTGTGCATGGACATATTTGTACATGCATGCATAAATGTATGTGTTTAGTATGTATATAGGTGGCGTACATGTGTATATCTATATCTCCAACCTCCATGTGAAAGGCAACAACCAAAGTGAGACCAATCATGCTTCCTAGATCGAATAGTCTATTGCTTCAATAAATAGTTAGGCCCGACACACTAGTTCTTACTAAAGAAGTATCACCAAGCAGTCTAATGTCCAGCTGGGAGATCAATCTCTCCTAACAAACATTCACATGTCCATTTAACGATACATGCAGGTGGCCTCGTGTCACCCACTTCTGCCAACATGTATAATCCACACAAACTTTGGCACAACTACCATTCCTCATGTTTGATGTGTATGCATACACACGCATACACAACAACGTGCATGGTTAACAACACTAAGCAGTCCTTAAATACACATGGTTTCACTTTACGCAGTGTGAAAAACTCTTTCAAATACTGCGATGTTCCAGAAGTGATTGGAACAAAACAAAATGCTTACTGATTCTCTTTGCTTGAGGCTGCGAATCTCTCATCGAACTGCATAACAGGCAATCGTTCCCGAAATGACTTGCTTAAGCCATGATCATGGACAGGCTGGAAATGACGAGCAAAAACAAAATAAGCCTCAAAAATAATGTTTACAAGTTACTCGATTTACATAGACGATATGCATATGCAGAGCTGCAATATAATAAGAAGAAAAATGAACAGTACAATCTCTTGTGTGGATCTTGTATATCATATACTCAACACCATGCAGAATTCGCACTCACTATGGTACCACATCAAAAAATATTACCAGAAGACAGTGGCTGCTGTTCCAGAAGAAGAATTTATTTAGTAAGAGAAAACGCAAGGAAATTCACATGCTTGCAAGGAAAAGGCATTAATCAGTGCATATCCATAGGAAAACGGCATAACCATTCATATAAGTATGTCACGGAATCACAATAGAACCATGAAAACACCGTCAAGCTTTCCGCAAAAGAACAAGACTCCCCGCAACATTAGAGAGAGGAAGACAAGCATTACTTACAGAGGGAAAGAAGCCCCTTGCCACAAACTGCATCCTGCCTCCTACAGTCAACTGTGTGCTCTGTCGCCGCCGAATATAGAGTAGACAAAACAGAATCAGCAACAAAAGAGCGAAAATTACTGGTGTGGCAAAAATAATTGTCTGATACAGCTGCAGCTGAGGTGAAGGTTGACAAGGCCCAGAACATGGAGGGACAGATATACCTCCCTCGTCTGTCATTCTATACGGCCTATCAATAAGACTGCTTCAGAAGAACAATATTCTACTCAAGAGAGCAGCGGAGACAAAAAAACATACAAGTTGGAAGATGAACCCGAGGCTATTTTGCTCGAAAGAGCAATATCTCTTCACTTTACAATTGTAATGCTCAGAATTCGGTTCTGATGTGCATTGTCCACAAGTTGGAGAGAGAAGTCGCCGAAGCGAATTCCACCTTCACATTCGTCCGTAATATTGAACAGGCTCACATGCAGCGCGAAATGTGCGGTTCAACTGAACTCGTGGGGACAAGAAGCTCTAGTAGAGGAACTACCGCAGCAGAAAAAGCTGTGAGTAAATGGTGCTCCTACACCCACAAGCTTTGGGTTTGTTTGCGTTTCCTGGGGGAGTGAGAATCTTCCATGCAGCGCTGAAGGGCCTCTCGATTAATAGAGGGGGAGGAACCATACCCCCCTATCCCCTTGAAACAACCAAATCGAATAAATATGGCGCTTCGCCGCCCTACTGGTGGCGAGCCTGCAGCCAAACTTTCGTCATTTTGCGTGCTCAGAATAAGAACTCTTCCTATTGCGGAAAAGCCTTCAATCTGTAGCACGCAATGCCGCTTTACTTCAATTCAGGACAAGGAATGTCTCCATAGATGAGAAGACCTAGCATCAGAAGCAAAGGATAGGACTGCAACCGAGCCCACCGACTCCAACGACATCTGTAAGCCAACCGAAGGAAAACATGGCGATTCCGAGGGCAAGCAGGGACGCATCTACTGTTGCTTCTCGATCCTCGGATTCGGCTTCCATTAGCATGTCTCAATTACTGTGCATGCGTGTTGTGTGTGCGTGCACTCTCTCGTAAAAGATGCAGCGTATTGTCACGACTCACGATGAACGAGATGGAAGCGGAACCTTCTCTCTCTTGGGTGGCGACATGGCCACGGTACTCTGGTGTGTGTGTACCTATGCAAACTTAAAACACTGCAAAGGAGATGGGTTTGTGAAAGGCTAAGCTGGTAAGCCCTGCTGCCCTAGCGCCTGAGCTCGCTTCCACGATTCTATCAGCCTTCTGCAGTATCATTGCACGAGGCAAAGGAGCCTTTGTACGAGCATTTACCTCCCATCTCCGTATCCAAGAACGCTGAAAAATCTGGGCTGTGCCCAACTTCCAAGACTCGAGCGCCGTTGGCCCATTACCGCTGAGTCCGTTTTATAGTTCTGTATTGTAGCCTGTGGAGGTTTTCAGCAGGCCCTCCGTAGGCTGGCAGAAGTGGAGGTTTTTCCTTTTTGTTGGAGGAACAGGCTGTTGATAAACCGCTCCTGCCATGACCAATTCGGGAGATGGAGATTCGAGATTCGAGAATGAGCTGAGCTGACGACGAGGATGGGCTGGGCCCTCGGTATAGATCATAATCATTGTACGAGACAGCTTTGGGTTCTGAAAAAATTGAAATTTGATAGGACATTTTCTAATATATCTCGATCCTCGTTTCCTGTGGATCATTCCCTGTCTGCTCCGGCCTCCGGGGGCATCAAAGTTCAAGCCCGTTCATGTTGTCCAAACTTTCCAATGGCATGAATTATCGCAACGGCTCGCATGTTGAGACCTTGAAACAGACAATGAGTGGGAGTGAAGGTGGACGACAAGGCAATAAAAAGTAAACCTTGTAATTTGCAGGCGGCGGGTTCGAATGGAGAAGAACCATTT
The DNA here is from genome assembly GCA_020310875.1 of Ceratopteris richardii. Lineage (NCBI taxonomy): Eukaryota > Viridiplantae > Streptophyta > Polypodiopsida > Polypodiales > Pteridaceae > Ceratopteris > Ceratopteris richardii. Next base: position 159,094,376 of record CM035427.1, on the reverse strand, counting down.
CATCTCTCTGTAACTTAGGTCAAAGACTCACAGCCTACAGGTGTGCCACAGCAAGGATCTCCTGGCAGAAAGGACATGTTTTAGACTTACATTCGCCCTTGTTCGATCAGACGAGACAAACCGGCATATTAATATACCATCCTCCATGTCAATGGGCGGAATCCGTGTTCTCGCGTCGTGTATGATTATGCTAATGAACAAAGAACTGCGTACAGCATGGAAACGAACAAGAACAGCTTGACACAGAGGAGAGTCTGTGTCACTCAGATGAGAGTAATCTGTGTTTATCCACATTAACAAATTCAAATACATAAAATAATCTTACCGAAGACATGACCCATTTCAATATTCAATATAAAATCCTCCAAGTATATTAATTTTTTCACACTTGGTTTATGTTTTATTCTAAGTTTAAAATCTTGAAAAAAATAAAACATTCGAGAATCTGTTTTAAATGGAGCTTCAGCCGAGGCCTACTCCTCCAGGCTTTAACTTTGAAATTACAACTGTACAAGGAAGGGCATAGTACCCATGAGACCCTCTTATCTCACAAGAATAGGGGTTTACATAGCTAAGTTCGACGGCAGTCACAACTATCGCGGGGCAGGACAAACGGTGACACATCAGCCACAAGATACAACTTTTCATGATAGCACGTCCCTTACATGTTGCCGGTGGGAGTTGAACCCTCGCCCCTGCCTCTAGAGGCGAAAGACCCAACCACCCAACCAAACGGTCTGAGACGAATTCAAGAATCTATTGAGAGAGTTTTTAAAGAGACATTATGACACTTCAAAGACAACAAAATATCTAGGCTTCCCCAAAATTACTTATGTTTTAAATTTTCCATAATGCATATTCTCTTTTATGGCAATCAAAAGGAATGTTGAGCATCCAATCACAATGCCCCTTTCAAAAGTACTCGCTCTTAGGAGGTATCGTCTCTAAGTCATTCGGATATCTTTGCACTCTCATATCGAGAAAAGACAAAGAGATCACTCACTTGTGTGGAGTGTTCGAAAAAATCCAAAACATCAATTACATAGAATTTCCCTTTCATGAGCTTTGAAAGGAAAAATGTTTTTTTTTTAAGAAGCATCTTCTTTTTCCTCAAAAACTGAGGCAAAAAATTTCCCATTTCACCTAAAATAAATAAAATGGAAGGTTTCCACTCTCATCATTATCAAAGGTTAAAATCATAAAGTTAAAATAATGGATAACAAAGTATATAGATAATCGCATATGCATAACATACATAGCTATATTCATCACACATATATAAATACATAGATGATCACATTTACATACATGGATATCCACTTGTATATTTTTCTATATATATATATATATATATATATATATATATATATATATATATATATATATATATATATATATATGTATGTATTTCAACACATGGATAGCCACATGCGTATATTTCTACACGTATACAACAACCCCATATACATGTTTGCATACATGCACATATACCTATGCATATACAATGAGAAACACATTAACAAACAACCATACACACATGTACTTAAAAATCACAAATACATTGACACTCACATGCACACAAACAAACATAGGAGATCACTTCGAGATACATTAATATACACTTATATACATATATTTAGATGAAAAAAAGTACATAGGAGATCACTTATATACATAGGAGATCACTTCGAGATACATGATACACTTATATACATATATTTAGATGAAAAAAAGTATATGCATAAGGAGATAGATAGACATATTTATGCATAGTGAGAAAGTTTGTATAATTATTCATTTACATCCTGAAAAATGGATTTCTTAAGACAAGCATTCGTCACTGCAATGGGTGTGTCATATTATTGTAAATTGTTATTCATTTAAATGCAATACAAGGTGCAAGATTTGTTCGATCCAAAGCAATGCACCCTTCCTAAACCATCATGAACTTTACATGCACTTAGCAAACATAACCATAGCATTGGAAAATATGTGAATGCCATGCAATGAATAAAGCGTATGCTTCATATAAGTGCCCAACTCTTTCCAAAATATTAATCGCGCAAATGTGAGGGATGCAAAGAAGAACATACCAAATTCAACAAGCCCTGCATGACTTCAGATTGTTAATACACAAAGACAAGTTATGTCATCAACCCCTTTCCATATATTGCTCACCAAGTGCATAGGACCCAAATAATGTGTTCCATGTTATTCTGATCCTCAGAAGCATTCCATTAAATACATTCTAGCCTCATCCAAGCATGCACAATTCCCACACATATCGATAAGTTAGTTTGCTAAGATAAGATTTTCATTTAAACATTCCCCAAGTATGGCACGATGAATCAAATGTCTTTGTTCCAACATAGCCAATAAGAACAAATTCCAAGAACACAAATGAATATAATCTCATTTGGCTTTAATCCATTTGCATAACATCCTATGAAATAGAAAACGAGTATTCTCATGTTCCTCATTCTCAGCTAAGGTTCCAACTATAACTCTCAAAGGGATAGCATCCTGATTGTGTATATTCCAAAAGCTCCAAACTGCATTAAATACGTTACACCATTTATTTTACATGTTGGCTAATGTTGTTTGTATTATTGGATTCCTCTATAGCCCGCCTTGCACAACTATTGAGTGTATCTACTTCCCTTCATCAAGTTTTGATATGCTAGTGCATGCATCAAGTGCAAAAATGTATGTTATTTTATCAAGTTGCATACCTTGTGGAAGGGTTGAATAAAAAAGAGCTAACGCCTTCTTTCCTTGTTCCCTACGTGAAAAACAACAAATCATTTCTATCAATGCAATGGTATCAATGTAGGTAATTGTTTTGAAGGCATCAAAATCTTCTTCTGTGAGCTTAAAATTATCATAGAGATTAATAATAGCTATTGCAACCATTGGTTCATCTGTGATGCCCATGTTGATGATATGAACATGAAAAATATTTCTTGCATGGATGGATCTCATAGGTGAGAAGTCATTGATGATAGAAGCAAACGTGAGTTTGTGAGGAAAAACACCTTCAATTCACATCTGCTAAATATAGAATAGAGCATGTTGGAAATATTTGGTTAGTCAAGAAGATGTGGAAAGCATAGCATTTCATGAAACCATATATCAATGGAGCATTCTGGCAAAGTTTGATCTAGTTTCATCTATCCAACTATATACGGTTAACCAATTTTATGGGTGTGTTCCAGGAGCAGACATGTAGATGAGGGATCTCATCAAGAAGATTTTGTACATTTGCTAAACTCGCATGTTGTCCTTATGCAGTATAATGCTCCATGAGAAGACATTAGGAGTTTCTAGGTAATCAAGCATAGTATGGCCATCATGTAAGCTTCCACAACCATCATATAGGCCAATCAAACAATTTCCAAGTAGAATATTCCATTCAAATCTAGAGATAATGATGCGAGCATATAAAATCTTACCTGAACTAAGTGTTTTTTCTTACTATGGAACTACAAAAAAGAGACTATATTCAAATATTCTTCAAAGGGGTGTCAATGCGCTACAAGGAGATATTTGCACATGCCTCTAAAGAATAGAGTTCCCCATGTTCTTGAGAGAGCATACAATGTCCAAATGTACATTGTAGAGTGTTGAAGATAAATGTACAAGCTCTTTTTCATATGAGCCATGCTTGGATAAATTTACCAAATATAAAGATAAAGAAAAAGTGGAGGAAAAAAGGAAAAAATAATAAAAGAAAAAGTCTAGTCAAAATTCATGATGAGTAAGAGATACAATATCTTGCCTTGTAGTTAGTAGCATGTAGTGGAGAAAGTGGTGAGTTAAGAACAAGGCACAAACTTCTTCACATGCTCATTGGTTATAAAAGTGAAGTGGGAGCACATTCAAAACAAGGAGAGAAAGAGGCAAGAGCTCCCAGTAGTCGGATCTAGCCATTTTTTCATTTTTGTCTTCCCTTAGACTCCTTCCAGCCGCACGTCAGTTTGTACACAGCTCTGTTGCAAAGCTCATATCTCAATGGACATGTAACCATTTTCTACTTTTAAACATTCATTGGAAAGCTTATCTCGTGCACTTTCTGCTTATCAAATACCTCTTTGAAAGCTTATGTAGTTTCTGAGATATCAGTAAAAGAGTGAAGTCTAGTTTTTTAGTATACCTATATGGATAGGTAGTCTATTTTGGTCGGTTTAGTTTCCCGACCAAAACATATCCAAATTGTGTGATTTTTGTCTTGTTGGAAAGCTCTTGGCATTTCCTTTCACTGTCTCACATATCTCATTTAGATCGTTCATAATCTGGGAGATATTTGTCAGTGAGTAAAGTATAGTTTTACAGTGTACTTATGTGTGGAGGTGGTCTATCTTGGTGAGTTCAGTTTCCTGATCTAAACTCATCCAAATTACTTGTTTTTTATCTTTTTGGAAAGCTATTTGTGTCTACTTTCTCTGTACCAAATATCTTTCTCAAAGGATATATATTCAGAGATTTATCAGTCCGAGAGTGAAGCTCAGTTCTTTAGCATATATGTGTGGACAAGTAGTTCATCTTTGACAGTTGTGTTTTGTAATCAAAACTTGTCCAAATTAAGTCATTTATAGCTTGTTAGAAAGCTCTCTTTGTCTACTTTGATTGACTAAAGTCTCAAGTCCATTTGAGTTTTGTATTGAGAGCAGCAAGCTATCTAAGGTGCAGATGTTTGTCTAAGTGCTGGACATACAAGGGCTCACTACACACTTCCGTTGCGCATAGGAGAACTCATTCTCAACAGTTGGTATGAGAGCAAACTTGGTGCTGAAGCTTCATCATCAGAGCTGGAGTTGAAGCAAAGCAAAAGAGGAGCTACAAAACAAGAGGGAGCTTCACAAACGCAAGAGCAAAGGACTATAACTATTCGAGGTAACTCTCAAAGTCTTTGATACTCTTCAATGGCTTGGGTCAACAAGTAGAGAAGTTGGATAAGGATAACTATACAGTGTGGAGGTTTAGAATGACCAACTACCTAATGGGCAAAGGCTTATGGGGTATTGTGAGCGGCGATGATGCTCAACCTCAAATCAATCAAGCTATGGCCACCGAAGTCCAAAGGAGGCAAGCAAAAGAATAAGAAGAGAGGAATAGGAGAGTCATGTTCCTCATTTCGCAAGTCATTACTAATGCCATGGTAGGTCATATTCAACATCTAGAGAAAGCTAAGGATGCTTGGGAAGCTCTTGAAAGGATGTATTCAACAAATACCAAAGCTAGGAAACTTCAACTCAAGAATGAGTTGAACACAATCAAGAAAAGTTCGAGTCAATCCATAGCTGAATATACTTTGAAGATTAAGGAGCTAAGTGATGCTTTAGCTTCTATTGGCACAACGGTTGAAGATGAAGATCTTGTATGTTATACTCTCAATGGCTTGAGAGAAGATGAAAGATGGAAGCCTTTTATAACTTCCATTAACTTGAAAGATGTATATCCAAATTTTGAACAACTAATCCCTCATCTTGTCACAGAAGAGCTTAGCTTCGGTTGTCCCAAAGGAAAGGACAGCCACAACCAAATGTTATATGCAGGTCGAGTTAAAGGAAGAAACTCAAGAGGAGGTTCAAGAGGAAAAGGAAGATGTCACAACCACTCCAACTACAATCAAAACAATTCGGAAGACAACAAGGATGCATCAAATGCCAACACACAAGGAAGAGGTCGAGGTAGAAGTAGAGGAAGAGGCCGAAGCTCCTACAATTCTCATAAAGGTATAACATGCTATCATTGTGGTAAAGTAGGACACTATGCTAGTGATTGTTGGCTGAAGAATGGAAGACCAAATGGAGGTAATCAAAGGAACCAAAGCAACTATGCAAGCACCTCAAGTGAAGGAAGCAAGGACACACTACTTGCAATGAGACATGAGTATAGAAGCTCTTGTGAAGATGACAAAAAATGGTACATTGATTCAGGTTGTAGTAACCATATGTCATGCCAAGGAAGTTTGTTCACTAATCTACAGGTACCAAGTGGAAAAGGATGTGTTGAAACAGGTGATGATACTCAACACATGATTGAACACATTGGAGATATAAGGCTTGGAGATACAAGTAGAGCAAAGGTACTATCTAATGTTCTTCATGTTCCTACAATTTCAAAGAACTTGATTTCAGTAGGACAAATGGTAGAGAAGGGTTATCATGTCATATTCAATGAGAATGGGTGCTTCATAAAGAATCCAAAGGAAGGCTTCAAGGTCATTGCTCGAGGTAGAAGAGAAGGAAGGATGTTCACTTTGGATGTCCAACATCCACATGGAAAGGTCATGTATATTCAATGTGGGAACAAGAAGATTTCAGAGCTGGACTTATGGCACAAAAGAATAGGACACATCAACATTCCAAAGCTGAAGGACATGAGCAAACATGAAGTGATAAGAGGTCTTCCAAAATTTAATAGCGTTGGACTACATGAGTTATGTGAAGCTTGTCAACTAGGAAAGCAAACAAGGCAGCCATTCAAAAGGAGCAATTATGTGGCTCCAAATGTCTTGGACTTGATACATACGGATGTATGGGAACCAACCCAAGAGGCATCAATGGATGGTAATAGATTTTTTGTCACCTTCATTGATGATCACTCAAGAAAGGTATGGCTATTTTGTATGAAGCAAAAATCAGAGGTGTTTTCTATATTCAAAAGATTCAAAGTTGAAGTTGAAAAAAAAATAGGAAGGTCTATCAAAACCTTAAGGTCCGATGGTGGAGGAGAATACTTTTCCAAATAATTTTTAGATTTTCTACAAAATAGGAAGGTCTATCAAAACCTTAAGGTCCGATGGTGGAGGAGAATACTTTTCCAAATAATTTTTAGAATGGGATCAAAAGGCAGTTCACTTGTAGGTATACACCATAACAAAATGGAGTAGCTGAGAGGAAAAATAGGCAAATTGTTGAAATTGCAAGATGCATGCTCAACAAGATGAAGGTACCATTGTACTATTGGGCTGAAGCTACCACAACCGCCATTTACTTGATGAATAGGTGCACAACATTGGGAATACATCACTTGACTCCTGAAGAGGTATATTCCAGTAAGAAACCTGATCTTACACACCTCAAAGTGTTTGGATGTGTTTGCTTTGTTCACATTCCACAAGAAGTTAGAACAAAGATGGAACCAAGGTCAGAAAAATGCATTTTCATCGGCTACTCGACGGAGCAAAAAGGATACAAGTGTTACAACCCTAGAACAAAGGAATTAAGAGTCTCGCGAGATGTGGTCTTTGATGAACTAAGACCATGGTATGAAGATAAAGGAAAGGAAAAGATTCTTGAAGAAGATTGTGATGATTATGTAGGAACAAATCAAAGAGAAGTTCAACAATCAAGCACAAAGGCTTCAGATCCAGAGGCATCTACATCAAATGAAGAATGTTCAACATGGAGGGGGAGTCATTCTTTGTCTCCAAATTCAGCTCATAGTAGAGCCAAAGAGGCAAGTGGTACTCCAAATAGTGAGGTAGATGCAAGTGAAGAAGAATATGAAGAGGTAATCACTCCGATGGTAAAGCTAAATAGGTTAAAGAAGCAACTCTCTAAAGGCAATGAAAGAAGATCTTCAAGGACAAGGTATCCAACTCAAAGGTTGAGTTATGATAGTTTTATGGCGACACATTTTGCATACATGATGCAGGTTATCAAAGACAAAGAGCCTAAGACATATGAAGAAGCTTGCACACAAAAGGAATGGAAGCAAGCTATGAAAGAGGAGATCAAAGCTCTCAAAGATAATCACACATGGGACCTAGTGCCAAAGAAAGAAGGTATGAAGATTGTTCCAAACAAATGGGTGTTTAAAGTAAAGAGGAATGCTGATGGTTCACTAGCTAGATATAAAGCTAGATTAGTTGCCAAAGGATTTAAACAAACACAAGGCATGGATTATGATGAAGTTTTCAGCCCCGTTGCAAAGATGGGAACTATCAGAACCTTAATAGCAATTGGTGCTTCAAGGAGATGGCCATTATATCAACTCGACATCAAAAATGCCTTTCTCAATGGAGAACTACAAGAAGAGGTATACATGAGTCAACCGGTTGGATTTGAAGATGAAAACCATCCAGATTTTGTTTGCAGGTTGAAGAAGGCACTTTATGGCTTGAAACAAGCACCAAGAGCATGGAATCAGAGATTGGTAGAGTATCTAACTAAGTGTGGATACAACCCAAGTAGTGTAGATCCTTCGTTGTACATGAAGAAGGAAGAAAATAGAGAGGTATATATTTGCATATACGTTGATGATCTCATCATAACAGGAAATGATGTTATAGGGATTAAAGATATCAAAAGGAAGCTTGGTAAGGAGTTTAAAATTTCAGATCTTGGAGAGCTGAAATATTTTTTAGGAATTGAATTTGTTTATGGAAAGAGTGGCATCTACTTGATGCAAAAGAAGTACTTGTTGGATGTTCTTTTCAGATTTGGAATGAGTGAATGCAAACCACTCACTCAACCCATGGACACAAATACAAAGATTTGTTCAAATGATGGAGAACCATTGGAAGATATAACGACATACAGAAGCATTGTAGGATCATTGATCTATGCAAACATTACAAGACCTGATTTGTCTTATGTTGTTGGTGTACTTTCTCAGTTTATGCAAGCCCCGACAAGTGAACACTTAAATTCAGCCAAGAGAGTGTTGAGATACATAAAGCATACAGTTAATCATGCTTTGTTTTACAAGTTTGATGAAGAACTGCAGGTCAAAGGCTTTAGTGATGATGATTGGGCAGGTTCAAAGGAATATAGAAGATCAACCTCAGGTTATGTGTTCATGATAGGAAGCAAACCTATCACATGGAGCTCAAAGAAACAACCTATTGTTGCACTTTCATCTATGGAGGCTGAATATAGAGGATTAGCTTTTGCCACATGTGAAGCAATGTGGATTAAAAAACTTTTGGCTGATCTTGGAGTGCAAGTTGGAACCATCCCTATATACGGTGATAACATGTCAAGTATTTACTTGGCAAGCAATCCTATGTTTCATGCAAGGAGCAAGCACATAGAGGTACATTACCACTATGTAAGGGAGAAGGTGCTGAGCAAAGATGTGGAGGTAGCGTTCATCAGAACCAAAGAGCAGGTTGCAGATATGTTTACAAAGTTCTTGGATGCTTCTAAACTCAAAGGTTTCAAGGATGCGATAAATTTGAAGGACATGGATGAAGATAACTTCCAAATGAGCTTGAGGGGGAGTGTTGAAGATAAATGTACAATCTCATTTTCATATGAGCCATGCTTGGATAAATTTACCTAATATAAAGATAAAGAAAAAGTGGAGGAAAAAAGGAAAAAATAATAAAAGAAAAAGTCTAGTCAAAATTCATGATGAGTAAGAGATACAATATCTTGCCTTGTAGTTAGTAGCATGTAGTGGAGAAAGTGGTGAGTTAAGAACAAGGCACAAACTTCTTCACATGCTCATTGGTTATAAAAGTGAAGTGGGAGCACATTCAAAACAAGGAAAGAAAGAGGCAAGAGCTCCCAGTAGTCGGATCTAGCCATTTTGTCATTTTTGTCTTCCCTTAGACTCCTTCCAACTGCACGTCAGTTTGTACACAGCTCTGTTGCAGAGCTCATATCTCAGTGGATATGTATTCATTTTCTACATTTAAACATTCATTGGAAAGATTATCTTGTGTACTTTTTGCATATCAAATATCTCTTTGAATACTTATGTATTTTGTGAGATATCAGTGAAAGTGTGAAGTCTAGTTTTTAAGTATACCTGTATGGATAGGTAGTCTATTTTGGTCGGTTTAGTTTCCTGACCAAAACATATCCAAATTCTGTGGTTTTTGTCTTCTTGGAAATCTCTTGGCATTTTCTTTCAGTATCTCAAATATCTCATTTAGATCATCCATAATCTGGGAGATATCTGTCAGTGAGTAAAGTCCAGTTTTACAGTGTACTTATGTGTGCAGGTGGTATATCTTGGTGAGTTGATTTTCCTGATCAAAACTCATCCAAATTACTTGTTTTTTATCTTATTGGAAAGCCATTTGTGACTACTTTATCTATACCAAATATCTTTCTCAAAGGATATATATTCAGAGTTTTATCAGTCCAAGAGTGAAGCTCAGTTCTTTAGCATATATGTGTGGACAGGTAGTTCATCTTTGACAGTTGTGTTTCCTAATTAAAACTTGTCCAAATTAAGTCATTTATAGCTTGTTAGAAAGCTCTCTTTGTCTACTTTGATTGAATAAAGTCTCAAGTCCATTTGAGTTTTGTATTGAGAGCAGCAAGCTATCTAATGTGCAGATGTTTGTCCAAGTGTTGGACATACAAGGGCTCACTACACACTTCCGTTGCGCATAGGAGAAATCATTCTCCACATAGAGGACAAGGAGCAAGCGCCTACAAGCCTCTCTCTAAAGACCACCATGAATAAGTTGCCATCATATAATGTGATCTCCATATTTTGTCGCTTCGCTACTTAGATTCTTAGAAATAAAGAGCAATATATCATTCTTGGAGAACTCAGTAGAAAGGGAGAGATCCATAAGAATGATTGTCAACACCTTCATGAATCCTTCAACTTCAACATATCTATGTAATTGCAAAGAGTTTTTGGATTCCTACGTGCATTGGCTTGTTGCATGCACATTCAAAATTATATTGAATGCCACATGCCACATAGGCCACAACCCATGACCATGTTCATCAAAATTCACAAAGTTATAACTTATAAGTTATAATTTATAAATATAACTTTACAATTATAATTTAGATTATATTTACTAGGCATTGGGACCTATGCTATGGCATCTAAGCATCTTGAGCTACCATTGACCAATGGTATGTGAGCATTTGTAATGCATTATACATATATACTATACTTTAAATTACTATATTATATAGTATAAGCATAAATACCCTCTTGCCTCCTACCACGGTAAAGTTTCATCACCGAGTTTGAGATGGATCGGTGTGGTTCCCCTATGTCTAGGACACCAAAATATCAATCTTTGAAAGTGGAAAGGATACGTATGTATAGATTTGCAAAGAACTCATCTATTCAAGTCGAGGAATTCAGTCTGTCTAGAAGACATACCAGAAAGGAGAGGAGAGGGTGCACTATTGGAGCAAGACAATCATGAATGGATGATTACATGAAGCTTAGGAATGAAGAAGTGAAGAAAAGAATCAAGCTTAAAGCATGAAGTCAAGTGAAGATTCAGGAAGAGATGATCTATACACTTATGTACATTAACTTTGGAAAATAGTTCAAAAATACTTTGATATATTGACGAGTTCATACTCATATGTATATATATATATACTCATGTATAGTCCTGACATATAGAAGAGAAGAAGAAAATATGAGAAGAGAGTTAATAAAATTTAAGTTCCTTAGTGATAGATGAGTAGAGAGTTTTTCCTGTGAGATTAACGACTAGTCTATCTTAGAATAGCCTAATCATGTGGATCAAGAAACCTTTTGTACACATCTAATTTAGAGGCTAATCAAGCTATGACCAAAGTTTGATGATCTAGAATGTGTGTATGACAAGTAGGAACATTCATATGTAGAAGTTTGCAAGTGAAGTTCTCAAAAACACGCATTTTGTTGCTCAAAGATTTGCTTGGATCTCAGTGCTCATTGTAAAGTTTTTTATGTTTGAGAATTCAAAATTTAAGTTAGAATATAAGGAAGCTTTGGCTAAAAGCATTTAGCAAAACGGGTTATACTTTGAGAGAAATTAGCTTAAGAAGTTGATCATGTCAAAGTCACCATTTTTGGAAGGCAGTTTCTAACATATGTTTGATCTAAGTGATCAAATCAAAGATCTAATGGTTCTTCTGAAGAACTAATGATCATTATGGTTGCGCAAAGATAGTATGAATATGTGTGTATCATTTGAATGATCAAAATCAAAGTCATATGCAGAGATTGAAGTCTATTTCAGAAGTAGACTTGTTGAAACTGAAGAAAACTTCACACAGAGAAGTAATTCTTAATGAACTTGAAAGTTAATGTAAAGTTTGTGTAAATTTTTGTTTATTCTTGATATAGAGGAGTTCTTAAATGAAGATAGATTAGACATTTGGAGAATTAAAGGTCTCTAGCAGTGGTATCAGAGCAGAAAGGTCAAATCAAGGTGAAGAAGAAGCAAGGAGAATCCCGACTATTGCACATATCAAAGATCTTGTGAATTTGAAGGTGCAAAGGGTAAAGTCGTGAAGAAAACCTAAAGAAGAACAAAGCACGAGTTCAAAGGATCAGGAAGGATTAAAGCTTCATATCAAAGGTACACTATAACTTCATAAATCTTAGTAATTGCAGATACAAAAGTCAAGAGATGGGAGAAAGCTTGCATATTGACAAGCTAGATAGAGAGAACTATCCAGCATGGTCTATGAGGATGGAAGCACATCTCATGAGCAAAGATTTGATAGCATTTATTACAGGAGAAGAAGAAAAGCCTGAGTTTAAGGATCCAAGTGTTCCAACAAGAGAAGAACTTGCAGATTTGAAGAATTGGATGAAGAAAGATGCTCAGGCTAGGAGCATCATTTACATGGTTGTAAATGATTATCTTCTACCACACATCAGAGGATTAGAGAGTGCAACAAATGTATGGAATGCCTTGGAAGAACGCTTTGAAAATACAACCAAATCGAGGAAGGCTTCACTATGGGCTGAGTTTACAACTTTCAAGAAGAAAGGTTCTCAGTCAATCTCTGATTATGTTACAAGGATGAATGACATTGCAGAAATTTTGGGAGCAGTAGATGAAGATATTGAAGAAGACAAGTTGGTAAGGCAAATAGTCACATGTCTAAGAGGAGATGAAAAGTGGAAGCCTTTCATATTGTCTACAAAATTATCATTAGATCATTTTACTCCTGATCTTAATCAATTGCTAGGGCATATGCTAACATTTGAGCAGGACATTAAAGGAGAGAATGATAGAAGCTCAAGTCAAGCAATGTATTCAAAAGACAAGAAGAAGAATGCTAAAGGTGAGCAATCAAATGACGAAGAAGGATCATCATGTCAAGTAAACTTCATGAAAGGGAAGGTGAATTTCAGAGGTAAAGGCAGAGGAGGTAAGAATAGAGAAAATGCTAAATCTTGTTGGATTTGTGGAAGAACAAATCATTTGGCAAATGATTGTTGGTATAATAATCAAAATGGTGGAAGTCATAATCAAAATTTCAATCCTAGAGGAAGAGGAGGCAGAAATCAAAGAGGTAATTTTGGAGGAAGAGGTGGTAGGACTTCATTTGCTAGAGGAGGTGGAAGGAATTTCCAAACTCAGTCCTACAACAATCCTATTACAATTATGCTTCAGATCAGAAGGAAGACTTGACTCTTATCTTGAATGCAACACATGAACTAATTTATGAAGATCAAATGGTGTTTTATATTGACTTAGGATGTAGCAATCATCTGAATGGCAATATTTCCCTTAATGACTGATATGGAAGCCAAAGTGAATGGACATACAGTTCAAACAGGAGACAACACCAAACACAAAGTTGAAAGCATTGGACCAGTGAAGACAAAGAGTGGAAGCACACTTCTAAGCAAGGCACTTTATGTTCCAACAATTCCTAAAAATCTAATAAGTGTAGGGTAAATTGTTGAGAAGGGATATGAAGTCAGGTCTACAAGTGATGGTGTTTATGTTGAAGATTCAAGTCAAGGATATAAAAGCATTGTTACAGGGAAAAAGGAAGGAAGGTTATTCACTCTCAAAGTCCAAGGTAATGTGGGGTTTACTTATGGAAGTCAAAAGATGTATGAATTGGACCTACGGCATAAGAGGTTAGGACATTTCAATGAAAGAGGAATAAAAGAGATGACAAAGAATGGTGCAGTGCTTGTTCTACCAAATATTGAAGGTCAACATATGATATACAAATGTGAGGCTTGTCAACTAGGTAATGCTCACAAGAAATCATACAATAAGCAAGGATATAGGTATTCAAATATGCTTGAATTGGTTCATACAGATGTGTGGGCTCCTTCAAAGGGCTATAACATAAATGGATCAAAGTATTATGTGTTGTTTGTTGATGATGCAACTAGATAGATTACTTTGTATGTAATCAAGGATAAATCTAAAGTGTTTTAAACATTCAAACACAACCATGCTTATGCAGAAATAATTACAGGAGAAAAGTTTAAGAGATTGAGATTAGATGGAGGAGGAGAATATTTTTCTAAGGAATTTGATGATTATATGTGGAATGCAGGTATAAAAAGAGAAGTGACTTGCAGGTACTCCCCACAAAAAAATGGAGTTGCAGAAAGAAGAAATAGAACTCTTGTAGAGTATGCAAGATCAATGATGAAGGAAAAGAAGTGTCCTAATTACATGTGGGCAGAAGCAATTAATACTGCAACTTATCTTGTGAATAGGTTGCCTTGCAAAGCTTTGGAGGGAAGGACTCCTTATGAAGCATGGTGGGGTAAGAAACCTACCCTTGATCATTGCAAAATATTTGGATGTTTGGCATATGCTTATGTTCCATCTCAATCGAGACATAAGCTAGAACCTAAAGCAAAAAAGTATGTGTTCATTGGGTATGATGATAGACAAATGGGATACAGGTTGTGGAGTCCATCCACAAAACAATTTCTTGTTTCAAGAGATGTCACATTTGATGAGCAAAGCACATGGTTTACAGGATCAAACAATGTATGCACAGATCTTGAAGTAATTAAAAGGAAAGGAAATTCAAAGATGAAGGTATATGAAGAAGATAATGATGATGATGTTTGTAGAAATGAAATGCAGGATAATTATGAAGATAGACCAAGGCTTGATCTAGAACAAAATGAAGTAAAGACTTCAAGGAGTGCAAAAATTAGAAGATCATCAAGAGAAAGAAAACAAGCTATCAAGCATAGCTATGATACTTCTTTCTTGACAACCAAAGATTATGCTTACATTGTGAAGACATATGTAGATCCATCAACTTATGATGAAGCAAAAGGTAAACAAAATTTGGAAAAAGCAATGCAAGAGAGTATGATGCTCTACTTGAGAATGAGACTTGGGAATTGGTACTAAGACCAAGAAATCAGAAGGTAATTGGATGCAAGTGGGTGTATAAAACAAAGAGGTTTGCAGATGGAAAAGTGTCTAGATACAAGGCTAGACTTGTGGTCAAAGGATATGCCCAAACACATGGAGTGGACTATGATGAAATCATTAGTCCAATGGCTAAGATGTCTACAATCAAAACTTTAATTGCTATTGTTGTATGTAAAGGTTGGAAGCTATCTCAATTAGATGTAAAGAATGTATTTTTAAATGGATATATCGCAAATGAAGTATACATGGAGCAACCAGAGGGTTTCAAAGAGTCAAATGGATCAGATTATGTTTGTAAGCTTAAGAGAGCTTTCTATGGTTTAAGGCAAGCTCCAAGGGCATGGAATTACAAACTTGTCAAGTTCTTGAATGAACTTGGATACCAAGCTTCAAAGGCAGATAGTAGTTTGCTAGTGAAAGCAAATGAAGATGGATATATTTATGTTTGCATTTATGTTGATGACATTATTATCACAGGTACAAATGCTCAAGGAATCAAGGAGCTCAAGAAGCAAATGGAAAAGGAATTCAAGATAAGTGATTTGGGAAATTTGTCTTATTTCCTAGGGATGGAAATTATGTGTACTCAACATGGAGTATATGTTACACAAGAAAGATATTTGAAGAATCTTTTGATGAATTTTAATATGGAGAATTGTAAGCCTTCAACCACACCTTTGGAGGTTAATCATAAATTAAGCAGGTATGGAGGAGGAGTTCAAGGACATGAAGACATATCAGATTTTGGTAGGTAATTTAATCTATGCTACCTTGACAAGACCAGATCTTTCATATGTAGTTGGTGTCTTATCACAATTCATGCATTGCCCAAAGCAAACTCATTGGATTGTAGCACAAAGAGTGCTAAGATATATCAAAGTGACTTTGAATGAAGGTTTGTATTATGGATTCACTTCTGATACTAGACTTAAAGTGTTTAGTGATGCAGATTGGGCAGGTAATTTAGATGATAGAAGATCTACTCATGGTTATTTGTGTTATGTTGGAGATAAGCTAATTTCTTGGTGTTCAAAGAAGCAACATACAGTTGCTTTGTCATCCACAGAAGCTGAATACAAAGGAATGGTGGAAGCTGCAAAAGAAGTAATTTGGATGAAGACTTTACTGAAAAGTCTAGGAATCGATCATAGTATTCCAATCATATTTGGAGATAATATGAGTTCATTGTATTTAGCAGCTAATCTCGTGTTTCATGCCAGAACTAAACACATAGAGTTTCAATATCATTTCTTAAGAGAAAAGGTGCTTGATGAAGAATTCGAAGTCATGTATACACCAACAAAAGAGCAAGTGGCAGATATGCTGACAAAAAGCTTGGAAGGACCAAAGTTACAAAGGTTTAAAGAGATTGCAGGCATAAAGAAACTACAGATAATCACAATTGGCACTGTTGGAGCAAGACAATCATCAATGGATGATTACATGAAGCCTAGGAATGAAGAAGTGAAGAAAAGAATCAAGCTTAAAGCATGAAGTCAAGTGAAGATTCAGGAAGAGATGTTCTATACACTTATGTACATTAGCTTTGAAAATACTTCAAAAATACTTTGATATATTGAGGAGTTCATACTCACATGTATATATATACTCATGTATAGTCGTGAGATATAGAAGAGAAGAAGAAAAGATGAGAAGAGAGTTAATAAAATTTAAGTTTCTTAGTGATAGATGAGGAGAGAGTTTTTCTCATGAGATTAGCGACTAGTCTATCTTAGAATTCTCTTAGCCTGATCACATGGATCAAGAAATATTTTGTACACATCTAACTCAGAAGCTAACCAAGCTATGACCAAAGTTTGATGATCTAATTCTCTTCAGGTTGTGTGTATGACAAGTAGGAACATTCATATGTAGAACTTTGCAAGTGAAGTTCTTAGAAACGCGCATTTTGCTGCTCAAAGATTTGCTTGGATCTCAGTGATCAGTGTAAAGTTTTTAATGTTTGAGAATTCAAAATTTAAGTTAGAAGATAAGGAAGTTTTGGCTAACACCATTTAGCCAACGGGTTATACTTTGAGAGAAATCAACTTAAGAAGTTGATCATGTCAAAATCACCATTTCTGGAAGGTAGTTTCTGACATATGTTTGATCTAAGTGATCAAATTAAAGATCTAATGGTTCTTCTGAAGAACTAATGATCATTATGGTTGCCCAAAGGTAGTATGAACATGTATGTATCATTTGAATGATTAAAATCAAAGTCATATGCAGAGATTGAAGTCTATTTCTGAAGCAGACTTGTTGAAATTGAAGAAAACTTCAAAGAGAGAAGTAATTCTTAATGAACTTGAAAGCTAATGTAAAGTTTGTGTAAAGGGCTTGATATAGAGGAGTTCTTAAATCAAGATAGATCAGAGATTTGGAGAATTAAAGTTTTCCAGCATGCACCTCCCAAATAATCTCTTGGATTGCTTCTCCATCCATCCTTTGGATGAGGAAGCAATACAAAATTTCATTTTAGACCCCTTACTTATTTTAGTCCCCTTACTTATTTTAGACCCCTAAAGGGAAGAAGTGGTTTCGAGAAGGGCATGTTTCTTCTTGGATATACTCTTGAATAGGAAATGTTCTCTTTGATTATAAAGAGAAAGGGAACATTTCCTTTTCCTGTGGGTTTTAGATTTTTTAGGATTCCTATTTGAAATATTTAAAATGGGGAATTTGAGATTTCCAACCGGCACAAATATAAATTGAGGCAATATTTTCCCGAGCTATGCTTGTGTGTATCCCTTGTGCATCTTTGACTTTTTTTTTCAATAAAATGGAGGTTCACCCAAATCCTATTCCCCCGAGCTTTAACTTTGAAAGTGCAACCATACAAGTGAATAGGTATAGTACTCGAGGGACCCCTCGTATCCCCCAAAGCAAGAGTTAGACAAGGTGAAAACTTGGTTACAACTAGTTTAACCAGCCTAAGCCATTACATGTCCAAGATCCTGTTATCTTCGTTGTTAAGAGGGTAACCAAATGGCGTGATCATTTGATCTAATTAAAGATCAAATTGAGAGATCAAAGGTGCAAAAAAATGGGAGATACAACCATAACAACTAAAGTTAAAATAATGGATAACAACTAAAGTATATAGATAATCACATATGCATAGCTATATTCACCACACATGTATACATACATAGATGATCACATTTACATACATGGATAGATATCCACTTGTATATATTTCTACATATATATGTATTTCAACACATGGATAGCCACATGTGTATATTTCTACACATATACAACAACCTCATATACATGTTTGCATACATGTACATATACATATGCATATACAATGAGAAAAACATTCACAAACAACCATACACACATGTACTTAAAAATCACAAATACATTGACACCTAGATGCACACAAACAAACATAGGAGATCACTTAAACATAGGAGATCACTTCCAGATACATTATACACTTATATACATATATTTAGATTTAAAAAAGTATAGAGGAGATCACTTATATAATAGGCCATCACTTCCAGATGCATGATACACTTATATACATATATTTAGATGAAAAAAAGTATGTACATAAGGAGATAGATAGACAAATTTATGCATAGTGAGAAAGTTTGTATAATTATTCATCTACTTCCTGAAAAGTGGATTTCTTAAGACAAGCATTCGTCAATGCAATGGGTGTGTCATATTATTGTAAACCGTTATTCATTTAAATTCTTCAAATTGAATTAAGAATAAATATTCATCAATGCAATACAAGGTGCAAGATTTGTTGGATCCAAAGCCATGCACCCTTGCTAGACCTAGCCCCATGCTCTAGATCATCATGAACTTTACATGCACCTAGGAAACATAACCATAGCATTGGAAAATATGTGAATGGTATGCGCTGAGTAAAGCATGTGCTTCATATAAGTGTCCAACTCATTCCAAAATATTAATTGTGCAAACATGATGATCCTTCGTGTATGTAAATCCATGAAACAAGTACAGGAATGCAAAGAAGAACATACCAAATTCAACTAGCCTTGCATGACTTCAGATTGTTAATACACAAAGACAAATTATGTCATCAACCACTTTGTTTTCATTCAGCATATCTTGGAAGAGCACTATAGTTTCCATATATTGCTCACCAAGTGCATAGGAGCCAAGTAATGTGTTCCATGTTATTTTGATCCTCAAAAGCATTACACTAAATACATTTCTAGCCTCATCCAAGCATGCAAAATTCCCACACATATCTATAAGATAGTTTGCTAAGATAACATTTTCATCTAAACATTCCCCAAGTATAGCACTGTGAATCGAATGTCTTTTTTCCAACATAGCCAATAAGCACAAATGTCAAGAACAGAAATGAATGTAATCTCATTTGGATTTAATCCATTTGCATACATCCTATGAAATAGAAAATGAGTATTCTCATGTTCCTCATTCTCAGCTAAGGTTCCAACCATAACTCTCAAAGGGAGATAGCATCCTAATTGTGTATATTGCAACAGCTTCGAACTGCATCAAATACGTTAAACCATTTCTTTTACATGTTGGCTAATATTGTTTATATTATCGGATTCCTCTCTAGCCCGACCTACACAACTACAGAGTGTATCTACTTTCCTTGTTCCCTATGTGAAAAACAACAAATAATTTCTATCAATGCTATGGTATCAATGTAGGTAATTGTTTTGACAACAATTAAAATATTCTTTTATGAGCTCAAAATTGTCATAGAGATTAATAATAGCTATCCCAACCATTGGTTCATGTGTAATGCCCATATTGATGATATGAACATGAAAAATATTTCTTGCATGAATGGATCTCATAGGTGAGAAGTCATTGATGATAGAAGCAAACATGACTTTGTGAGGAAAAACACCTTCAATTCGCATCTGCTAAATATAATATAGAGCATGTTGGAAATATTTGGTTGGTCAAGAAGATGTGGTGATCATAGCATTTCATGAAACCATATATCAATAGAGCATTTTGTCAAAGGATATATACCATTAACCAATTTTATGGGTGTGCTCCAAGAGTAGACATCTAGATGAGGATTCTCATCAAGAAGATTTTGTACATTTGATAAACCTGTATGTTGTCCTCATGCATGGAGTAGCAAGTCTATATTCCATGAGAAGACATTGGGAGCTTCAAGGTAATCAAACATAGATCGGGCATCATGTAAACTTCCACAGCCATAATATAGGCCAATCAAACAATTTCCAAGTAGAATATTCCATTCAAATCTAGAGATAATGATGAGATCATGTAAAACCTTACCTGAACTAAGTGTTTTTTCTTACTATGGAACTACAAAAAAGAGACTATATTCAAATATTATTCAAAGGGGTGTCGATGGAACTACAAGGAGATACTCGCACATGCCTCTGAAGAATAGAGTTCCCCATGTTTTTGAGAGAGCAGACAATGTCTCAACGTACATTGTAGAGGACAAGGAGCAAGAGCCTACAAGCCTCTCTCTAAAGACCACCATGAATAACTTGCCATCATATAATGGGATCTCCATATTTTGTCGCTTTGCTGCTTAGATTCTTCAAAATAAAGGTCAATATATCAATCTTGGAGAACTCAGTAGAAAGGGAGAGAGCCATAAGAATGGTTGTCAACACCTTCATGAATCCATAACTTTAACATATCTATGTAATTGCAAAGAGTTGTTGGAGCCCTATGTGCATTGGCTTATTGCATGCACATTCAAAATTATATTGAATGCCACATGCCACATATGCCAGAACCCATGATCATATCATCAAAATTCACAAAGTTATAACTTATAAGTTATAATTTATAAATATAAATTTACACTTATAATTAACATTATATTCTAGGAATTGGGGCATAAGCCATGGCACGTGAGCATCTTGAACTACCGTTGACCAATGGTATGTGAGCATTTGTAATGCATTATACATATATACTATAATTTAAATTACTATATTATATACTATAAGCGTAAATATCCTCTTGCCTCCTTTATGAAAGGGCATGTTTCTTCTAGGATATACTCTTAAAGAGAAAATTTCATTTTCCTTTGGGTTTTAGATTTTTTAGGATTCTTATTTGAGATATTTAAAAATGGGAATTTGAGATTTCCAACTGGCACAAATATAAATTGAGGCAATATTTTCCCGAGCTATGCTTGTGTGTATCCTTTGTGCATCTTTGACATTTTTTTTCAATAAAATGGAGGTTCGTCCAAAGCCTATGGCCCCGAGCTTTAACTTTGAAAGTGCAACCATACAAGTGAATGGGCATAGTACCCGGGGGATCCCCCGTATCGCACAAAGGAACAGTTAGACAAGGTGACAACTTGGTTACAACTAGTTTAACTAGCCTAAGCCATTACATGTCCAACCTGAGGGTTGAACCCTAGACTTCTGCCTCAAGAGGCCAGAGCCAAAGCGATTCCCCTACGGGATGTGGACATATTGTTCTTGATCCATTCTCAAGTGCCATAAACGATTAAAATTGAGCTTCCTTGAGGGAGCTTGAGTTAGCCCCACCTTTAATTTAGCTTTGTAAATATATTGATATTCTCTTAAAAGGAAGGTAAATGAAGAAGATATGATCATCATTTCCATGTATATCATTTCCTGTCGAATGGTCCATCAATGTCCTCATGGTCTTGTATCTTCTCCATGTTCTCGTTCTATTACATAGGACATCCAAATCATCAAATCCTAGTCTAAAGATTGTGTCCACACCTAAGGTTAACTCATTCTTTACTTTCCTTTTATAGATTCTATCATGATATAAATGCTTTATTCTTGTATATCAAGTTCTACAATTGAGTTAGGTTGGATACCCATTTTTAAGAACTGAATGAGGTCATTGGTGTATATCCCTATGAACTTCCTATACATTATCAACCTCTTAAACTCTGAATAGTATAAATACTTAATTTTGAGTTTCTTTGCAAGTGTATACATGAACTAGCTTTGATCCTATTATCTTCGTTGTTAAGAGGGGAACCAAATGGTGTGATCATTTTATCTAATTAAAGGTCAAATTGGGAGAGCAAAGGTGAAAAAAATTGGGAGATACAACTATATTCATTTATTTAGTCAAGAAAATAAGGTCCAATCCGAAGTTAAACCATAGATGGGAATGTGCTCTCCCTAAAATGAAGGGATTTCAAGTAAGTTCACCAAGAAAGGAAATGATGATAAACTTATCTTGAGTTTTGCTTTGCACTTTCACTCGTATTGAAGGCCACCAAATTCTATTCTTAGCAAACAAGATGGAAGTTATAGGAACTCTCTTTGGAGAAGGGACTTTTGTTGAGACATCAAGCTCAACATGTGATGATCGAGGATGACATGTTTCAATTTTTCATTTCTCTGACATGTATAGTTGTCATGTTGGTATATGTCAAGGACACTTTAGTGAGCTTTACTAGATTCATCTAATGAGAGTGATGGCACACTTGTTTCTTGCCAGCTCACTCATTCGAGGACATTATGTTTTTCTGTATGTACTATTCTTTATATATTGCACTAGTTGTATTGTTGTATTAGGTCATTCTTGTATATTCCTTTTATGTAGAAGAAGAAGAAGAAGAAGAAGAAGAAGAGGAAGAGGAAGAAGAAGATCATTCTTCCTTGCCTCAATCTCAGTGTGTGCTCCTCTTTGAGTTTGAGAGTGTGTGAGAGAGCTCTCTTCCTTATCTCCTTCCTCTTGACATGGTATCAGAGCTAGTCTGGTTGAAGAGAGCTCATGGAGAACGCCAACAGTGAAGAGTATGCAAGAAGGCATGGAGAAAGCACCATTCACAAATGACCTCAGATTGCTATGAAAATTGACACGAAGCTAGAAGGTGTCAAAATCTTTTCGTGGGTTATCCCTTTAGGATCACTCATTTTTCTCAGATTTTTGTTTTAGATCCCACTTGACGTCCATTTTGAGCTTAACAAGGTTGGGCCCATGGAGAAATCAAGTCGGTTTGCAAAACTGCAACTTGCCTTCTATTCAAAAGCACTAAAAAATTTTAGATAAAGAATTCAAGGGATTTCGTGTACTATTGAGAGACAAAAACTATGTTTTTTAAGATCAAATCATCATGTCACAGTGTGATAGTATTCAAGCAAAGGTACTGCTTCTAGTGTTTTTGTAGTGTTGCAAATTGTTGCAAAAATGGCAAGTGCAGATGGAATGAGTCAGCTTATGAGTGATAAGCTGGACAAGAACAACTTCCATGCTTGGAGATTCAAAATGATGAATTTCATGATGGGAAAAGGCTACTGGAAGTACAAGAAATAGTACTTGCAGATGTTTGGGGTCTTGCAAAGACCACATCTATGGGTGGTAGCAAGTTTTATGTTACTTTCATTGATGACCATACACAAAAAGTATGGGTGCATTTCATGAAAGAGAAAAGTGAGGTGTTCACTCACTTCCAAAATTATATGGCTATGGTGGAAAAGCAGATAGGGAAGTATATTCAGACATTTAGATATGATGCAGGAGGTGAATACATGTCAAACAAGTTCAATAGCTTTCTAAAAAGTCATGGAATTCGATGATAGTGTTTACAGATAAAAAGCCAAACTTATCACATATAAAAGTATATGTTTGTATTTCATATGTACATGTTCCAAATGAATTGAGGACGAAGCTTGACCCATACGTAGAAAAATGTATCTTCATTGGATACTCCCTTGAGCAAAAGAGATATAAATTTTATAACCCACTCACATGGCAAGTGAAGGTTTAAAGCAAAGATGTGATGTTTTGATGAAATGTCAATCTTTTATGCAGACACCAAAGAAGGACCTAATCTTGACTCAAATGACAAAGGAAATGCTAAAAAGTCAAGTCCAGAATCCCAAGTTTTGAATGGAACTTATGCATCACCAAGCAATAGTTCCAACTCAAATCCATGGAGTGCAAGATTGCATGGGAATTTTAGTCCAAAAAATTCATCAACTACATCAAAGAAAGGTAAAGAAAACCTTTCTGCTAGTAGTAAAACATCTATAGGTTTTGAAGACATTGATGGAGATTCAAGCGGTTCATAAAAGAGCCTTGATGAGGAGCTTGGATTGCCCTCTGTGAAGACTCCAAGAGTAAGAAAGGCACATGCAAATGATACAAGGAGAAGTGACTCAAGATGAAGAAGATCTAGGAGGATGCAGAATTTGGTGCAATGATTGATGCTAAACCTTCCTCTTTTGAAGATGCAATTCAAAATGCAGATTGGGAGAAAGCTATGGATAAGGAGATGCCTATACTTTATGAAAATGAGACATGGAAGCTGGTTCCATTACTGCAAGAAAAGAAACCCATAGGTTGCAAGTGGGTTTACAAGGTAAAGCACAATGTTGATGGTAGCATAAGCAGGTATAAGGCATGATTTGTAGCAAAAGGATATGCACAGACATATGGCATTGATTACCAAGAAACGTTTAGCCCTGTAGCTAAAATGTCTATTGTAAGAGCACTTGTTGCATTAACTACAGAAAAAGGATGGATTTTGCATCAGATGGATGTGAATAATGCTTTCTTACATGATGAGTTAGAGGAAGATGTATACATGGACCAGCCACAAGGATATGAAGATTCAAAGCACTCAAAATATGTTTGCAGATTGCAAAAGTCTTTGTATGGGCTTAAACAAGAGCCTCATGCTTGGCATGCAAGGATTCCTGATTACTTATCCACCATTCGATTTTCTATGTGAGATATCAATCATTTATTATATGCAAGGAAGGGTGATGATGGCATCATGATTGTGGCTATTTATGTTGATGACTTGATTGTAGGAGGTGATAATGAAGAAAGCATGAAAGAGTTAAACAACTCCTTATGCATGAATTCGACATGAAAGATCTTGGTGTGCTTTGCTATTTTTTGGGCATTGAGTTTATACATATAGAAAAAAGTATATGGATGTCGCAAAGCCAATATGCCTTGAGTATGCTTCTAAAGTATGGTATGTGTTCAAGGTTTCCTTTTGTGGAGTCTCATATTGTTGTTGTTAATGAAGTATCAAGATTTCTCATGTAACAAATAGAAATGTTACAACCATGATGAAATCTTCTGAGTAGTTTATGTGCTTCCTCTTCTTCTATGATGAAAACTAGTACTCAATCCTTATATATATATATATATATATATATATATATATATATATATATATATGTATATATGTGTGTGTGTCTGTACATATACCCAATTATCATGAATGTGACTCCATTTTGTGCAAGCCGAGGAGTCCTCGAGCTTGAGGAGTCTAAGTAGAAAGCTCACACCAATTTTTGTAATTTTTGGAAGCCGTTAGATAGTTCAAATTAGAGGTAGAACCTATTTTTTAACTATGCCGGCCACTAGATGTGAAACCGGTCAAAGCTAGGCAAAAACTATAAATAGAGCTAGAGAGCTCATTTTGAGTTGTTGTTAGTTTATGATTGAACCTATGAGCTAGATCTAGAAGAGCCATTGTAACTAGTTGACAACGAATATGAGTATGAGTTCTTTCCATGCCTTCCATTGATCTCCATTGTGACTTTCCAAGTGTGTGTGTATGCTCTTTGCATTTCTCACCATCTTCTTCATGCACATCATTTGCTCTTGATCTTGATATCGGCCTAACCTCTCTGCAGATTGACAATTACGAGGTGAAGCTCTAAGAAAATAACAACATAATGGAACCTGGTTTTCATGCCCTTTCTGCACAAAGCCACGGGGCTGAAAAACATACACTTCTTCATGCCAGTCACCATTCAGAAATTCTGTTTTAATGTCCAACTGATGTACATTCCTACCATGATGGGCTGCAAGTGCACAAATACTCCGAACAGTAGTCATACGGCATGTAGGTGCAAAGGTCTCATCAAAATCAATGCCTCTTTCCTACGCATAACTCTTTGCAACAAGCCTAGCCTTATACCTGCCAACTGTACCATCAGGTTTACGCTTCAGCTTGTATACCCACTTAGTGCCAATGGCCTTCTTGCAAGGGGGCAAGTCACATAAAGACCATGTACCATTCTTCATTATAGCATCATATTCAGATTGCATAGCAGCCATCCAATTTTCTGAATTCTGTGCTTCATCAAAAGAAATAGGCTCATTCTCATCACAGAGACTAGACGCAGCCATAGCATAGCAATCTGATGCAAAGGAGGCACTATGAGAGCCTAAACGAGTACAATATGACAAAGGTGCATCTAATTTGTTGTCATGCAAAGTCTGCACCAGCCATTTTGGCATAGTTTTTGCCTGCTCATTATCAGCTCTCTCATCAACAAGTGCATCATGTAAATCTGCATCAGAAATGGAATGATCTACATCATCATATGAAACTTGCAAGGGCGGAGAAGTTGCCTCATTAGGACCAGCACTAGACTGTCCACCTGTAAAAAGAGGCATCAAAGTATCATACATGTCTTTGGAGCTAACAGATGTCTCCTTAGTACATGAAAGCAATGGCTGAATAGCATCTTCCACAAAGACAACATCACGGCTAACCAGAATGTGTTTAGTATGTGGATGATAGAGACAATAGCCTTTACTTTCAGAACTGTACCCAACAAAAATACATTTTACTGCCTTATCATCCAATTTTCTGCGATGTTGTTCAGGCACTAGTGCATATGCCAAATAACCAAAAACCCGCAGATGAGCAATAGATGGCTTGCGATCATGCCAAGCCTCATATGGAGTGATAGACTATAGCGCTTTAGTGGGATACCTGTTAAGTACATATTCTACACACATGACAGCCTCAAACCAAAAACTATATGGTAAAGCTTGACTCTTGACCATACACCTCGCCATCTCCATGAGTGACCTATTCTTCCGTTCAGCAACTCCATTCTGTTGAGGTGTATATGGCATTGTACACTGGTGTTTTATCCCACGTTCAGCCAGAAATGCATTAAAATTAGAAGACATATATTCCCCCCCACTCGATCAGAACGGAGGGTGCCCACATGCTGACAAATTTTCAGCCAAAACCAAAAACTCTTTGAAGCACAGAAACACTTCGGACTTTGCCTTCAATGGATATACCCATGCATGCCTGGAAAAATCATCAATGAAAGTCACGAAGTAAAGATAGTTTCCAAAAGAAGGTGTCTGCATAGGACCACAGACATCACTATGTACAAGCTGCAATTTCTTCGTAGCCCGAACTGAACCATCTTTTGGAAAGGAGGAACGTTGCATTTTGCCCAAAATACAGCCTTCACATATATGTTTTCCAGGTGCCTCAAGCTTGGGCAAAGAAGACACCATATCAGATTTCTGCAGGCGTAGCAAACTAGCAAAATTCAGATGACCAACGCGTGCATGCCAAAGCTTTGCATCTGAGATAGCCTGAGAATCATGAACTGCACATGCCGAATCATTCACAGATTTTCATAGTCTATGAGCTTATATAGCCCACGACATAAAATGCCAGAAGCAATAATAACATCGCCATTTGACAGATCATGAACTCTACATCTGTCATCAACAAATTTCACAACCAAGCCAATCTTGGCTAATGCAGAAACTGATAACAGATTCTTCTTGATCCTTGGCACAAATAAAGCATCTGATAAGGTGAAAGAACTACCATCAATAGTAGTTATAATGATCTTACCAACTCCCATAACAGGATAAGAGGAGTTGTTGGCGCATGTGACAGTATTCCATGTAGGGGCAGGCTCGAGTGAAGAGAAGAAACTGCGCTGCGAGGTAATATGTTTGGTCGCCCCAATGTCAAAGTACCAAACATTTGAGTCCACTGCAGACATGCACTGCTCATGAGAAGATGGGTCAAAACTGCAAATAGTAGTAAATGCCCATTCTTCTTCCTGCACAAGATTAGCAGACTCTGTTTTTGGTGTAGAGTCTTCTGCAACAACCATTCCAGCCTCCTTTTTCTTTGCCTCTTTTGCAGCCAGTTTTGGACAGTTCTTTATGATATGATCATTCCCTTTACAGTACTTGCAAAACAATTTCTGCTTTTCTGATTTCTTCCCATCTTTATCTTGGTTCTTCGAATGTGCAGCATTTGCAGATTTCTGTTTACTAGTAGAAGAGCTCCATTTTCCTTTGCCCTTCTGACTAGCCAAGAAAGCTTGATCTGCAACACACATAATGGACCTGTTTAGCCTGGACTGATCTTCCTGCAACAGAACAGAGGCTAACTCCTCAAATGACAAGCCATTTGAATTGCCTTTCATCATCAACCGAAGAGTAGAAGCAAAACTCTTATATGAATCAAGAAGACCATTCAGAACGGTCTGCACAAGTGAGCTATCTGGTATAACCTCATCAGCAGAAATCAATTGTTCCTTCAAGTCTTTGATCTTTGTTAGGAAATTGTCCATAGAATCACCTTCATTCATGTGCTCACTCTCCAACTGTTTTTGGAGGTAAGCAACACAAGCCTCATACCTAGCTTGGTACAATGTGGTAAGTGTATCCCAAGCATCCTTAGCTGTTCTGCAAGAGCGAATATGAGGAATAATGGCACGTTTGACAGACAAAGCTATCAATGCATGTGCCTGGGCATCTTTGCCATCCCAACGAATCTGCTCTACATTGAATGTATTACTAGAGAATGTACAAAGATAAGTAGCCCATTAGGGCAATAGGTGTATATATAAGCCGGGGGAAAAAAACCTCCTAAAGAGGGAAAAAAGTTCCACGGCAGTCCTAGTGTGTTTACACACATCACTACCTAATATATCAACACTGCCAACACACATCCTATGGCATGATTAGAAGCATCTACGTGTACGTGAAAAGGTTTATTCCAATCAAGCACCACTAGAATAGGTGCAGAACATAATTGTTGTTTAAGCTCACTAAAGGAACTCTCACATTCTTCCGTCCACGCAAAGTTGGTTAACAGGTTGTAGAGTGGTTTAGTGATGATTGCATACATATGTATGAATCGTCGGTAATAACCGCAATGGCCCATAAATGCTTGTACTTCTTTGATGTTCTTTGGCATGGGTAATTCATTGATTACTCGTACCTTATCTTCATCCATGGAGATTCCATTTTTTGAGACTATATGATCGAGTATCTTGCCTTGTCTGACCATAAAAACACACTTCTCTGGGTTCAAATAGACTTGATATTCCCTACACTTTTTGAAGATGTGTTCAAGCTTAGGGATATGTTGTGGTCGAAGCACTGAGTGAGCACACAAGTCATCCACATAAACTTCTAGGTTCTTTCTTAAAAACTCTTTGAACACATGGCACATCAACCTTTGGAAAGTTGCAGGTGCATTCGTCAGCCCAAAAGGCATTACACAAAATGCAAAGATACCCCACTCAATGGCAAATGCCGTCTTGTGTTGGTCCTCGAGGGCAATGGCAACTTGGTTATAGCCTGAGAATCCGTCAAGGAAGTTGTACACTTCCTTGCCTGCGACTCTTTCCAATAGGTGTTCTGTAATGGGTAAAGGGTAACTATCCCTAATTATGGAATCATTGACCTTCTTTAAGTTAATGCACACTCTCAACTCACCGTTCTTCTTAGGCATGACTACGATGGGTGAGACCCATTCAGTGTGTTCTATTTCGTAAATGAATCCGGCTTCGATGAGTTTGTCTATTTCTTCCTTGATTTTCAATGCATAATTGTCCTTATATGTATAGGGCTTTTGCTTAGTGGTTCTTCCCTCGATGATCATGGGTATCCTATGGACACATATGTCAGGATCTACCCCTTTCAAATCTTTGTAGCTCCATGCAAACACATCCCTATACCTCTTCAATAGAGCAATCAAACTTGCTTCCTCCTCGTCATTTAAATCATGTCCTATGTACGTGTATCGTTCTTCTCCTTCCTTGATTGCCACTGTAACTTTCTTCATGGTTCCCTTATTGTCATAGGCTTTGCCTGAACTTTTGTCTCTTTTGGGCATTCTGATCATGATTTTTTGGTCTTCCACTACATATTTCCTAAAGTTTTCTGGCACTTCCATCAATGGTTCTTCTTCCTCAGTTTTCACATTCTTTTCCCTCCTCATCTTTTGATCTCGTTGACTAGAATTTGAATTTTTATTTTCCTTCCTAGGAGTGGTGAGTTCTAGGGACATGGAATTCCTCTTCCAATGAACATTCAGGTCTGTTCGAATCTTCTTCCCATTCCTCATCATTTACTTGCTTACTACATTTTGATATTTCTTCTTTAAAATTATCTTCTTCTGTTTCTTCTCTTACCAGGCCTACAGTGAAGATGGATATATCATAACCGTCTTTGTCACGATGGGGGGTCCATTGTTCTTTGTTAATTGCAATATCCATAGTTGCTAAAATCTTTGCCCAACCATGGGGTTCAAATTCCTCATCTAGAAATACCACCGGGACATATGCTGGATCCTCAATGGGTCTAGAGGTGTGTCCCACTCCTGCCTCTCTTGCTTTCACACGTTCCTCTTCCTTGGCTGGGATTTTACACATCCACAGGTGTGTATCCTCATGCAACCACGATGGGTCTGATGTTAACGAATGTATCGATTCCTTCTCCTCTTCATTTCTATATATTGTATTCCATTGCAAAGGTGGCATGTCCCTATGTGAATAGTTTGTGAGGTTCACTTTCGTGGTTACTCCTAGGTGTTGTAAGTACAAAGAGTTGGCTCCCCAATCTTGTACAACCTGCAATTGTCTCATAAAAGGTCTACCTAAGAGCATCTCATATGCTTGATTCTTTCCAAAATCACATATTGCAAAGGTGTGATCAAATTCTACTCTGCAAGTGGATAGGGTAATTCCTTCCAACAGTCCTAAGAGTCTTTTTATGTGTGCGTCTGCCATCTATAGTTTCATCCTAGTAGGTCTAAGGGCTAGTTTTCCCCAATGTCTCCACAAAGAAGTGGTCGCTATGGCTACTCCTGCACCTGTATCTAGAATGGCTTTGGTGGTGTGACCCTTGTACGTAATGGGCAAATAAGCATTACCTTCCTCCCCACTCGCATCTCCCACTTTATCTAGGGGTATTTCGGGAACCTTTCCTCGTGCACTTGGTCTAGAGGAGGTTGTGGCTATTTCTGGGAATTGGTTTGCTACATGTTTCCATAGTTCAGGTTTGATCTTCAACAACTCATCCAAAGTTAAATGGCATTGAACTTTCGTGTTTCTAATAGCTTCTGTATTCCTAGGAAGAACTGAGTTCTCTCCTCGTACTCGAATAGTGGGGGCTTTCACTTGAACTGAACAGTCTTCCCAAGGGCCCGTAAAGTGAGGTAACTCTTTCAAAGATTTAGATTCAAAACTAGTGTGCTCACTTGGCTGATCATCCACTTGATCTCCATAGATAGATGGGATGCCTGCAGGGAACTATTCTCTTGAGTCATCAATCTCGAGTATGGGTGGTCAAGATTCTTGTTCCTGTCTCCATCTTTCTTCTTGAATCTCTTTCAAGATGGCGTGTGAATCCATATAACCTATTTGATGATTTTCTAAATCTGACCTAGCCTGTTTGAATAAAGTGGTCTTTAAGGGTTTAGTTGGGCTACTTTGTGTGCTAGAACTGACTTTTGCAAGGTTAGATACGACTTGCCCTAGTTTTTCTAGGAGTCCTTGAAAATGTAACTCAAGTGTGGCCATAATTTCCCGATTGAGGTATTGTGATGCCTCAAACATGGCTTGGGCTAATTCCACCATTTTCTTGCACAGTTTGGTTCTCTCAATTTCTAAGTCAGCTCGAGGGTAATTCTTGCTAGATTCTCCTACTTGTGGTCCTTCTTGTATTCTGGCTTGATAGGCTTTGAACATCATATCAAGGTTTTCTAGGGTGGGGTCTGCTAGTACTGATCCTGGTTTAGAGGTAATTATTCGTGGTTCAACCTCCTATGATGTCATTTCTAAGATTTTAGCCCTCGTTTCCCTCAGGCTTTCCTCTAACTCGTTGATCTTTTTACCCCATTTTCTCTTGTGTCACTCTCATGACTCTTTTCAAGTTCTAGTTTTCTTTCCTGTTGATTCTCCTACTTCACTACCTTCAGCTATTTTTGCCAGGTTTTCTGGTTGTGTTTGCCTATGTGCTTGGGCTCTAGTAACTGCCTGGATGGCTACGTACTGAGGTATGGAACCTTCGTAATGTTGCAGTATGCCTATCACGTTGATGAGCATTAATTTTGTAGAGGTGTTTGCAGGGTTCTTGGGGCAATCTCTTATGAAGTGATCCTTTCCACATTGAGGGCAAAAGCCTTGAATATTGAAGTATTGGGATTGCACTGCAGTTGTTGCGTGTGGAAAATCTTGTATGAAGTGGTCTCCTTGGCATTTATGACATTGTCCTTTGGATGCTTGTGGTCCTAGTTGTCTAGCCTGCGATCTCGGGTTGGGGTTTGTGTACATGACCTCGGCATAATTCGATTCCCAATTTTGCTCATACACAGGGTTTTCATAATAAGGGTTTGAGTTTTCCAATGACTCCGTGTAGTACATTGGTGGGCTATCCACATGAGTGGAGTCAAAACTGTTTGCATTAGGCTCATTATCTATGATCAAAGGGGTCATGGGTACTTATGCCATGTTGGAATTCTTCTCTGGTGTAGATACTTTACCGAAACTACATTAGCAGGGGGTGGAGGTTGTTGTCCTAGGACAGATTGAGGTCTAGGCTGTGCTTGATATGGTGCTTGATATTGAGGGGGGCTCAGAAATATTGTTGTAGCTTGTACTACTCTTGGTATCTACCTGGCTGATATTGTTGAGGGTAACTCTGCCTAACCACTTGTTTATTATATGGGCATTCTTGAGTAGTGTGGTTTGTGTATCTTCGCTCTATGGTGCAATACGTTCTGTTGGAGTTTCCTATGGGTTGCATTGCATGTGGACACATGTTCGCCATATGGTCACCTCCACAAGCATAACACCTTTGAGGGGGGGATAATTTGATGCCTGATTGGTAGAAACTCCCAATCATTTGGCCACTTGTTCCGCTAAGTCCTCTATTGAGTTGGAACATCTGGATGAAGTCTCTATAGTGCTATCCAAGTCTTTACGAACCTTAGGAAGTTCTAGCTCATCTCTTAACTTATCTTCTATGTCTACACAGATCTGTAGACATCGATCCAAGGTTCTTGGCTCCTTTAAGAAGACATATGATCTCTGCTTGGCACTCAATAGGCCATCTATGAACAAAGCTATCAATTTAGCTGGAGTGGGTACTTCCAAAAGGGGGACATCTTTCTATGTACCGTCTAAATCTTCGACCGGCCATTCTCACTGTCTCTTGAGGGGTTTGTTTGAATGTGTGTATCAAAGAAGACATGTTGTGGCTGATTCCACTCTTGGAAAAGTTTGTAATGAAGGATTCCATCATGTGGTGGAAGTCTCTAAATTGATGTTGGTGCAATGGTTAGAAGAAATCAAACACATCATCCTTTAGAGTGAGCCCAAAGGCATTAAATTGTGTAAACATGTCTTCAACTTGTTCAGCCTGTAGCACTTGCTTGAATTCTGCTACGTGCTCGTAGGGATCTCCCGATCCGTGAAAACAATTCTTCATAGCCTTTCGTAATTGAGTAGGCCTCAAGGTTCTAGGGTGGACTCTTGGTCTAGGTAGGGGAAAGTCATCCCCACCCCTTTGCATCCTATGATCCTTGAGAGGTTCTCTTTCAACCCTTCCACTTTCAGTCCACTTTCAGTCCACTTTCAGTGGAGGCCCTCTCCCTTCCTGCACGATGGATGAGACTACTCTCTACACCTTCTTTGTTTTTCTCCCTATGTCCTTGAGACATACCAACATCCAAACTATCTTTAACTGCTTGCAATCTTACTAGAGGAAAAACTAATTCTCCTTCCCATGTATACGCATGTCATCCATGTTCTGTGACCTTATACATTTGTTATGAGGTGTCATCTAAATATACTACCTTTCCTGGAATCTCTAGGTCTTTTAGTTCATAAATTGTGTTTGTTTCTGCCATGATAGGATGCTCTGGCCTATATCTCCAAAAGGCTTCATCAGTCTCCTTATTCTAGAACAACTCTATACTCCTATTGTCTTGGGGCATCCACTTAGGTGTTATCACCCTTGTTAATACGGATTTTCCTCTTGGTGTTCTGGGTTCCTCAATCTGTTTACCATGTCCTTCCACATCTACGTCTGCATTTTCTACTATCTCACCTATTTCATTCGTTGAGTCGACCCTAATTGGGACAATTTACATAATCCCTTCTTTGTCTATGTAAGCCTCATTTTCAAACTTAATGGCTGGATGTTATAATCCCATGAGTTGATCGGGATTATGTAGTTGAATCACTGACCTACGAAGGTCATCCTCATATACCCGGGCACCCAATCTATTTGTACGAATATACTCTAATTGAGTCTTGTAGGGTCCCTCTCTCTTTTCTAGGTGGGCTACATTGAACGATACCCCTGGTCTACCCGTGTTGAAAGACATAGCCGAGTCACTCGTGTCTGAACTAACCTCGTATGGATAATTGCCTAGTTGTTGTGCCCATGATCATGCTATAGTTCTTATGCTAGACTCGGGAGATCGAACACTCAGTTTATCACTTTTCCCTATGTATTTTCCATATCTCAGGTTAATTAATCCTAATCTTGCCTTGTCGTGCTCGCCCCTTTGATTAGGCCAATCACTTAGTTCTTTGGGCATTTCCTTTAGAGATTCTTGTCTTGTTTACATTTGTTGCAAGGAATCATTTTAGTATGTTTTTGGTTTTAATTCATTTGAGCATTGCGTATTCGATTCACAGAAATTCCTTTAGGCTTTCCCTTCACCCACTTATGTCTTCTCTCGTCGTCTACTTATCATTCATTGAGCTAGGGTGAATCTTGGGTACACTAGGAGTCCTAAGGCACCCGTTAGTCATAAAATAATTTTACTCAAAGAAACCATCAACAATTCAAGAAATCAAAATCTCACTTACAGAGTTCTCCAGGACTTAAGAAGTGGATGTTTTGACCTTGTCCAAGAACTCAAGCTATTTGCCTGCTTCTTCCTTTGCTCTATGCCACACACAAGAGTTCACAATTAATGTCCAAAAATTGACCCCAAAAAATTTGAAAATTTGTGCAAAAACCCTAATTTTGCATTTTGCCTGACAGTCGTGATGGTCAGACACAATTGCGATGGTGTGTGACCGTCGCAATGGTGTGAAACCCACGATGGTCAAAAGTCAGGATGGTTAGGCCTTGCGATGATGAGTCATAGTCGCGACTATCAAGTCACAATGATCACTCAGGATTGCGATGATCAAGTCATGATGGTCATCCCATGATGATCACTGAGGATCACGATGGTCAGTTCATGATGGTCAAATGAAGACAATCAAGGTCACGATGATCAAGAACAATTGTGATAATCAAGCCACAACAGCTAGTCAGGATTACGATTGTCGAGCACCGTCGCGATGGTGTGTCACCGTCGCAATGGTGAGACGCAATCGCGATGGCGTGAACCAATTGCCACGACGGTCAGTGACCGTCGTGATGGTCAAACATAGTCGCAATAATGTGTCATCATCGTGATGGTCAGAGAATTATGCAATTCACAAAATCAACCATGGATATGTGCAAGCGCTTACCTAGGCTCCTCCTTCATGCAAAAAGTTTGCACAAGTACCTTTCCTGACAGTCGCGATGGTGAGCTTCAATGACAATTTTCTGAGAAAAAATGGAGTTTTTACCTATGTTTCCAGCAAATCTGTGGTGTTTAGAGGCTGCCCTGCAAGATTAGTGCACCAAAAAATACGAAGATACACCTGCAAAATCTCTCTCTCACTCTTGCACAATTTGGTGTGACTCTAGCATAATGGAAAGTACCAATGTGAGGATCTTCTGTTAGATATGTTCAATACTCCACCCTCATGTGACCACAAATGATCCATGGTGCTCTAAGTTGTAAGGCCCCCATTATGAGGAGAAGCCATTATGAGAGCCCGGACATTTGTGGAACCCTAACTTCCAAGTTAGATGAGGTCTATGTGTGACCGTTGATGGTTGTAGATGATCTTTGTGAGCCTAGCCGTTAGGTTAGGTAGGGCATAAACTTCTAGGCCATTGAGTTTCCATTTAAGGTGAAAATAAAGGCCATGTGGCATCGTGCTGTTTCCCCATATAACCTTAATGGGGGGAGTGCAGAGGGAGGCTTGCCCCCTTCTGCGGGGTCCGAGGTGCCTATCCCCCCGGCCCATAGGGCCGAGACGGTAGGACTTTTGGTCGTGGAGATATTGTCGGATCATATATTTTACCGACTATTTTGTATCTCCCGACTACGTTTATCTATATGGAAAAAGCTATATAAGCACGGCCCAGGTTGAGCTTTACATAGCATTGCGCACTAGTAAGCCCTTCATCTAGAGTCTGCCTAGATCGCCATCTAAGCTCCATAGTGGGAGCGCACGGGTGGACAAAACCATCATTGTAACTGCATTATGCTCGGCAATCTAAGAATTTGAGTACTCTATCTCCCCGTCTACGTCTATCTTTGTCTGCGTTTTTCTCTCAACTCTGTTTACAGGTCATTATATGGTTTAAAGCAAGCACCACGTGCTTGGTATGAGAAGATACATGCCTATGTGGTTGCACATGGTTTTGAGAACATTCCAACTAAAAGCACCTTATATGTGAAGCGTGCTAATGATGTGCTTTTGATCATTGTTGTCTATGTTGACGACATGCTGCTCACTGGTCCTAGAAGCATATTGCTGATTTCAAGGCTGATTTGCATGCCTCATTTGAGATGTCTGATTTGGGGCATTTGCATCACTATTTGGGCATTCAGTTTATGCAAGTTGATGGTGGAATGGCTTTGTGTCAAACGAAATATATTGACACATTATTACACGTTTTGGCCTTGAAGACTGTAAGCCTATTGCCACTCCTATGGAGACAGATTTACGATTGAGTCTTCGTTGGAGATGCATTTGATGTTGTTCTCTATCAACAGGCTGTTGGATGCTTGATTTACTTATGCATTACTCGGCCAGATATTCAGTTTGCTATCTCACAGATGAGCACGTTTATGCATTGCCCAGGAGTCACGCATTGGAAGGCAGTTAAGCGCATCTTTCGCTACTTGAGTGGTAGTCGGCTACTTGGGTTGTTTTATCCCAAGGGGGGATCACTACCACCAGATTTGCATGCTTTTTCTGACTCAGATTGGGCTAGTTGCTATGACACTCGTGTGTCCACCAGTGGTTTTTGCTTCATGCTTGGTAGCTCATGTATATCTTGGTTGAGCAAGAAGCAGCCTACTGTGGCCACTTCTAGTTGTGAGGCTGAGTATAGGGAAGCTTTCACAGCGACTGTTGAGTGTGTGTGCTTAGACGCCTTATGGCTGATTTGGGTGTTGGCTAGTCTTCTACCACCACCATCTTCATTGATAGTCAGACCGCATTGGCAATTGCAAGGAACCCTGTGTTCCATGCTCGCACTAAGCACATTGAGGTGCATTATCACTATGTTAGGGAGAGGTTCTCTGCTGGGGAGATCAGCTTGGCATATGTGCCCATGCAGGAGAACATTGCAGACCTTTTCACGAAGGCTCTGCCTAGGGAGAAGTTTGAAGCTTTTCGCAAAGATTTGGGCTTACTTCCTTTTGTGGAGTGATTTCCACATAGCTTGGCATTCCTTATACATGAGTGCGAGCTCCTTGTTCACCGCATCACTGCCAGGGGGCATTTGTTGATATATTTAGGTAGTGATATGTGTGAACACACTAGGACCACCGGGGCACTTTTTTCCTCTTTAGGAGGTTTTTCCCCCCCGGCTTGTATATACGCCTATTGCCCTAATGGGATACTTATCTTTGTACATTCTCTAGTAATACATTCAGTATTGTGTGTTTGTGCTCCAAGCTTCTTCTTCTTCCTTGTGCTGTTCGCGTGCTTCTGCAGACGTCTAACTCCAACAGGCAGAACCCACAGAAGAGGGCCATATAGATTTACCGATTGCATATGCCAGCAGGTAGTTGAACGTTGCAGAGAGAAACTACACCACTACTAAACAAGAGGGACTAGGAATGGTCTATGTGGTGAAGAAGTTTCTCCATTATTTATTGGCAAATCAGTTTAAACTCTTTACTGACCATCAAGCTTCTTTGTATTTGGTCAACAAACCATGCAACACCAGTAGATTGATACGTTGGTTTTTACTCTTTATGGAGTATGATTTTGAAGTTGTAATAAAAAAGGGGAAAACACACTTAAGAGCAGACCACCTCTCTAGGATAACTTCAGGAGAAGCGGCTACTGGGGTAGCAGATGAGCTACCAGATGCATATCCCTTCAATGTTGAGATTGTCCTTGAATGGGCCAAGTCATTAGTCCTAGTACTGACATACGGACCTAAGAACCCTCTAGTAAGAACCCAAGAGAAAGAGGTACTGAGAGCGTAGAGATATCAACTTCTCACAGGAACTATCTATAGGCAAGACCATCACAATATCCTAGCCTGTTGTGTAGATGGAAAGGAGTATAACAATTGGTTGCAATTAGCATATGTAGGTGCATTGGAGCAACACCATTCTAGAATGGCGATGCCATCAAACTTAAAGAGCTTAGGTGTGTATTGGCCGTCAATGGAAAAGGATGTCCGACAACTGTGTGAAAAATGTCCTAAGTGCGGTACTAGACCCCCAATAGAACATGCTACTTTATACCAGGCAAACCTAATGCTAGACTAGAGTGAACCTTTAGTTACTTATCTAAGGAAAAAGACATTTCCAGAGGACATGACGGTAGCACGTAGACATAGCCTAGAACAAGAGACTTTAGAATACAAACTCATTGGTGATAATTTGTATAAGCAAGGACGAGACGGTTATCTGAGGATATGTGTGCACAAAAGTGAATATCTTAACCTATTGGAAGCTGCACACCAGGGTGCAGCCAGAGGCCATTTTGGACGCGATCGCGTTATCAAGGCCATATTAGTTTCAAGATTATGGTGGCCCACTCTGCATATGGATGCCCACACCTACGTAAAACGATGTGATGTATGTCAAAGGACTCAGTATCCCATATGCAGGGATGAGATGCCCCTACAACCCATGATGGGAGGGCGTGCATTCTCAAAGTGGGGAATAGATTTTGTGGGACCTATTAATCCCCCTGCAAGGAGTTCCCATGCTGAGTACATGATAGTTGCCACTAACTATCTTACTAAATGGGTAAAAGCTAAGGACACCAAGAAAAACGATGCACGCACCACTGCTAAGTTCTTGTTCGAGAATGTCTTCACAAGATATGGAATTCCTATCGAGCTTGTAAGTGATAGGAGTACTCACTTCTTAAATGAGATTATTGAATATCTATTACAAGACTTTATGGTGGTAGACAAGAAATCGGCACCGTACCATCCACAAGCTAATGGACAGGCTGAGAGTACTAATAAGATTTTGTGCATCATTCTCACCAAAATTGTGAATAATCAATGTTCAGATTGGGATCAACAATTACACCATGCTTTGTGGGCTTATCGTGTAGCCTATAAAACAATGCTTATGCTACACCATTCCAAATGGTGTTTGGTCAGAATGCTATGTTACCTTTAGAATTTTTGATACCCACACTCAAGATTGCTCAGGAGTACAAATGGATAGTTCATGAGCTTTCTTCACGAATACTTGACTTAGAGCATTTGGGAGAGACAAGACGGCAAACAACAACAGGAATCTATGCCGCTAAGAAGAGACAAAAAGCCTACTTTGATGCTCATATCAAGGATAAGGGATTACGAGTAGGAGATTTGGTGCTAAGTTACACCTTGAAACAACATGCTTGCAAGTTAGAGAAATGAGGTTACAAACCCATGATCATCAATAGGATATCGACTAGCAGTGCGGTTCAGCTAGCAACTCTTGAAGGTGAAGTATTGCCTAATTATATTAGCGGATGCCGAGTTAAGCTATATCAGGAACCCTTGATGATAGACATGCTTAAATGACTAACTCTTGCAAAGGAGCGAAAGGAAGAAGAGGAACGAATCAGAGATGAAGCCCAAGCAGAGGTGCTGGAATGCATTAAGCAAATGAGATTACAAAGGAGAGGACTAAGCAGAGAACCTCAATCAGTGGAGGCCCCACGATATCCTGTAGCTATGTGTCAACTTAGAGGAAGAGATGTACCCAGTATCATTGATAGGAGACCATTCATTAATATCACTCTAGGATAGGTACCCATGCGCATGTAGTGTAAGGCTTTAATTGACTATGGTGCAGCAACGAATTCAATTCGACTCTCTCTTTGTAGGGAATATGAAATTAAGCCTCTTGAAGCCTATCTCATTGGACTAGGTGGATTAGAAACCCCTTGCATAGGAGAGGTCGAGCTACCCATCTCCATAGAAAACGTGACCTTGATAGTAAAACTGTTGGTTTTTCATGATGACGATCTAATAGAACCTATGATCCTAAGCCATGAATGGTTATATCATTACTCGGTGAATTTAAATCTTCACAAAAGTGTGCTTCGGTTGGAACTTGCACGACTGTATCACGAACTACCCCTCCAAAGTCGACACAGAGAGGTGTTGGATGTGAAAGAAGTCCCCCCACCCTTGTGCACGTAAGCACACCCTACCAAACCCACACAGTACCACCCATCCAAGAGTAGAAATTGGGTAGACAGACAGGAATCCGATAAGTATGGCGGCGTAAGACTCAATCTTCAAATGAATGTCAACAGTCACCAACTCTATGCAAGAGTGAAGTGGATCTCCTGTCTTTTCCAAAATAGTGTGTGGATATGATATCTCACCCTCGACAAGCTGCATGGTCACAACATCCACGTACTCATCGGTACAACACATGAGAGTGGCTCGCTAGACAGTCCACTCAGGTATTCTCCCAACCGAGGTGGATCCGCAAGGCGACCGTGCCGAGTGAGTCAAACACTACATATCTTCAACAATGCTCTCATTTTTTATTGAGGCAACACATTTGGCAAATTTGGGTGCCCAAGTCCTTGGTGACAGCTCAATCCAAGTCTCGCTAGCTCTGGGTACCTAAAAAGTGCTTAGTTTATGCTTCAACTTTAGTCAGCTCTAAGAAGACCTTTTTTGAGAATACTAGGAAACCCTACACATCTTCTTTTGTAAATTACACTTCATCTCTTCTAACCCCCCATGTGATACAGAAATGGATCCCTAAGCCTTCAATAATCACGATGACTCTCGACCAAACTCATCGTGACCATCGACTTAGTGAAACTAACACTCTTATTAACCACTACATGCAGATCCAATTCGACAACTTCATATCACGACTATCCTTCTAACATACACTAACTCTGTAGGTAGTACTCATTCGAAATCAATTGTAAAGCCACGCACATTACACGCTCCCACTCACAGCACACACTTCTCACAATTCACTTCTTACATCGTTAAATCACACACTGCATAGGAAGCATGTTGGTGGTGGAAAGGAATGGAGGTCTCATCTTTTTGGGATCTTAATTATTTTCCATGACTAATGTGTTTTCCTCTTCACTCTAGGTTAGGTCTGCAACACCAACTACCCATCATGCAAGTGGAAGATTCTACCAGCGCAATGCTTAGGCGGCCTATTGCGGATTTCTCAGCTCTTCCATTTGAAAGCTTGCCTAAGGCTATCCCGACGGAGTTCCAGGGTTTCACGGGACTTATGCCCATTGAAGTCCCCCTCAAGGATAGACTTAAAGAGTTAGCAGCAAGGGACATTGGTCCCAAGGACTTGCAAGACCCTTAGAAGATGCAGAATTCATATACGATGCTAATCTAACTGACAATGCAAACATGTGGAGATGCTACCAATTCTTCTCACAAGAATTCGAGAACCTCCACAATACTGAAGATCTTCAACCTATATGGCACAAGGTAGGATTTGCAGATTATTTTAGTGCGGAACTCTCGAAACTAGATTTTTATTGGTGTCATTATTTAGTGGCTTCTATTAGAGAGCAGGAGCGCAAGGAATTGGACCTTGTCTTCATATTACCATCCTTGGTGAATGACCCACCCTTCAAGAAGTTTACATTGTCTCTGGACTTAATCCGGACTGCTCTTAAGATTCATGGCACTCATACGGCCACAGAGAAGAGCATCTCATCCCAGAACCAATGAAGCGAAGCGATGTTGATAAATGGCCAGCCATCTCAGCCATCTCAGCCATCACTCCTCAATTGACCACTCCGCTACGAATATGTCTTTAGTACTTTGCCTTCCCTGCACAAGAGTGATTTATGATCCCACACAAGTGTCTTTGGTTTGGTTTGTATCTAGCCACACAGGGCCTCAAACAATCGATATTGCCACTTATATTCAGGATCAGCTTTTATTGGCCGGACATCGATGGGAGAAGAAGAAGGTCGTTCATGGATGCTATGCTCTCACACGCATCATATACATGTGTTTGGCTTATGATATTGCTATAGAGAGAGCCCTCCCAGCTGTGCAATTACAACAATATAAAGGCTCCAAAAAAACCATGAGACCCCCCAAAACCCACCGAGTCAAGCACATGCGCGGCACCATTCCATGCTTACAAGTGCCAACATCCCCATCACCTCAGCCCACACCTGAAACCTCTCCCCAACAATCTCCAATTCAACCACAACCAACGGTTCCCCATCTCCGCGTTCACCTGAGCCGATCTGCCACACTCCGTGAGGTTTCACAGTTAGAGACCACCATACCTACCACTATAATGACTACTACCACCACGATTGTAGAAGCTCCCGCAACAACTTCTACGTTTGTCTCTGAGTCCTTTACATTCCCAGTTACTAGTTTGGGCACAAAAGATATCAATACTACCTTTAGTTTTGAGATCCTCGATGTATTTTCTAGTGATTTTCAATTCTCAGATACCCATGTTGTCTCTCAAGAATTTGAACGCCCTACGTACCCCACTACACCATCGGAGGGAGCGAATGCTAATTCTGAAGATGAAGACAATGACCGTACAGTGACTGATGAAGGAGACGTTGATACTGAAGATAGCGAGGAAGAAGCACACCAATTGGAAGCACATGTTGAAGTTTCAAGAGAAGCTAGCACATATGAAGAAGAAATGGCAGAAGCAGCAGCTTACACCATCACCATCCAATGAGGGGCTTCGAAGAAACTTTTATCTCTACTGTGCATGAGTTGGTTAAATCTGTCGGTGTGCCGGAAGCGTTACGATATTTGTTAAGGAAGCCCTTACCCAAGTTCGACCTACGATAGGTTC
Organism: Ceratopteris richardii; assembly: GCA_020310875.1. Taxonomy (NCBI): domain Eukaryota; kingdom Viridiplantae; phylum Streptophyta; class Polypodiopsida; order Polypodiales; family Pteridaceae; genus Ceratopteris; species Ceratopteris richardii. The sequence continues at coordinate 159,051,120 of CM035427.1, read as the reverse complement.
GCATTCTCAAACGCCTAGGTACATACATTCGCGTCCCCACTGGTCCCATCACATAGCACCCCCTGTGGGTTCCTCCACAACCGACTTGACCGAGGAAGACACTTCCCTTGTATATACCCTTGGCCAAACCCTCCCTTCTCACCCTGTGCCAACCCTATCCTCCCTTGATATTGTTGATAGCCCCGATGTTCGTATTCCATCACTTATTTATAGTAGGAATGACTGTGAACATGAAATTCATTTAGTAATAGTCTTCGATTTGTTATGTAAAAATAAACTTTATGCTAATTTTGAAAAGAGTTGTTTCTTCCAAAACGAGATAGAGTATCTTGGACATATCGTCTCTAGTCAGGGCATTCATGTAGATCCCAAGAAGATTAAAGTAAATGAAGAATGGCCTAAACCTCAATCAGTGAATGATGTCCGTTCATTTGTAGGATTAGCTAGTTTTTATCGAAAGTTTGTAAAGGGTTTTTCTTATATAGCCCTTCCCCTTACTTTATTATTGAAGAAAAATCTAAAATTTGTATGGGGAGTAGCCCAACAACAATCTTTTGATGAACTTAAGTATGCACTTTCCCATGCGTCTGTTCTGCAATTACCTGATTTTGCACAACCATTTCACGTAGTTACAGATGCTAGTGGTTCTGGTATAGGTGCTGTTTTAATGCAAAACAATCATCCTCTTGCATTTGGAAGTAGGAAACTCAAACCTTCTGAACGTAATTATAGTAC
>CM035427.1:159005385-159045385 GCA_020310875.1 Ceratopteris richardii | reverse complement strand
TGGTGTTGAAGATGGTGATATTCTATAGATTCCTATTTGTCTTGCAGTTTTTGTTGCACCTATTGTAGAGCAATTTCGTTGAGATGGAAAAGATGCTCATGCACATGCATATATAGCCTTGTCTATCAAACGTGCCATTATTCCTCACATTCACTCTTGCAGAATAGCTAAGGATGCTTGGGATACACTTACCACATTTTATCAAGCTGGGAATGAGGCTCATGTTGCTTACCTCCAAAAACAGTTGGAGAGTGAGCATATGAATGAAGGTGATTCTATGGACAGTTTTTTGACAAAGATCAAGGATTTGAAGGAAAAGTTGATTTTTGCTAATGAAGTTATACAATAACTCACTTGTGTAGACCATTTTGAATGGTCTTCTTGATTCATAATAGAGTTGTGCTTCTACTTTACTCTTCGTTTGATGAGGAAAGGCAATCCAAATGCCCTGTCATTTGAAGAGTTAGTTTTTGTTCTGTTGCAGGAAGATCAGTCTAGGCAAAATAGGTCCATCATGCGTGTTGCAGATCAAGCCTTCCTGGCTAGTCAGAAGGGCAAAGGAAAATGGATCTCTTCTACTAGTAAGCAGAAATCTACAAATGTTGCACATTCAAAGAAGGAAGATAAAGATGATAAGAAATCAAAAAAGAAGAAGTTGTTTTGCAAATACTGTAAAGCAAATGATCATGTCATTAAGAGCTATCCAAAATTGGCTGCTAAAGAGGAAAAGAAGAAAGAGGCTGGAATGGTTGTTGCAGAGGCCTCTACACTAAAAACAGAGTCTTCTAATCTTGTGCAGAATGAAGAATGGGTGTTTACTACTATTTGCAGTTTTGACCCATCTTGTCGTGAGCACTGTATGTCTATAGTAGACTCAAATGTTTGGTACTTTGATAGTGGGGCAACCAAACATATTTCCTTGCAGCGCAGTTTCTTTACTTCACTTGAGCCTGCCCCTACAAGGAATAATGTTAGATGTGATAACAACTCCTCTTATCCTATCATGGGAGTTGGTAAGATCATTCTGACTACTGCTGATGGTAGTTCTTTCACCTTGTTAAATGCTTTATTTGTGCTAGGGATCAAGAAAAATCTGTTATCAGTTTCAGCATTAGCCAAGATTGGCTTGGTTGTGAAATTTGTTGATGCCAGATGTACAGTTCATGATCTATCAGATGGCGATGTGATTATTACTTCTGGCATTTTATCTCGTGGACTGTATATGCTCATAAATTATGAAAAATTTGTGAATGATTAGAATGTGTAGTACATGATTCTTAGGCTATGTCAAATGCAAAGCTTTGGCATGCACGCTTTGGTCATTTGAATTTTGCTAGTGTGCTACGCCTGCAGAAATATGAAATGGTGTCCTCTGCCCAAAATTGAGGCACCCGAAAAACATGTTTGTGAAGGCTGTATTTTGGGCAAAATGCAACGTTCCTCCTTTCCAAAAGATGGTTCAATTCAGGCTACTCAAAAATTGTAGCTTGTACATAATGATGTCTGTGGTCCTATGCAGACACCTTCTTTTGGAAACTATCTTTACTTTGTGACTTTCATTGATGATTTTTCCAGGCATGCATGTTTTGGCTCAAAATCTGTCAGCATGTAAAATGGGCACCCTTCGTTCGGATCGAGGGGGGGAATATATGTCTTCTGATTTTAATGCATTTCTGGCTGAACGTGAGATAAAACATTAGTGTACAGTGCCACATACACCTCAACAGAATGGAGTAGCTGAATGGAAGAACATGTCACTCATGGAAATGGCGAGGTGTATGGTCAAGAGTCTGGCTTTACCACACACTTTCTAGCTTGAGGTTGTTATGTGTGCAGCATATGTACTTAACAGGTGTCCCACTAAAGCGTTGCAGTCTATCACTCCATCTGAGGCTTGGCATGGTCGCAAGCCATCTGTTGCTCATCTGCATGTTTTTGGTTGTTTGGCATATGCATTAGTGCCTGAACAACATCGCAGAAAATTCGATGATAAAGCAGTAAAATGTATTTTTGTTGGGTATAGTTGTGAAAGTAAAGGCGATCGTCTGTATCATCCACATACTAAACACATTTTTGTTAGCTGTGATGTTGTTTTTGTGGAAGATGCTATTCAATCGTTACTTTCATGTACTAAGGAGACATCTGTTAGCTCCAAAGGCATGTATGATACTTTGCTTCCTCTTTTTATAGGTGGACAGTCTAGTATTGGTCCTAATGAGGCAACTTCTCAACCTTTGTGATGGTGCAGATCATTCCAATTCTGATGTAGATTTACATGATGCACTTAGTGAGAGAGCTGATATTGAGCATGCAAAAACTATGCCAAAATGGCTATTGTAAACTTTGTGTGACAGCAAATTAGATGCACCTCTATCATATCATACTCGTTTAGGCTCTCATAGTGCCTCTTTTGCATCAAATTTCTATGTTATGGCTGAGTTTAGTCTCTATGATGAAAATGAGCTTGTTTCATTTGATGAAGCATAAAATTCAAAAAATTGGATGGCTGCTATGCGGTTTGAATATGATGCCATAATGAAGAATGGTTGAAGAATGGTACCTGGTCTTTATGTGGCTTGCCTCTTGGCAAGAAGGCCATTGGCACTAGGAGGGTATACAAACTAAAGCATAAGCCTGATGGAACAATTGATAGGTATAAGGCCAGGCTTGTTGCAAAGGGTTATGCGCAAGAAAGAGGCATTGATTTTGATGAAACCTTTGCACCTACTTGCCAAATGACTACTGTTTGTAGCATCTGTGCACTTGCAGCTCATCATGGTTGGAATGTACATCAATTGGACATTAAAACAACATTTTTGAATGGTTACTTGCATGAAGAAGTGTATGTTTTTCAGCCCCATGGCTTTGTGCAGAAAGGCCATGAAAACCAGATGTGTAGGTTAAAGAAGGCATTATATAGTTTAAAGCAAGCACCACGTGCTTGTATGAAAAGATACATGCCTATATGATTGCACATCATTTTGAGAACATTCCAACTAAAAGCACCTTATATGTTAAGCATGGTCTGATCATTTTTGTGTATGTTGAAGACATGCTGCTCACCGGTCCTCATGACAAGAATATTGCTGATTTTAAAGCTGATTTGCATGCCTCATTTGAGATGTCTGATTTGGGGCATTTGCATCATTATTTGGGCATTCAGTTTATGCAAGTTGATGGTGGAATGTCTTTGTGTCAAATGAAATATATTGACACATTATTGCAGCATTTTAGCCTTGAAGACTGTAAAACTATTACCACTCCTACGGAGATAGGTTTATAATCGAGTCTTCATGATGCTGGAGATGCATTTGATGTTGTTGTCTATGAGTAGGCTAATGGATGCCTGATTTACTTATGCATTACTCGACCAGAATATTCAATTTGCTGTCTCATAGATGAGAAGGTTTATGCATTGCCCAAGTGTCAAGCAGTGGCAGGCAGTTAAGCGCATCTTTCGCTACTTGAGTGGTACTCGGCTACTTGGATTGTTTTATCCCAAGGGGGGATCACTACCGCCAGATTTGCATGCTTTTTGTGACTTTGACTAGGCTAGTTGCTATGACACTCGTGTGTTCACTAGTGGTTTTTGCTTCATGATTGGTAGCTCATGCATATCTTGGCTGAGCAAAAAGCAGCCTATTGTGACCACTTGCAGTTGTGAGGCTGAGTATAGGACAACTTTCATAGCGATCGTTGAGTGTGTGTGGCTCAGACAACTTATGGGTGATTTGGGTGTTGGTCAGTCTTCTACCACCACCATCTTCACTGACAGTCAGAGCGCATTGGAAGTTGTGAGGAACCCTGTAACATAATCCTAGTAGGAGATGGTTGAACTACACCCTAAGAGAGAGGATTAGGAAGTAATCCTCAACCATGGCTTTTGGGGCAAGTGGTTAGCCCATCACATTCCTAACCAAGAGGTTGTGAGTTCAATTCCTTACATTGGTATCAGAGCCTAGGAAGTAGGCTTGGGCAAAGTGGAATGATCCAATGGCCTCTAAAAAAGGCGCTTGGACATCCTCCATGTGAAAGGGTAGGAATTGTGGAAGGCGCGCGTCGATTTCAATGATGGACCTTACAATGATTGGGGTGTATCTCCCAATCCGTAGGTCGGATTGAGGCGTGTAATATACCGTTGGAAAGCTCTCGGAATGAACTTTCCAATGAGCTAGGTTGGAAGTGTGAATTCCTTGGGAATCCTTGGGTGGCACTTGATTGAGTGTTCAAGAAACTGTGTGAGGGTGCATCCTGCCAGTCCCATAGCTGGTGAGGGTACATCCTGCCAGGGTACATCCAGGGTACATCCTGCCAGTCCCATAGCTGGTCAGGGTACATTCCCTAGGGAGTTCAAGGGGGGAAGAATGTAACATAATCCTAGTAGGAGATGGTTGAACTACACCCTAAGAGAGAGGATTAGGAAGTAATCCTCAACCATGGCTTTTGGGGCAAGTGGTTAGCCCATCACATTCCTAACCAAGAGGTTGTGAGTTCAATTCCTTACAAACCCTGTGTTCCTTGCTCGCATTAAGCACATTGAGGTGCATTATCATTATGTCAGGGAGAGGTTCAGAGAGATCAGCTTGGCATATGTGCCCATGCAGGAGAACATTGCAGAACTTTTCATGAAGGCTCTGCCTAGGGAGAAGTTTGAAGCTTTTCGCAAAGCTTTGGGCTTACTTCCTTTTGTGGAGTGATTTCCACATAGCTTGGCACTTCCTTATAAATGAGTGCTAGCTCCTTGTTCACCGCATCACTCCCAGGTTGTATTTGTTGATATATTTAAGTAGTGATGTGTGTGAACACACTAGGACTACCGGGTCACTTTTTTCCCTCTTTAGGAGGTTTTTTCCCCTCGACTTGTATATATGCCTATAGCCCTAACGTGTTACTTATCTTTGTACATTCTAGTGGTAATACATTCAATATTGTGTGTTGTGCTCCAAGCTTCTTCTTCTTCCTTGTGCTGTTCGTGTGCATCCGTAGACGTCTAACTCCAACAAAAACATATTGCCATGCATGCTTTTATGAATGAATTTTAGTGTTTGTTTTTCAAAGCTTATGTGTAGATTATTCCACATGTAGGTTAATTCTTGGGTCATGAAATTAGAAAAACCCTTGTTGTTCATAAATGTAGATGGATTTTTAAATCATGTAGCTCTGTTATTCATCTTGATCCTTATCTATTTTAATATGTTCAGGGTCACTTTTTGTCTTATGTCATATATGCATTTGTGTTTTTAGTTGTGGATGGTGTGACATGGATAACAACTGAGCATTGTTGTTGTACATGTCAACCATTCCACTTTTTTAATTCTTTTGTTGTTGTACATGTCACCCATTCCACTTTTTAATTCTTACTAATTTAGTGTTATGGCTTGTTTGGTAGGTACATTAAGACGATGCTCTTCACGAGGCACATGCGAAAGACTCAAATGTCCGATGGGCTTAATCCATGTTGTGGCCCATCCATCAATATATTGTTGATATTAGGGATATGTATAATTACGATTGAAATACAAAACAATTTCTTTTATCTTGATTGTTCTATATTATCTTTTTAAATTATTTATTCATTTTGTTCATTTTGACCTAGTATGGCATTCATAATTTTAATTATGTTTTAGTCTTTTCATAAGTAAAAAGAACTAATGGATTGTCCATACTAACATACATTCATTGATGTTAGTTTCACTTCCTCTTTGGTTGAAGGTTGTGCGTCATTGTTATTATGGATACCTTAGTAATCAAAGGTATAAAGAACCTCTTCCTCTACATTTATGAAGGACCCCTTACATGGTATTCTGCTTTTACTATTTTTTTGTTATATTTACTAACAATTCGTGTTTTATCTTGACAGATTCTATGCACTTCAAAAAACACTTTGATTTGCTTTTACCACTTGGTCTTTCATTAACTTGAAGTATGTATTATGTATAATATATTTATATCTTTAAGAAATACAATGGATCACTTTTTCATCGTTGGATGGTGCTTTACATGGTGGACCATCCTTCACCATGTGATCCATCCCTCGGGTTTCGGGATGGGACATACATACATACATACATACATAAATACATGCATACATACATGCATACATATATGCATGCATGCATACATACATACATACATACATACATACATACATACATACACACACACATACATACATACATACATACATACATACATACAGTAATAATCACTTTAATTACTAAAAGAACACACACTTCTTCCACACTACTCACTTTTATCCCATACTTATACATACATATGTACATACATGTTTGAAATCTATTTCACATACACATGCTTTTATGCATGAAAGTTAGGGTTTGCTTTTCAAGGCTTATATGTAAATTGTTCCACATGAAGGTTAATTCTTGGCTCATGAAATTAGAAAAAACTTCTTTTTCATAAATATAGATGGATTTTTAGATTATATATCAAATGTCGTATGGGCATAATCCATATTATGGATCATCCGTCAGTACCATTTTATAGATCATTGACATAAAAAATATGTATAATTATTATTCAAATATAAGATAGTTTCTTTTACCTTGATTGTTCTCTATTGTTTTTTTATATTATTATTCATTTAGTTAATTGTGACCTATTATGGAATGCATACATACATACATACATACATACATACATAAATACAAGCTTATGCTAATTAAAGCGAATGATAACTTTCATGCACATGCCTCTTTCCCTTCATATCAAATCTCATTTCCCTCCTCTAGTTGCCCTTAGCTTATACACACATGTTCTCCCCTACGACCACACAAGTACAAAGATTCTATGTTATAAATGCATGATGTACATAATAGTTTCTCTACCGATTGATATAATGTAAACATCGATTGAAAATCTTGTTCTTAAGTGTGCGTGTGTGTGAGTGTATGCACGTGTGTGTATTTTGATTAAATAGGCAAAATTTTCTTGTGGTAAAGTAGTAGGTGCCGAGTCATTACACCTATAAATTAGCATACTGCTCACATCATTCGATGTAAGTCTTCACATGTGTACAAATATTTACGCTCTAGAGATTAGGAGAGGATATATTACCTCAAGATTGGATCCTAACTTATATCAGTCGTCTATATATTACTATGATACATGTGTGAAATAAAGGACATAGCTTACAAGCCAGGATAGATCGAGCATGCAAATGGTATAGCACCAGTGCCTTTTCCAACTCATGGCTGTCCATGGGATTTATTTGCGTTTGTCGCCATCGACGATGGTAATTAGTAATTGCTCTTATAATTGTTCTGTTTTACAATGGTAATTAGTAATTGCTCCTATAATCTTTTATTTATCCACCATGACTTAGTAGCTATGATGGTAATTAGTAATTAGCTACGATGATTTAGTAGCTATATTAATCTATCTTGGCAGTTTTTGGCAGTAGCCAAAGGCAGCGATGTAGAGGAAGTATGTAGAGGTGGACTACAAAGAGTTGTGGGGGTCAGACATCCATTTTATTTCAAAGAAATATGCTTTATATTACTTTTTCAAAACTCCAGACAGTGATTTTCATCACTTTTGTAATATATGTATCATAAAACACCCACTTTCGTATTTAGTAGCTCCATTTTTTGCAAGCCTAGGAGTCCTCAAACTTGAGGAGCTTAGGTAGAATGATCATACCAATTTTGATAATTTTTAGATCTCATTTAGACCTCGAAATGACCCCTAGAACCTATTTTTTAACTATGCCAAACACTAGATGTGAAACCGGTCAAAACTAGTCTAGAATCTCTAAAAAGAGCTAGAGAGCTCATTTTTGAGGCTGGTTAGTGTGAGATTAGAGCTAGATTGAGCTTGTAATATTGTTCTTGAACAATAGAGTTTATTTTCTACCTTCCATTGTGTCTCGCTTGTCTCTTCTTTGTGTATATGTGTGTGCATGTTCATGCCTCTCACCTTCACTTTCACTACTTCTTGTGTTCACGATCTTCATATTAATCCTATCTCTTTCGCATATTGACATTAAGGAGATGGAGCTTCTTAACGTGGTACTTACCATTGTGCTAGAGCAACACCAAATTTGGTGCCGTTGCCAGGGATTGAGTTGTAGGATGAACGCTTGATGGTAAGAGTATAGCGAGAATCGGCATTGGAAGGTAAATAATTTCAGTTTTTGTTGTTGTTTTTTCATAGTTTTTAGTATTTTTCATCTCTCCTATATCCTCCTTCATCACTGCATCATCTCCTTCCACTCCAAAAAAATCAGAAAATTCACCATATCCATCTATTCTCCCCATTTTCCTCATTTTCACATGCGAGAGAGAGAAAAAGAGCAATTGAGCTAGCATATGTGTGTGTGTTTTTGAGTTTTCTTGTAGGGAAAGCACTCCAATACAACAGGAAAGCTCCCAAAAAGGTAAAAACTTAAAATTTTTGCCATATCTATCGAAGCTCTCGGACCATCACGATGGTCTAAGAAACTCGAGTTTTTGTGATTGCATCACGAGCATGGCATAGGCCGCACTTGCGCATACACGGTTCCATAGATGCATTTGCAAAATTCAGATTTTGGTGGACCATTGCGACGGGCTCATACCATCCTGATGGGGTGTCATCATTGCGATTGGCTCACGTCATCGCGACGACTCAATCGGACCATTGTGACGGTCTCAGACCATCGCAATAGTTCAAGTAGACCATTGTGATGATCACACTGACCCCACGACATCACGATTGGCTCACTCCATCACGATGTTCCACTGCCATGTGTTGTTTTGGACCATTGGGATGATCTAGGTACACCATCGTGATGCTTTCGTTCCACACCATCATAATTGGCTGAAGCCATCGTGACACCTCGTGATCATCACGACGGACTCATGCCATCGCAACGGGCTCACGCCATCATGATTGTTCACTAGAGAGACCATCACAATGACTCAAATTTGGACCATTGTGACACTATGCACCTTTGGACCATCGTGATTGTATCACACCATCACGATGGTTCAACTGGACCATTGCGATGGTCCCAGACCATCACGATCATTGCAGACCATCACAACGGTTTGCCTAGAAATGAAAGTTTAGGGTTTGGATTTTTTACAATTCCAAGGCCAATTTGAGTGAACTTTTGAGTGATTAGGCATATTGGAGACCCCTTAGTTCATATTTAGAGAAAACTTGTCTACTAGTTTTAACGCCCCAGAGCCTGAACATTCATAACTTTCTCATACGAAACTGGTTTTTTGAGCGTTAGAGCTGGGTGGAAAGCTCTAATGCATTGATATTTAGATAGTATAAATTGAAGTTGACTCTTATGTGGGATTAGGAAAGCAAGGGTGCACTTGAGAACTTTTCCAAAGGAAAAGGGACCTTTAAAGGTGTATACATCAAAGTGTCTGTTCATTAAGGTTGAAGAGTGGTCTAAGCATTGGACTTTTACAGGTCTACTAAGAGCTGTACAAGGGCATTCAAAGCAAGGCAAAGAGCGAACTAATCAAGGCTTGGGAAGCATGACTTCTTGGGCAACAAAGTGATCAACAAAGGTGACTCGAGGTTGGAAGAACACTCAACCCCATCAATCAATTGTTAGCTTAGGCTAAGTGCATGTAGCATAGTGGACTGAAATAGTACTGCGATAAGAATGCATCAAGTACAAAAGCATTAATGTTTTCAAGTCCAAGTGTAAGCTAAAAGACTACGATAAGAAAACCCTAAAGGAAAGAACTTAACTTCGACAGAACGAGAACTCAAACATACAATGAAAATTCGATTCCGGATGTGTACATTGGAACAAGACAAGAGTTTAAAAAGAAATAAAAACAAAACAAATGACTTAGAACAAAGAAGCATTGGTGATCATAACATGTATTGAGTGGTCGAGGAAGACAAATTAATGAACCTTAGATAAGGAAAACACATAGGTAAGTCAGATCGACAAAGCCTTAGATCATCACAAGCAAGTGTGGGGACTACTGCACATTCATGGGCACAACAATTAAATAGCTACCCATATGACTTGAGCTCAGAGACTAGTGAGTCAAAAATGGCATACAACATAGAGAGACCAGAAGGAGGGTTAAGTGTAGCTTATTTAGAAAGACCCGAAGGACCCTATAGGACCCAATTAGAATATGTATGAACCAACCACTTAGGTGCTTGCATCTACGAGGATGGTTTGAGGAGATCAGTGGTGCAATTGCACAACCTTGACCTAACCCATTGGATTGGAACGTCTGGTGGTAAAGTTCGAGAGAGATGCTTACTTAGACAAAGAAGGAACAATGTACACCATAACTAATCAACCTAACCACACTAATGAGTTTGGTGTAGTCATTCCTGAGAGAGAAGCACGAACCCAAGGAAAAGAACCATTAGGAGATGAACCTAGGATTCCTAGAGGGAAATCGGTATTGACAAGAATATTAAGTCAAGAATGGATCCCTCATGGTAATAGAAGCATTGAATTGTTCCTGAATAAGGACACTGATGAAGCATTTTGGAGGTATAGAATGGAACAACCAAGTGAAGTAGGTTCCATCACCATTTATGAATTCAAGGACCTTGACACGCTTGGAAAAGTAGTATATCTAGACAACACTTCAGAATGAGTGTTTGTAGCACCTGATCATGCAAGACATGCCTATATGTGGAGAGGCAAACTAGTGTTTCCCCCACCATGAGCGCATGCAAGCACTAGCCATCAAGGTGTTGGGACATCCTCAACCCCTGGTTCCCAAAGAGACAAGAACAAAGAAAAGCCAGAAGTAAGTTTCACTCATCCTATAGGGAGAGATAGAACAACCATGGACATTGATGAAATGGAAAGACCGAGAGAACCAAGAATACTAGGTGGAGAGATGAATTTCCTCTACTTAGACCCTGTGAACATCCAAGAATATTGATACCTACCCAATTAGTAAAATCAATGAAAAGTTAATTTGATGGGACAAGAGATCCCTATGACCATGTTGGTGAATTTAAGCAAGTGTTGCAAGCATAGCAGGTAGAAGACATGTTCATGCAATACAATGCATTTGGACTCATGTTAAGGAACACAACTTTAACCTAGTTCCAACCTCTACAACAAAGGCAATTTAGGGACATTCATCACTTGTTAGAGTCACTCCTCACTTAGTTCTCAAAAAGTGGAATTAGGCACAACACTTCCTCATTGATCCACAACTTCAAACAAACCCCTAGGAAATAGTTAGACTTGCAGGACATAGGTTTAGGCAATACATTGAGAGATGCCTAATGCCAGAACTACCCTCACAAGCGAAGCAAGTGTCTTTGTTTTTAGACGGCCTCTTGAGCTCTAAACTACGATCTTATGTATATCTGAAGGAACCTAGAACCTTAGAGCAGCGTGTAAGAATTTGTATATACATTGAGGATAATTTATGAGATGAATTGGAATTTTCAAAGGTCTACAAAGACTCGGATAACTCCTCTCAATAATCCTCAAGACATTCTGGCTCGATAGAAGACCTAACAGAAAAAGTGGCCCAAAAACTAGGAGTCTCTAGCAAACAGATGCCTAGGTTAACACTTGTGAAATGTTGTTACACTTGTGGTGGTGATCATATGGAAAATGTATGTCTCAATGTAGCACAACCTCAAGCTAACCCTAGTGGCCAATATTGCACAATTGAAAGGTGATACACTAATCACACAACACAAGATTGCCCATACAACAAACAAGTAGTCTGACAGAACTACCCCTAAGTGTAGCCCCAACCAGGTAGGTACCAAGGTCAGTACAATGCTCTGCCTCATTACTACAGACGCCCACAGAATTACCCTTATCCAACTCAACAGAGACCTCAACCAGTCTTAGCTCAGCAACCACCCCCACCAGCCAATGTAATGTCTATCAAATATGCTACTGCAGAAGAAAACCTGAGTAGGGCTTTAGTGCCTTCTTCACCCCTGATCACAGAAAGTGATCCTAATTCAAACAATTTCGACTCTACCCATGTAGATAGTCCACCAGCATACTACACGGAGTCTCTAGAACACATGGAAGCATATCAATACGATAGTCCACCATTGGAACCCAGTTGGGAATCGGACTATGCCAATGTAATGTATGCTAAACCTAATTGATGGCCCCAATTGAGATAGCCAAGACCACAAGGCCCCAAAGGACCATGCTTTAGGTTCCAAGAAGATCATTTCATAAAGGATTGCCCACATCCTTCGATAGCAAGGCAACCACAATATTACAACATTCAAGGATTTTGTGCAGAATATGGTAAAGAGCATATCATAAGAGATTGCCCTAAGAACCTTGCCAATGCTTCAAAAGTGATGCCCATTAACATGATATGTAGTGTGCACACCTCAGATGGAACCACACCTAGGCATGCACCTATCCAAGCTATAACAAGAGCCCAGGAGTTGTTGCAAAACCAACAACCTAATCCTGAAAAAGTAGCCAAGACTAGTGAAGTTGGAGAATCTAGTGGTAGAAAGATGAAACCTTGGAAGGAATCACGAGTGAGAATCAAAAGGAAGTGGAGTAAAACGAAAAGTGAACTAGAAGGAAGACTAAAAGAAACTAGAGCCAAAATCTTAGAATTAACTTCACAAGAATCAAATCAGGAAATCCCTAACCAGAGATTATGATTAGTCTTAGTTGAACCCATACCTGAAAATCTAGACGATGATTCGAGCATACTAGGAAAGGTTAAGAGAAGGAGCCCATGTAGCTGAATTGAGTAAGAACTATCCAAGAATAGACTTAGAAATTGAGAGAACCAAGCTTTGCATGAAGATGGTAGAATTAGCCCAAACCATGTTTGAAGCCTCTCAATACATTAATTGGAGCAACATAGCAAAACCAGAGTTAGACTTTCAAGGCTGTTGAAGATACAACATATTTCTTGGATCCACTCTATTTTCATCATCATTAGTACCTTTTTCTACCTTTCATTCAGTTAATAAAGCAGGAGCGTTCTCTTGTCACTTATGTGATGGTTTATGGTGCGAAAGAGACATGTATGCAAGCTTTTCATGATGATTTTTGAGTTCTTCATTTCAATACGCTCTTGTGAGCATTTGCGGCTTGCAAGATTTACAATAACTTGTTGAGATGAGCCATTTTTGGTGTGATGAAGATCCCCTTTTTAGGTGATTAATCCACCATGTGTGGCGATTCTTCAAGTCACGAGTAGAATAGGAGTAGTATGGAGTCTTGGCTCATCGTCCTCATCTCATCGACAAAATTGGAAACGGTATTCTCTACAACAACTTGGAAAGTCAAGGTATGTGAAATCTCTTCCTCACACATTGCACATTTGCTGGAATGCTAGAGAGTACTAAAGCTCTCCCTTCCATAAAACCTTGGTGTTGGCAGCAGCCAGAGGCATAGGCGACGCGGAAGCATGTGAAGATAGAGCATAACAAAGAAGCAGGGAGCTAGTCGGATCATTTTTTTCAAACAAATATGTTTCAAAATACTTTTCAAAAACCTCCAACAGTGATTTTCATCACTTTTCTACTATATGTAACATAGAAAAAACCTTTTTGTAAAATATAGCTCCATTTTGTGCAAGCCGAGGAGTCCTCGAGCTTGAGGAGCTTAGGTAGAACGAGCCTACCAATTTTGGCTATTTTTACACACCGCTTACCCTTTCAAATAGCGCCTAGAACCTATTTTTAACTATGCCGGTCACTAGATGTGAAACCAGTCAAAACTAGTCTAGAATCTATAAAAAAAGCTAGAGAGCTCATTTTTGAGGTTGGCTAGTGTAGACTTGTATGAGCTAGAGTGAGCTTGAGCTTGTAAGAGTGTTCTTGAGTGATAGAGTCTAAATCTCACCTTCCATTGTGTCTTGCTTGTCTCTTCATTGTGTGTGTGTATGTGTGTGTGCATCTCTATGCTTTTCACCTTCACTCTCACTACATCTCACATTCACAATCTTCATATCACTCCTATCTCTTCCGGTATTGACATTAAGGAGGTGGAGCTTCTTAACGTGGTTCTCACCATTGTGCAAGAGCAACACCAAATTTGGCGCCGTTGCCGGGGATCGAGTCTAGGACGAATGTGTGATGGTAAGAGTATAGCAAGAAGTGGCGTTGGAAGGTAAAAATTTCAGTTTTTGTTGTTGTTTTTAGTTAGTTTTTAGTGTTTTTCACCTCCCCCACACTTCATCTTCATCACCGCATCATCATCTTCAACTCCAAAAAAATAAAAAAATTCACCATATCCACCCACTCTCCTCATTTCCCCTCATTGTGCATGCGAGAGAGAGAGAGAGAGCTTTTGTGACTACATGTACTTGTGTGTTTTTGAGTTTTCTTGCAAGTATAGAGCTCCAGTGCATCAAGAAAGCTTCCAAAAGGTAAAAAACTACTTTCTGTCAGATTTCTGCCATGTGTGTTAGACCATCGCGATGGTCTACCAACTTCGACATTTTTGGTAAGCGAGTTCTCC
The DNA here is from genome assembly GCA_020310875.1 of Ceratopteris richardii. Lineage (NCBI taxonomy): Eukaryota > Viridiplantae > Streptophyta > Polypodiopsida > Polypodiales > Pteridaceae > Ceratopteris > Ceratopteris richardii. The sequence continues at coordinate 159,030,957 of CM035427.1, read as the reverse complement.
AAGAGGTAGGCGACACAAGTGCATACACGAATCCACACTTGCATTTCAAAAATTTGCATTTTGATGGACCATCACGATTGGCTCACGCCATCGCGACGGCTCGGCCGGACCATCGCGACAGTCTCACGCCATCGCGACGGTTCACTTGAACCATCGCGACGGTCCTTGACGATCGCGATGACCCCGTTGACCCCACACCATTGCGATTGGCTCATGCCATCATGCCAATGCTGCCATGTGGCAAGCTATACCATCGTAACCATACCCTCAGACCATCACGACGCCTCGAAATTTGAACCATCCCGATTGGCTCAAGCCATCGTGCCTCGTGACCATCACGACGGGCTCACGCCATCGTGATTGTCGCGTTGACCGTTGACGGACATCATCGCGATTGCTCGCGGATTAGACCATCGCGACAGTTCATTCACGCCATCACGATTGCTCACATTTACGCCATCGCGACAGTTCGCTCAGTCCATGCCATCGCAACGGTTCACCTGAGCCATCGCGACGATTCACCTGAGCCACGCGACGGTCCCAGACCATCGCGATTGTCCATCCCAAATGCAATTTTTAGGGTTTTATTTTTTGGGGAAATTTGGGGCTATTTTTTGAAAAATTTTGGGTGATTGTACTCATAGAAGACCCCTTAGCTCATAGGGAAGATAAAAACCTGTTGGCCAGTTTTTACCCCCGAGGGCCTGAACGCTCATATTTTTTTCACCCGATGTCCGTTTTTTGGGCTTTATAGCTCGTTCGAAAGCTCTTGATGAGTACTACTTGACCTCAACTGTTTTTTTTATAAAGAATACGATGATCATTAGATAAGATATTTTGAGGTTAACATTGTTGGGACTAGAAAAGTCAGGGGGCAGCATTAAAAGTTGGGCAAGGGAAGAAAGGAGGTTTAAAGGCCTAAAGTGCCTGATCATCCATTTGAGAATTGGTCCAATATTGAATTTTTATAGGTCTAGCAAGACAAGCAAGGACAAACAAAGCAAGGCAATAAAGGACGCAGGGCTTGGGAAGCGCGGCTTCTTGGGCATCAGAGCACTCAAAGCAGCTGACTTGAGGTTGGAAGAATACACAACCCCCTCAGTCAATTATTAGCTTAGGCTAAACATTTAGCATCGTGGATTAAAGACGATAGGAACGCATCAAGTTGAAAAGATTTAATTTTTTAAGTCCAAGATTAAAGTAAAGGTGTGTGATACAAAAACCTAAAGGAAAGAACTTAAGTCTGACGAAACGAGAACTCAAAAGTACCACATAAAGTCGATTCCTGACGTATACAGTAAGATAAGACAAGAATCTAAAGGAAGTTAAAAAGAACAAGTGATAAAGAACAAAGGAACATTAACGGTCAGACGAAGTAAATTCATGAACCTTAGATCGGGCAAGTATATAGGTAAGTCGGACCGACAAAGCCTGAGATCATCAGGAGCAAGTGTAGGAACTACTACACGTTCGTGGGCACAACAATTGAATAGTAATTACCCCTATGAGTTGAGCTCAGATACCAGTGAATCTGAAATGGCTTTTAGCATGGAAAGACCAGAAGGAGGGTCAAATGTAGCATATTTAGAAAGACCCGAAGGACCCTATAGGACTCAATTAGAATTTCTCCAAACCAACCACTTAGGTGCTCGCATCTATGATGATGGTTTGCGAAGACAAGTGGTGCAAATGCACAACTCTGATCAACCCATTGGATTGGAACGTCCAGTGGTGAAATTCGAGAGAGATGCGTACATAGACAAGGAAGGAATGATGTACATCTTAAGTACTCAGCCAAATAATACCAATGAGTTCGGTGTAATTCAGTTAGAGATTGAAGCGAGAGCCCAAGGGAAAGAACCATTAGAAGAACCTAGGACACCTAGAGGGAAATCTGTACTGACAAGAGTACTAATCCCAGATTGGACCCCTCAGGACAACAGAAGCATAGAGTTGTTTGTAAATAAAGAAACTGACAAAGCATTTTGGAGGTACAGGATAGAACAACCTAGTGAGGTAGGATCCATCACCATTTATGAATTCAAGGACCCAGATACACCTGGAAAGGTTGTATACTTAGATGAAACTTCAGTACGAGTATTTGTTGTACCAGACCACCCAAAAAATACCTACAGATGGAGAGGTGATTTAGTATTCCCTCCATCTCGAACAAACGTAAACGCGAGCCATCAGGGGGCAGGAACATCCTCAGCCCATGGTAATCAAAGAGAGAAAAACAAAGAGAGACGTGAAGTAAGTTTCAATCATCCCATAGGGAGAGATAGAACCACCATAGACACAGACAGGGTGGATAGACAAAGGGAACCTAGAATACCAAGTGGTAGAGATGATTTTCCTCTACCTAGACCATGTGAACACGCAAGAATACTAAGACCCACTCAATTAGTAAAATCCATGAAAAACTACTTTGATGGGACATGAGATCCCTATGATTACGTTGCGGAATTTAAGCAAGTTCTAAGAGCAGAGCAAGTAGAAGACATGTTCACGCAATATAACGCATTCAGACTAACGTTAAAGAACACCGCTTTAACTTGGTTCCAACCACTGCAACAAAGGCAATTTAGAGATATCCATCACTTTTTAGAGTCATTCATCACAGAATTCTCTAAAAGTGGAATCAGACATGACATGTCTTCGCTAATTCATAGTTTCAAACAGACCCCTCAAGAAACAGTTAGACTGGCAGGACGTAGGTTTAGACAATATGTTGAAAGGTGTCCAATGCAAGAGTTACCCTTTCAGGCCAAGCAAGTGTCATTGTTTCTAGATGGCCTCTTGAGCTCTAAACTATGCTCCTATGTATACTTGAAGGAACCCAGAACACTAGAGCAGTGTGTAAGAATTTGCATAGACATTGAGGACAACTTAGGAGACGAGTTGGAACTCTCAAAGGTCTATAAGGACTCAAATTGTTCCTCTCTAGCATCTTCAAAATTGTCTAGCTCGATAGAAGACCTAACAGAAAAAGTGGCCCAGAAACTAGGAGTTTCTAGTAAAAAAATACCTAGGTTAACAACAAACAAGCATTGTTACACTTGTGGTGGTGATCATATGGAGAATGTGTGTCCAAATGCAACACAACTGCAAGCCAACCCTAGTGGCCAATACTATACGATCGAGAGAAGATACATGAACCACACGGCTCAAGACTGCCCATATAACAAACAGGCAGTGAGACAGAACTACTCGCAAGCATACCCGCAACTAGGTAGGTATCAAGGTCAATACAATACTCAACCTCATTACTATAGGCCTCCCCAGAACTATCCTTATCAGGCTCAACAGAGACCTCAACCTGTTTTAGCTCAGCAGCCACCCCCACCAGCTAATGTCATCTCAGATAAATATGCTGCTGCAGAAGAGAACCTAAGTAGGGCTTTAGTGCCTTCATCACCCCTGATCACAGAAAGTGACCCGCAACTCAAACAGTTTTGACTCTACTCATGTAGATAGCCCACCCGCGTATTACACGGAGTTACCAGAACACGTGGAAACATATCATTATGATAGTCCACCACTAGAACCTAGTTGGGAGCCCGATTACGCTAATGTGATGTACACCAATCCTAATCTGCGGCCCCAATTGAGACAACAAAGACCCCAGGGCCCTAGAGGACCATGCTTTAGATGCCAAGGAGAGCACTTCATAAAGGATTGTCCACATCCTCCAATAGTACGACAGTCACAATACTATAACATACAAGGCTTTTGTGCCGATTGTGGTAAAGAGCACTTCATCAAAGATTGTCCTAAGAACCTTACGAATGTGTCGAATTTGACACCGATCAGCATGATAGGTATTGTGCACAACGCAGATGGATCCAACCCTACATATGTGCCTATCCAAGCTATAACAAGAGCCCAAGCGCTCCTACAAAATCAGCAGCTTAATCAAGAGAAAATAACTGAAACTAGCGAAGTGGGAGAATCTAGCAGTAAAAAAACGAAATCATGGAAGGAGTCTAAAGAAAGAATTAAAAGAAAATGGAGTAAAAAAATAACTGAGTTGGAAGGAAGTTTAAAGGAATCGAGAGCCAAAATCCTAGAATTGAATTCTCAAGAATCTAATCAAGAGAACCTAGCTCAGAGACCAAGATCAGTTCTAGCGGAACCCATACCAAAAAACCTAGACATGATGTTTCGTGCGTATCAAGCAAGATTAAAAGGACCCCAGATAGCGGAAATGAGCAAGAACTACCCACGAGCAAATTTAGAAATCGAGAGAACTAAACTTTGTATGAAGATGGTAGAATTGACACAAGCTATGTTTGAAGCCTCTAGATATCTAAATTCGAAGAACATGGCAAAACCAAAACTACACTTTCAAGGACTAATGGAGAGGTTAGAATACTTGATCGATAGCAAGGAGAAAAAGAATCAGCGTAGGAACCCTATTGCCTCAGAGACATAGGAAAGAAATGCACCATCCCTGTCTCAAGTACCCAATATAGAAAGTCAAGACAACCTGTCTTCCATACATAGGTATGCACATGAATTTCTGAGAGAAATCCAAGAAGACAAGTGGAGAAAAGAACAAGGAACTCATCCTCCAATTCAAGAAATAGATGATTTGCAGGAGCAATTCCCCCAAGGCATCCCGTCTATTTACGAGGATGTAAAGGAAGAGCAACTGAGTGAACACACAGGTTTCGAATCTAATTCTTTGCAAGAATTACCTCAGTTCATAGGACCTTGGGAAGCTAAGTCTATTAGCATGAGAGCACCCACTATAATAGTGAGGAATGAAGAATCAATAATCCCTAGAAACACGAAAGTGGTAAAGAACACCAAAGTACAATGTCACCTTACTCTAGAGGAGTTGTTGAAGGTTAAACGAAAACTGTGGAAACATGTAGCAAATCAATTCCTTGAGCTTGCTACTACTCCCTCACAAATAGGATCACACAAGAAGGTACCAGAGATACCCGTAGAAAGGATCAGAGATGTAATCAAAGGAGAGGAAGGTAACACTTATCTTCCAATAACCCACCAGGGCTACACCACGAAAGCCATCTTAGATTTAGGAACCGGAGTAGCCATCGCTACCACTGCTTTATGGAAACGTTGGGGTAAGCCAGCATTGAGACCTACCAGGATGAAGCTACAAATGGCTGATGGACATATAGAAAAACCACTATGCTTTCTAGAAGGCATATCTCTCACCACTTGTGGTGTGGAATTTGAGCATACTTTTGCCATTTGTGATTTTGCAAAAAATCATGCTTACGAGATGATTTTAGGACGACCATTCATGCGTCAGTTACAAATTGTACAAGATTGGGGAACTAATTCTTTGTACTTGCAACATTTAGGAGTGACTACAAAAGTCAATCTTAAAGACTATTCACATTGAGACGTACCCCCAATACAATGGAATACCATCCATAAGACACAGATAGAAACGGAATCGGTACGCTCATTAGAATCAGAAGCCCTCATGGTTGCACGAGGACACTCATCTATGGATGTGTAAAGTAGCAAAACGAGAGGAAGAACAGTTAGAAGCCAGGACTTTAGGTTCAGAACAACATCCACGAACCCTTCAAGACCCAGCGTATGCACCTGTAGTATTTCCAGACAAAGAATTCGAACCCCATGGTTGGGCAGAAATCCTAGTAACCATGGATGTAGCCATCAATGAGGAACAATGGACACCCCACTGTGACGAGGATGGCTATGATATTTCAGTTTTCACGATAGAGCCAATCATGTGTGATTCAATTATAGAAGAATGTGAACCGGGCACTGATGCATTTGAGGATGCGAGTGACTTTGATCTAGAGTCAATTATTATGGACCCACCCTTTGCATCAGAGGAAGAATATTTCTATGAAGTAGAGGCTCATCCTCAGAGACACGAAGAAATTACAAATGAGGTGAGGTTAGCTACACAAGTGACTCTCAAAAGTGAAGGCAAGAAAAGAAAGAAGAAAGAAACCATGTCTGAAAAAGAAGAACCTTTGCTTGAGGTTCCTGAGAACTTCAAGAAGTCTGAAATAGAAGATAGACGAATCATGGTACGAATGCCTAACAAAAAAGCTGATGTTGGAGAAGTATATGATAACCGAGAGAAAACCAAAAAAATCATAGTTGCCATAGAAGGAGAAGAAGAAAAATGTACATACATAGAGCATGATTTGACGACTGAAGAAGAAGAAGAATTAGTTGCCCTATTGCAAGAATATAGAGATGTGTTCGCTTGGAGTTACAAAGATTTGAAAGGAGTAGACCCAGATATATGTTCTCATAGAATCCTGTTGAAGCTCAAGATCAAGGACAAGCATAATAAGTGCAACAGAGAAATGGATACACAAAAAGAAGGAGCACATAGGGAGTTCCAAGAAGTGTATGTCAAATTTTCAGAAGAAATCCCTATAAAATAGTGATTTTCATCACTAAAAACCATTGTAAATACCATTTTTCATTTTTGTAACTCCATTTTGTTCAAGCCGAGGAGTCCTCGAGCTTGAGGAGTATTAGAAGTATCATGTTACCAATTTTCATAATTTTTAGACTTCATTTGAGCCCTCAAATAAGCCCTGGAACCTAATTTTTAACTAGGCCAGACACTAGGTCTGGACAGGGCCAAAACTAGTCAAAAAACTATAAAAAGAGCTAGAGAGCTCATTTTTTGGGGGTAGCTTGTGAGAGAATAGAGCTTTTGTAAGAGAACTCATTTGCAATATAAGCTTTCCATTGTTCCTCTCTTTGATCTTACCTTGTGCGCGTGTGTGTATGTGTGTGCATGTTTGTGTTCTTTCACTCATGCACTTGTGCCTCACTTGCTCGTGGTCTTCATACCGGTCCTCATGTCTCCGCGGATTGACAAGTAAAGGAGGTGGTGCTTACGCTTGAGCTACACCAAATTCTGGCGCCGTTGCCGGGGAGAGAGCTTTGAGGATGAGTGTTGTGATGGTAAGATCGTAGATTTGCGATGTTGGAAGGTAAAAAAACTGTCATTTCTATTATTTTTCTGATTTTTCTTCTCCATCTTTATCATGATCATGATCATCTCCATCTTCATCCATCTTCATCTTCATAGAAATTTCTTGTTTTTTTAGTGCATTTTCACCATTTCCATACCATATTTCATGCATTATTGTGTGGGAAGGAGTTAGGAAGTGCAAGGGAGAGCAAGCGCCTGTGTTTTTTCATGATTTTCTGCACATACGGAGCTCGCCATTGCTTGGTGCTTAGAAATTTGAAGTTCCCACCAAAAAACACGATTCTGTGATGCAAAACGCGATTCTATGAAAAATTCAATTTTTTTTGAAAATCACAATTTTCTATTTCCCGCCTAAAAGCTCTCTGAAGGAAACACGATTCTGAGGTCATTCTCAAAATCACGATTCTCTTGTTGTGCTCAAAATTGCGATTCTCACATATCGCGATTTTCAGCCAAAAACACGATTTTGTGAAAACACGATTCTCTATTGGCAATCTCGATTTTAAAAAAACACGATTTTGTGAAAACATGATTCTCTGTTGGCAATCGCGATTTTCAAAAACACGATTTTCATCCAAAATCGCGATGTTCAAAACACGATTCTCTCTCAAAATCGCATTTCTTGGGGATTGCTCAGAATCGCGATCCTCTTGATTTCACAGCGTCTCGATTCTCTGGATTTCACAGCATCGCGATTCTCTTGATTTCACAGCATCGCGATTCTCTTGATTTCATAGCATCACGATTCTCTGGATTTCATAGCATCGCGATTCTCTTGATTTCATAGCATCGCGATTCTCTAGATTTCACAACATCATGATTCTTTTGATTTCACAGCATCACGATTCTCTTGATTTCACAGCATCGTGATTCTCTGGATTTCACAACATCGCGATTCTCTTGATTTCATAGCATCGCGATTCTCTGGATTTCATAGCATCACGATTCTCTTGATTTCACAGCATTGTGATTCTCTGGATTTCACAGCATCGCGATTCTCTTGATTTCACAGTATCGCAATTCTCTTGATTTCACAGCATCGCGATTCTCTGGATTTCATAGCATCGCGATTCTCTTGATTTCATAGCATCACGATTCTCTGGATTTCACAGCATCGTGATTCTCTGGATTTCATAGCATCGCGATTCTCTTGATTTCACAGCATCGCAATTCTCTTGATTTCACAGCATCGCGATTCTCTTGATTTCAAAAAATCACGATTTTCACACAAAATCATGATTTTTTCCAAAAGGTCCTGTTTGCCTATTTTGACCCCCAAGAGCCTGATTTGACATAACTTTTTCATCCAAAGTCCATTTTTTGAGCTCTATAGCTCGTTGGAAAGCTTGATTTTCATATAGACTAATTTGAAGTTGACCCTCAGGTGGGACTAGGAAACCAAGGGGGCTCCAAGGGATTTTGAACAATACAAAGGGGACTTTTGGGACTAGAAGACAAAGCTTATGAACCTGAGATCTGGTAGACACTTAGGAAAGGATAGACAAAGCATTAGATCTTCTCAGTCTAGTGTCAACCATACAGCTAAGTCTTGGGCACAACAACTAAGTGGTTGTCCTTACGAACTAAACTCTGACACAAGTGACTCAGAAATGTCTTTTAGCATGGGGAAACATGCAGGTGGCTCAAGAACTGCCCATCTACAAACACCAGAAGGTCCCTATAAGACACAATTGGAATATATTCAGACCAACCGATTAGGTGCTCACATCTATGAGGATGGCGTGAGGCGATCTGTGGTCCAACTCAAAAATCCAGATCAACCCTTTGGACTTGAACACCCAGTAGTCAAGTTTGAAGAAGGTTCATACATTGATAAGGAAGGAACCATGTATGTGGTCACCAACCTACCAGATAGGACTGATGAGTTTGGAAATGTCATTCGTGAGAATGAGATAGGAGACCTAGAACAAGGAAATGTAGGACAAGGACCCCAAACTCCTAGAGGTAAGTCAGTTTTGACCAGAGTGATCACTCCAGATTGGATCCCTCAAGACAACAAAAGCATAGAACTATTTTTGAATAGAGAAACAGAGGAAGCCTTTTGGATATTCAAGCCAGATCAACCTAGCCAATTGGGCATAGTCATCATCTACGAGTTCAAGGATCCAGAGACACCATGCAAGGTTGTCTACCTGGATAACACATCAGAGAAAATGTTCTTGGTAACAGAACATGATAGACATGCATATACTTGGAAGAATGAATTGATTTTCCCTCCACCAAGATCCAATGTTTCCCATGGCCTCCAAGGAGTAGGATCATCCCAAGCTCATGAGGCCTAGAGAGAAAGAACTAGAGAGAGACCTGAGGTAAGTTTTGCACACACTGTGGGCAGAAATAGATCACGATTTGAAAATGAAAAACCTAAAAGAGAGAGACATCAAGCACATAGGCAACAAAGAGATGAACATGATTTTCAATTGCCTAGACCCCGAGAGCACCCAAGAACCCTTAGACCCACTCAAGTGATCAAGGCAATGAAGAATTATTTTGACGGGACAGGAGATCCTTATGATCATGTGGCCGAGTTCAAACAAGTGTTAAGAGCTGAACAAGTTGAGGATTTGGTCACCCAGTACGAGGCATTTGGTTTGACTCTTAAGGGCACTGCTTTAGCTTGGTTTCAACCGTTGAGTATTCGCAACTATCGCGACATAGGTCAATTGCTAGACGGATTCATTGTAGAATTTTCCAAGAGTGGTATCAGGCATAACACATCATCCTTGATCCACAGCTTCAAGCAGACACCCCAAGAAACAGTGCGACTAGCAGGAAGAAGGTTTAGATAGTACTTACAAAGATGCCCTGTTCTAGAGTTGCCCACACCTGCCAAACAAGTGGCCTTGTTTTTAGACGGCTTACTAAGCACCAAGTTAAGATCATTTGTGTACTTGAAAGAGCCTAGAAGCATAGAAGAGTGTGTGCGGACCTGCATTGACATAGAAGACAACTTGGGTGAGGAGTTAGGACTATCCAAACTCTATCAAGACTCTGACAGTTCTACTAGTCATACCTCCAGAGCCTCCATTGAGCTAGATGAAATAGCAGAACAAGTTGCCAAGAAGCTAGGAGTTCAAAATAGACAAATACCAAGAGTCACCTCATTGAATCGATGTTATACTTGCGGAGGTGACCACATGGCTAATGTATGCCCATTGCACAACCAGAACATGAGAGAAAGGAATGCTCCATATTGCACTATTGAGAGAAAATACACGAACCATACGACTCAAGATTGTCAATACAATAGACAGGCTATTAGACAGAATTATCAGCAACCTTACCCACAAGGTAGGTATCAGAACCAATACCAATAGCCATATTATCGACCACAACAACAATATCAGGCACCATATAGGCCACAACCAGTCCTAGGAAACCAACCACTAGCACTTGACAATGTAATTCCAGTTAAGTATGCAGTGGCAGAAGAGAACCTTAATAGAGCATTGGTGCCAGTGACCCCACTGATCTCAGAGAATGGCTCTCATGCTCAGAGTTCAGACTACTCTCATGAAGGTAGCCCACATGCTTATTACACAGAGTCACCTGAACATAGTGAGATTTACCCGTATCAATATGAGGCACCACCTATGGAACAAAATTGGGAGCTTGAATACTCCAATGTCATGTACACAAATGCTAACCCTAGGCCCCAATTGAGACAAGTAAGACCACAAGCCCCTAGAGGACCATGTTTCAGATGTCAGGGCGACGATTTCATTCGTGAATGTCCCCACCCATCAACTCCGGGACAAGGACAGGTGTAGCTCGAGCGTAAGCACCACCTCCTTTACTTGTTAATCCACGGAGACATGAGGACCGGTATGAAGACCACGAGCAAGTGAAGGCACAAGTGTGTGAGTGAAAGCACACAAGCATGCACACACATACACACACACGCACACAAGGCAAGATCAAAGAGAGGAACAATGGAAAGCTTCGATTGCAAAAGAGTTCTCTTACAAAAGCTCTATTCTCTAACAAGCTAACCTCAAAAATGAGCTCTCTAGCTCTTTTTATAGTTTTTTGACTAGTTTTGGCCCTGTCCAGACCTAGTGTCCGGCCTAGTTAAAAATTAGGTTCCAGGGCTTATTTGAGGGCTCAAACGAAGTCTAAAAATTATGAAAATTGGTACGATGGTACTTCTAGTACTCCTCAAGCTCGAGGACTCCTCGGCTTGAACAAGATGGAGTTATAAAAATAGATAATGGTATTTACAATGGTTTTTAGTGATGAAAATCACTATTTTTGTAGGGGATTCTTCTGAAAATTTGACATACACTTCTTGGAGCTCCCTAGTTGCTCCCTCTTCTTCTATGTCCACTTCTTTGATGTGCTTCCATGTTCTATGGCTTGACCTTGAGTTCCAACACTCCCCCCCCTCTCGAGTCTGTCGTCCCTGACAGACCCTTGTTGTAAGGGTTGTTCCATGTAGTGCTTTGAGAGGTGGTGTCCATCCTTTGTATGAGCTTGTTCCTTGGATTCCAGCAAGAATGTGTCGTTGTGAGCTTTCAAAACTGCAAGTTGCTCAAAAGAGGTTGTCAAGATTGATTTGGAGCAACTACTGGCTTCAATTTGCTTCCGAGATATGGATGTTGTTCCCATGACGTCCGCTAGCTCTTCCAAAGATGATGTTGAGAGCAGTCATGCCAACTACTCATAACCCATAATGAATGATGGGTAAGTGTGTTTGTGCATGGGTTGAAAAAAGTATGTGCCTTGTGCACGGCCTTGTAATGTAGCCCTACGCATGCTTAGTTGGAAAATGCATTGGAAGAAGTATGGTGCAAAAATTGCAGGTCTTGAGCTAAGTGCTCAAGGGTATGCTGACGAAGAGGTTTCCTAATCTATCATGGTTATGGTGTTGCCAGAGTAAAGATACTTACCGTGGTGAAGGGTTGATTGATGTCTGTCTCTTCATGTTGTATACCCGGCATTTGTGATGGAACATTGTCGATGAATGTCCATGTTGATGGTCCACCAAAAAGTTTTTTGAGTGCCTGGTTCTATCTTCTCGTTTCAAAGCAATGTTTGCCAAATATTGAGAATTGAATTTCTTTATATTCTTTGACAAACATCATTGGGTAACTACACCAAGCATAGTTTCATATATTCTCTTTAGTTCACCATAAGCAGGAGTCTGCTCATCTAGTATACAAACAAGGATTTTCGGGGTACCAAACAAACTCTTGCAAATATCTCCTTGGATGCTCTCATACATACAGTAGTTAAGCATCACTCAAGTTGTGGACCTTCAAGATCTTCACTCCCACCATGGTAAGGGGAAACCATAGGTGTGGATGCCATGTTCATGCTAAGTTCTTGACATCTACCAGATAAGGTAGCAATTACATCATCTGCTAGCCGAGACACACTTCTATCCAAACTGATAAATGCCCAGTAATCGATGGTTCAATCTTCAACTAAGCATGACTCATTCATGTTCCATGAGCGAAACCTGGGAACAAGTTCTTTCCCTCTCTTTTTTTTTTTTTTTTTTTTTTGAGGAATGTCACAAAACAAGAAGGCAAAGTTTAGTATCAAAAAGTGGTTTACATGTGTCAATGTGCTTTAGTGCATGGGACTCTCAGTTGTGTCTATGCACGGCCATGTAATGTGGCCCTATATAATGCATACTTTAGAAATGCATGACCTGAATGGTGCAAAAGACAAGGTTGTGCAAGGAGCACATGGTTGTCGCTCGTCGAGGCCTGATGTCACTTGCAGATGTTGGTGTCATCTTTGTTGGAGGTATCCATTGGATCTCGAGATGACCACTGATCCTTCCTCTTTATAGGGATCCATTTTAGAACAGCCTTCGGCACTATAGAGATTACTTTAGGCGTCTTCCTCTTTGGATGCGTTCTGAACTGTGGTATCCAGTGTGGTTGGCGCTTTGGTTCGATGGAGGCTACTTGTACTTTTGGCTTCCAAACCCATATCCTTTTTGCACGTCTTCCTACTATTGTTGAAGAGCTGATTTGATCTTCTTTTGGTCTCTGTACGTGGTTCTTACCCTCTTCTCTTTTTGGCTTCTTTGTTGAGACCTTTCGCATGTGGGAGAACATAGGTTGTTGTAGATGTAAGAGCTTCTTAGGTACCCACATCTGTAATTGCCCTTGTTGGGCTGTAGCTAATATCTTAGGCACCCAAACTTGTTGGATACCTTGTGATTGAGCTTGTCTGAGCTGCTTCCTTCGTCTTCTGACCTGGTTGGCTTGCCTGGATGGGATTTGTGGGGGCAAGGCTGGTGGTTTCTCTCCTTTGCGCACCCAGATCCGCGTCATGCTCGGAAGTGCTTTCTTATCGAATGGTGTCTTTCTATTTGATGTAGCAATTGTCGTGATCGGTTGTGTTTGCCTCTGTGGTGGACTGACTAGTGTGGCTACTTGATTCTTTGGAGAAGAAGAAAGATCCACCCACCTTCGAACCTGTTCTTCCACGATTGACTCCTTCTGCATCATAGAGCTTTTGACACATACAACATCTTCTTCCATATGATTAGTCTTAGAAGAGCTAAGAGAGTGTGTGGTGCCATGATCTGGGAGCATGCAGTTCTCTAATTCTAATGTAATGCATTGTTCATGTAACCAAACTTGAAGAATTTGACTTCTTAGGTTTAAGTTGACTGCATTGTCATAAATCCAATCTTGTCCTAAGACAAGTGGTTCTGTAAGGTTCTCATCTTGACACACTAGCACTTTGACTTTCATTGGAACATCTTGCAGGTAGATGGGAAGTTCCACCTCGCCCAAACAAGGGGTTTCCACACCTCCCAATCCTATGAGATAAGCTTCTATGGGATTGATGTTCAACTGCAAGTCTTGGCAGTAGGAAAGTCTAACTGCACTACTTGCTGCACCTGAGTCAATCAATGCTTTCACCGTCCTTGCACCCTTCCCTTGTCCTATCTCTATGGTCACAAAGGGTCTTCTGTCAATGACCTGAGAAGTCGCTATGCCTGACTTTTGACACATATCCATGTGATATTTTGGGGCTTTTGAGTTGACATCTAGGCCTAATCGCCTTAACTTATTTCGCCTAATACACTCTCTGGCCTCTGCCTGTGCTTCTTCTCTCACTCTTAACTCTTCTTCGTTTCGCTTCTTAGCAGTGTTGAGTCTCATTAGCATATCCTCAGTAAGAGGTTCTTGATATAGCTTGACTCTACAACCACTAATATAGTTTGGCAAGATATCTCCTTCTAGAGTGGCCAACTGAACTGCACCACTAGTGGAAATTCTATTAATGATCATGGGTCCATATCCTCTTTTTTCCAACTTACGGGCATGTTGTTTTAGTGTGTAAACCAACACTAGATCTCCCTCTTTCAATCCCTTATCCTTGATGTGTGCATCAAAGTATGCCTTTTGCCTCTTCTTTGCAGCGTAGATGCCTGCTGCCGCTCGTAGCCTCGTCTCACCTAAGCGTTCGAGATCAAAGATCCTAGAGGACAATTCATGCCCATTCCACTCATACTCTTGTGCTACTTTTAAGGCAGGGATTAAGAAATCTAATGGTAGCACAACGTTCTGTCCGAAGACCATCTGAAATGGGGTGGCGTTGAGTACCGTTTTGTAGGCAACTCGATAAGCCCAAACAGCATGATGAAGTTGTTTGTCCCAATCAGAGCGTTTATTATTTACCAGTTTTGTCAATATGTTCCAGAGGACCTTATTGGTGCTCTCGGCTTGTCCGTTAGCTTGTGGGTGATAAGGGGCAAACTTCTTATGTATCACCAAGAATTCTTGGAGAAGATTTTCAATGACCTCATTCAAAAAGTGTGTGCCTCTATCGCTAACTAACTCTATTGGTAGCCCATATCTCGTGAACACATTCTCGAATAAGAACTTAGCTGTAGTCTGAGCATCATTCTTTGTTGTGGCTTTCACTTCTACCCACTTTGTAAGGTAATCTGTGGCTATAATAATATACTCTGCATGGGAGTTTCTAGCTGGGGGGTTAATAGGACCTATGAAGTCTATGCCCCACTTGGAAAATGCACGCCCTCCCATCATTGGCCTCAAGGGCATCTCGTCTTTTCTAACTGGATATTGTGCACGTTGGCATGTGTCACATTTCTTCACATAGGTATGTGCATCCATATGAAGAGTGGGCCACCAAAGTCCTGAGAATAGAATGGTCTTGATCACTCGGTCAGGACCAAAATGTCCACCTGCAACACCACTGTGTGCAGTTTCTAAGACCTTTAAATAGTCTGATTCATGAACGCACAATCTTAAGTAACCATCTTTGCCTCTTCGGTATAGGTTCTCTCCTACTAAGGCATAGCCTTGAGCCTCTTGCTCCATGTTTCGTCTTCTTGCTAGACTAGCCTCTTTGGGTAATCTTCCCAACCTCATAAACTCTACCAATGGAGCACTCCAATCTGGAATTAATGACACTTGATAAAGGGTCGCATGCTCCACTGGGGGTCTCTCTCTACACATTGGACAATTCTTAATCCACTCATGTATTTCTTTGTCCATGCTAGGCCAATACACTCCTAGACGCTTCAGATTCTACAATGTTCGTTGTTTAGAATAGTGATTTCCTAGCAATCCTTCATGAGCTTGCTGCAACCAACTACTATGTTCATCATCCTCGACACAACAAGCTAATACACCCTCAGTATCTTGTTTGTACATGCTTCCTGCCAATATGTGATATTTTTGTGATCTTACAATTTCTTCTTGTGATGTTTTCACATTCTTATTTGCAGGGCCAAAGGTTAGGACTGAACCAACTTATTTGCCCATTTGGGAACAACTTCCGAATTGAACATATAAGCATCAGGTAGTTCATCAGACACTCCTTGCGGTGACTCTCCTGAAGTAATGTGAGAAAGGTGATCTGCCCGAAGGTGGGTTCTACCTTTCCTGACAACAACTTCAAAGTCATATTCCATTAGTAAGAGGAACCATCTTACTAAGCGTCCAATATTGCAAGGTTTATTGACCAAATATAACAAAGCTTGATGATCAGTGAAAAACATGAACTTGTTGGCCAATAAATAGTGTCTAAACTTCTTCACAGCATATACCATGCCTAAGCCCTCTCGCTCAGTTGTGGTATAGTTCCGTTCAGCTGCAGTGAGCTGTCTACTAGCATATGCTATGGGCAAATCTAAGTTTCCTTCACTTGTGGGTTGTGCAAGCACACATCCGATGGCATGATTGGATGCATCCACATGGACATGGAATGGTTTATTCCAATCAGGAGTGGTCAGTATTGGTGCTGTGCACAAACGTTTCTTCAGTTCGTTGAAAGAATTTTCGCATTCGTCGTTCCACTCAAAATTAGACAACAAGGCATAAAGGGGTCTAGCTATGATCGCGTACATGTGGATAAACCTACGATAATATCCACAATGGCCCATAAAGGCTTGTACCTCTTTAACATTCCTTGGCCTTGGTAGCTCCGCTATGGCTCGTACCTTATCTTCATCTGTTGAAATTCCATTCTTAGAAACAATATGACCTAAGATTTTACCTTGACGCACCATGAACACACATTTTTCTGGGTTCAGACAAACTCGATATTCTCTACACTTGTTGAAGATTTGTCTGAGCTCAGGGATGTGAAATCTTCTTTCTTGGGAATGAGCACATAAATCATCCACATACACTTCTAAGCTCTTTCGCAAGAACTCTTTGAAGACATGACACATGAGCCTTTGGAATGTTGCAGGTGCATTGGTGAGCCCAAATGGCATCACACGAAATGCAAAGATTCCCCACTCTGTAGCAAAAGCTGTTTTGTGTTGATCTTCTGGGGAAATGGCTACTTGATTGTAACCTGAAAACCCATCAAGGAAGCTATAAACTTCCTTGCCTGCAACACGCTCCAAAAGGTGTTCCGTGATTGGAAGTGGATAACTATCTCTGATAGTAGCGGCATTAACTTTTTTAAGGTTAATACACACTCGCAACTTTCCGTTCTTCTTGGGCACCACTACAATGGGGGATACCCATTCAGTATGCTCAATCTCATAGATGAATCCAGCTTCAATCAACCTATCAATTTCTTCTTTTATTTTGGCTCCATAGGTATCATTATATGTGTAGGGCTTCTGTTTGGTGGGCTTGGCATCAGCAGTCATGGGGATAGTATGAGAGCAAATTCTTGGATCTACCCCTTTCAAGTCTCTATAGTGCCACACAAACACATCCCTATATTCCCTTAATAGCGCTACAAGCTCCATTTCTTCTCTTGCACTTAGATCATCTCCTATATATGTGCATCTCTCTTCGTTCTCTTCGATGGTCACCACAATCTTCTTGGTCTTTTCTTTATTATCATATGATTCTCCTATGATGGCCTCTCTCTTAGGCATTCGTACCAAAATTTTGTGGTCGTCAACTTCATATTTCTTGAAGTTTTCTGGTACTTCAAACAATGATTCCTCCTCTTCTTGTTTCACTGCTTTTCTTTTCTTTTTCTTTTGACTACTCTCACTTCCATCCTTTGAATTTACTATTTTAATACTTGTGAGAGGTTCTTCTTCTTTCTGGGTGAACACTCCTATATCTTCTAGATAGTGCTGCTCTGAGTTAAAGCAACTATCCATCACAATAGACTCCAGATCATCATCATTCTCTTCTTCTTCTATGACATCACTAGGGTCACATTCTTCTAGCAAGGGTTGACACATGAACACTGAGATATCGTAACCCTCCTCATCACAATGAGGTGTCCACTGTTCCTCATTGACAACAATGTCCATGGTGGCTAAGATTTCTGGCCAGCCATGAGGCTCAAACTCCTCATCTGGAAAGATCATCGGTGTGTAGGCTGGGTCTCTAACTGGTCTATCTCCTGGCGAAGTTCCTTCTTCTCTTGCCTTCAAGCGTTTTTCCTCTTCCTCTGCGACCTTGCACATCCACAAATGAGTATCTTCATGCAACCATGATGGATCTGGTGAACTTTGAGAATGCACAGAGATGGAATCTTCTTTCGTTTTGTGGATAGGATTCCACTATAGGGGTGGTACATCTCTGAAGGAGTAATCCTTCAAATTGACCTTGGTGGTGACCCCTAAGTGTTGTAAGTACAAGGAGTTGGTTCCCCAATCTTGTACTATTTGCAATTGTCGTAGGAAGGGTCTTCCTAGGATCATCTCATAAACATTATTTTTCTCAAAGTCACATATAGCAAATGTGTGCTCAAACTCTACACCACAAGTGGTTAGAGTTATCCCTTCGAGCAATCCTAGAGGTCTTTCAAAATGGCCGTCAGCCATTTGAAGCTTCATTCTAGTTGGTCTTAATGTGGGTTTGCCCCATTGCTTCCACAAAGAGGTGGTGACAATAGCAACACCCGCACCTGAATCTATGATTGGTTTGGTTGTGTAACCTTGGTAGGTGATTGGAAGATAAGTATTACCTTCTTCACCCTCACACATGTCTCCTATTTTATCGAGAGGTATCTCTGGAACTTTTTGCTTAGAGCTTGTTTTTGGCATATTGGAATCAAGTTCTGGAACCTGATCCTTCACATGATTCCATAGCTCGGGTTTTGCTTTGAGCAGCTCTTCTACAGTGAGATGACATTGAAACTTAGTATTCTTCACGACATCCGTGTTCCTTGGGACCACTGAGTCTTCATTTCTTACTAGTATTGTGGGAGCTCTAATCTGGAGAGATTCAGATTCCCATGGGCCTGGAAATTGAGGCAATTCTTCTAGGGTATTAGATTCAAAATCTAATCTTTCGTCTTCTTGTTGTTTAGCTTCATCTCCGTAAATAGATGGAATGTCTTGGGGAAATTGATCATGAAGATCATCAATCTCAGGAATAGGAGCGGAGTTACCCTTCTCCTTGGCCCATTTCTCTTCTTGTATTTCCCGCAAGAACTCTTGAGAGTACTGTTGAATTGAAGGAGGCATTCCAACATTCGTGGAATTAGGAACATAAGATCCCATTGGTGGTGATCTTCCTCTTTCAATAACTGGTTGAGCCTGTGGAGGTAAAGAAACTTGTGGTTTGTTTACCAATTGCTCTAATCTTTCTAGTAAGCCTTGGAAATGCAAATCCGGTTTGACAGAGTTTGTCTGATTGAACTTTTGACTAGTCTCGAGTATAGCTTGAGCTTGTTCTACTATTTTCATGCACATTTTCATCTGTTCAATCTCTAAATCTGCTCTAGGGTAACTCTTGTCTAGGTTTGGAGCTGTAGGCCCTTCTTGAAGTCGAGCCTGGTAGGCCTTGAACATCATGTCCAAGCCTTCTGGGGTTGGATATGCAAGAACAGACCCTGGTTGCGGTCTATTTACAATGGGAGGTGGGGTGGGATGAGGTGGAGTGGATGGAGTTTCGGCATGCGAGGGGCTTTGAGATGCAATGTCTTCTATTTTTGTTTTCGCTTCTCTTAAGCTTTCTTCTAGTTCCGATAACTTTTTATTCCACTTGCGATTGGCCTTCTCTCTGGTATCCTTCCATGTTCTTGTTTTCCTCTTACTAGGCTCTCTTGATTCACTCGACTCTGATTGTTCTGCTGGTTTATCCTGTTTTAAGGCTTGTGCTCTAGTGACAGCTTGTATAGGAGCCACATTGCTACTACTTGAACTTGAATCTGCCACTAAGCCTACCACATTAATGGGTGTAATCTTGGGTGCACTGGAGGGGTTTCTTGGACAATCTCTAGGGAGATGGTCTTTGCCACAATCAGGACAAAAAGCCTGTATTATGATAGCCTGTCCTTAACTCGGAGATGGTGGGTGGGGAAAATCACGAATGAAATGGTCACCTTGACATCTGAAACAAGATCCTCTAGGGGCTTGTGGTTTCATTTGTCTCACTTGGGGCCTAGGGTTAGGATTTGTGTACATGACATTGGAGTATTCTGGCTCCCAATTTTGCTCCATAGGTGGTGCCTCATATTGATACGAGTAAATCTCACTATGTTCAGGTGACTCTGTGTAATAAGCATGTGGACTACCTTCATGGGAGTAGTCTGAACTATGAGCATGAGAGTCATTATCTGGTATCAATGGGGTTAGTGGCACCAATGCTCTATTTGGATTTTCCTGTCCCACAGCATATTTGACTGGAATCACGTTGGCAGGAGCTGGTAGTTGGTTTCCCAAGACTGGTTGTGGCCTATATTGTGCCTGATATTGCTGTTGTGGTCTATAATATGGCTGTTGGTATTGGTTTTGATACCTACCTGGTTGGTAAGGTTGTTGATAATTTTGTCTAACGGCCTGCCGATTATAGGGATAATCTTGAGCCGTGTGGTTCGTATATTTTCTCTCAATAGTGCAATATGGAACATTCCTTTCTCTCATGTTCTGGTTGTGCAATGGGCATACGTTAGCCATGTGGTCCCCTTCGTAGGTATAACATCGATTCAATGGAGTGACTCTCTGTGTTTGTTTATTTTGGACTCTCAGCTTCTTGGCAACTTGCTCAGCTATCTCCTCTATTTCCGTGGAGATTTTTGAAGTATGACTAGTAGAACTATCAGAGTCCTTATAGAGTTTGGATAATCCTAACTCCTCACCCAAGTTATCTTCTATGTCGATGCACGTCCGCACACACTCTTCTATGGATCTAGGCTCTTTCAAGTACACTTATGATCTTATGTTACTTTGTGCTCAGTAAGCCATCTAAGAACAAAGCCACTTGTTTGGCTGGTGTGGGTAACTCTGGAGTAGGGCATCTTTCTAGGTACTGTCTGAACCTTCTACCTGCTAGTCGCACTGTTTCTTGGGGTGTCTGCTTGAAACTGTGGATCAAGGATGATGTGTTATGCCTGATACCACTCTTGGAAAATTCTACAATGAATTCGTCTAGCAGTTGACCTATATCGCGATAGTTGCGACTACTCAGTGGTTGAAACCAAGCTAAGGCAGTGCCCTTAAGAGTCAGACCAAATGCCTCGTACTGGGTGAACAAATCCTCAACCTGTTCAACTCTTAACACTTGTTTGAACTCGGCCACATGATCATAAGGATCTCCTGACCCGTCAAAATAATTCTTCATTGCCTTGATCACTTGAGTGGGTCTAAGGGTTCTTGGGTGCTCTCGGGGTCTAGGCAATGGAAAATCATGTTCATCTCTTTGTTGCCTATGTGTTTGATGTCTCTCTCTTTCAGGTCTTTCATTTTCAAATCCTGCTCTATTTCTGCCCACCGTGTGTGCAAAACTTACCTCAGGTCTCTCTCTAGTTCTTTCTCTCTGGGCTTCATGAGCTTGGGATGATCCTACTCCTTGGAGGCCATGGGAAACATTGGATCTTGGTGGAGAGAAAATCAATTCATTCTTCCAAGTATATGCATGTCTATCATGTTCTGTTACCAAGAATATCTTCTCTGATGTGTTGTCCAGGTAGACAACTTTGCCTGGTATCTCAGGATCTTTGAATTCATAGATGATAACTATGCCCAATTGGCTAGGTTGATCTGGCTTGAATCTCCAAAAGGCTTCCTCTGTTTTTCTATTAAAAAATAGTTCTATGCTTTTGTTGTCTTGAGGGATCTAGTCTGGAGTGATCACTCTGGTCAAAACTGACTTGCCTCTAGGAGTCTGGGGTCCTTGTCCTACATTTCCTTGTTCTAGGTCTCCTATCTCATTCTCATGAATGATATTTCCAAACTCATCGGTCCTATCTGGTTGGTTGGTAACCACATACATGGTTTCTTCCTTATCAATGTATGAACCCTCTTCAAACTTGACCACCGAGTGTTCAAGTCCAAAGGATTGATCTGGATTTTTGAGTTGGACCACTGATCGCCTCAGGCCATCCTCATAGATGCGAGCACCTAATCGGTTGGTCCGAATATATTCCAATTGTGTCTTATAGGGACCTTCTGGTGTTTGTAGATGGGCAGTCCCTGAGCCACCTGCATGTTTCCCCATGCTAAAAGACATTTCTGAGTCACTTGTGTCTGAACTTAGTCCGTAAGGATGACCACTTAGTTGTTGTGCCCAAGACTTAGCTGTATGGTTGACACTGGACTGAGAAGATCTAATGCTTTGTCTATCCTTGCCTAGGTGTCTACCAGATCTCAAGTTCATAAGCTTTGGCTAAGATTCCAAAATTTCCCCTTGGTATGGTTCAAAAATCCTTTGGAGTCCCCTTAGGTTCCAAGTCCCACTTGAAGGTCAACTTCAAATTATCCTATCTGAAAATCAACACGTTATTCTTATAAAAAACAGTTGAGGCCGTGTAGGATTCAAAACAAGCTTTCCAACGAGCTATAGAGCTCAAAAAATGGACTTTGGATGAAAAAGTTATGTCAAATCAGGCTCCTAGGGGTCAAAACAGGCAAACAGGACCTTTTGGAAAAAAATCGCGATTTTGTGAAATCAAGAGAATCGCGATTTTGTGAACTTCAAGAGAATCGCGATTTTGAGAACTTCAAGAGAATCGTGATTTTGTGAACTTCAAGAGAATCGCGATTTTGTGAACTTTCAGAGAATCGCGATGCTGTAAAGTCAAAGAATCGCGATGTTGAGCACAAAATCGTGTTTTTGGAAATCGCGATGTTGAGCACAAAATCGTGTTTTTGAAAATCGCGATGTTGTCTCAGAGAATCGTGATTCACAAAATCGTGTTTTTGGCTGAAAATCGTGATTTGTGAGAATCGCGATTTTGAGCACAACCACAGAATCGTGTTTTCTCAGAATCGTGTTTTTGACATGAAAATCGCGATTGCCAACAGAAAATCGTGTTTTCACAGAATCGTGGTTTGGCTGAAAATCGTGATTTGTGAGAATTGTGATTTTGAGCACAACCACAGAATCGCGTTTTCACAAAATCGTGTTTTTGCTGAAAATCGTGTTTTTGCTGAAAATCGTGTTTTTGCTGAAAATCATGTTTTTGCTGAAAATCGTGATTGGTGAGAATCACGATTTTGAGCAGAGAATCGTGTTTTCACAGAATCATTTTTTTTGGCTGAAAATCATGATTTGTGAGAATCGCGATTTTGAGCACAATCACAGAATCGCGATTTTGAGAATGACCACAGAATCGTGATTCGTTCAGCCAACTTTTAGGCGGGAAAACAAAAAATCGTGATTTTTAAAAAATTTTTGATTTTTCACAGAATCGCGATTTTCATCACAGAATCGCGTTCTTTGACGAGAAATTCAAATTTCTAAGCGCCGGCAATGGCGAGCTCCGTATGAGCAGAAAATCATGAAAAAACACAGCGCTTGCTCTCCCTTGCACCTCTTAACTCCTTCCCATAAAATAATGCATAAAAATGGTATGAAAATGGTGAAAATGCACTAACAAACAAGAAATTTCTATGAAGAAGAAGATGGGAGAAGGTGGAGATGATGATGATGATGAAGATGAAGAGAAAAAAACAGAAAATGAACTGAAATGACAGTTTTTTTACCTTCCAACGTTGCAAATCTACGATCTTACCATCACAACGCTCGTCCTCGAAGCTCTCTCCCCGGCAACGGCGCCAAAATTTGGTGTAGCTTGAGTGTAAGCACCACCTCCTTTACTTGTCAATCCGCGGAGACGTGAGGACCGGTATGAAGACCACGAGCAAGTGAAGGCACAAGTGTGTGAGTGAAAGCACACAAGCATGCACACACATACACACACATGCAAACAAGGCAAGATCAAAGAGAGGAACAATGGAAAGCTTCGATTGCAAAAGAGTTCTCTTACAAAAGCTCTATTCTCTAACAAGCTAACCTCAAAAATGAGCTCTCTAGCTCTCTTTATAGTTTTTTGACTAGTTTTGGCCCTGTCCAGACCTAGTGTCCGGCCTAGTTAAAAATTAGGTTCCAGGGCTTATTTGAGGGCTCAAACGAAGTCTAAAAATTATGAAAATTGGTACGATGGTACTTCTAATACTCCTCAAGCTCAAGGACTCCTCAGCTTGAACAAAATGGAGTTATAAAAATAGATAATGGTATTTATAATGGTTTTTAGTGATGAAAATCACTATTTTTGTAGGGGATTCTTCTGAAAATTTGACATACACTTCTTGGAGCTCCCTACTTGCTCCCTCTTCTTCTATGTCCACTTCTTTGATGTGCTTCCATGTTTTATGCTTGACCTTGAGTTCCAACAACAAGCTATCACAATACAAGCCTTTTGTCTTGAATGTGGCAAAGACCATCTCCCTAGAGATTGTCCAAGAAACTCCTCCAGTGCACCCAACATTACACCCATCAATGTGGTAGGCTTAGTGGCAGATTCAAGTTCAAGTAGCAGTAATGTGGCTTCTATACAAGCTGTCACTAGAGCACAAACCTTAAAACAGGATAAACCAGCAGAGCAATTGGAGTCGAGTGAATCGAGAGAGCCTAGCAAGCGGAAAACAAGAATGTGGAAAGATACAAGAGAGAAGGCCAATGGCAAGTGGAATAAAAAGTTATCAGAATTAGAAGAAAGCCTGAAAGAAGCGAGAATAAAAATAGATGACATTGCATCTTAAAGCCCCTCGCATGCTAAAAATCCATTTACTCCACCTCATCCCACCCCACCACCCATTGTAAATAGGCCGCAACCAGGGTCTGTTCTTGCAGATCCAACCCCAGAAGGCTTGGACATGATGTTCAAGGCCTACCAGGCTCGTCTTCAAGAAGGGCCAACAACTGCAAACCTAGAGAAGAGTTACCCTAGAGCAGATTTAGAGATTGAACGGATGAAAATGTGCATGAAAATGGTAGAACAAGCTCAAACTATACTCGAGACTACTCAAAAGTTCAATCACACAAACTCTATCAAACCAGTTTTGCATTTCCAGGGCTTACTAGAAAGATTAGAGTAGTTGGTAAACAAACCACAAGTTTCTTTACCTCCATAGGCTCAACCAGTTATTGAAAGAGGAAGCTCACCACCAATGGGAGATTATGTTCCTAATTCTATGGATGCTGGAATACCTCCTTCAATTCAACAGTACTCTCAAGAGTTCTTGCAGGAAATACAAGAAGAGAAATGGGCCAAAGGGAAGGGTAACTCCCCTCCTATTCCTGAGATTGATGATCTTCATGATCAATGTCCCCAAGATAGTCCATCCATTTACGAAGATCAAGTGGAGCAACAAGAAGACGAAAGGTTAGATTTTGAATCTAATACCTTAGAAGAACTGCCTCAATTTCTTGGCCCTTGGGAATCTGAATCTCTTCAGATCAGAGCTCCCACAATACTGGTCAGACATGAAGACTCAGTGGTCCCAAGGAACACTGATGTCGTGAAGAACACTAAGGTTCAATGTCATCTCACTGTAGAAGAGCTGCTCAAAGCAAAACCTGAGCTATGGAATCATGTCAAGGATCAAGTTCCAGAACTTGATTCCAAAATGCCAAAAGCAGGCTCTAAGCAAAAAGTACCAGAGATACCTCTAGACAAAACAGGGAAGATGTGTGAGGGTGAAGAAGGTAATACTTATCTTCCAATCACCTACCAAGGTTACACAACCAAACCAATCATAGATTCAGGTGCTGGTGTTGCCACTGCGACCACCTCCTTGTGGAAGCAATGGGGCAAACCCACATTAAGACCAACTAGAATGAAGCTTCAAATGGCCGACGATCATTTTGAAAGACCTCTAGGACTGCTCGAAGGGATAACTCTAACCACTTGTGGTGTAGAGTTTGAGCACA
>CM035427.1:158990385-159000385 GCA_020310875.1 Ceratopteris richardii | reverse complement strand
TTATATTATCTTCTGGTTGATTTACTGCCTACTGTGAGTTTGTATGCTATCCGGCATATATACCTGTCATGAAGAAGTTGTGTGTTGATTTACGAGAATATAATACCTATTAGTTGTTAGTATTGTTGTAACACTCAGACTACTGCCCTATCTCAATAGCCAGTTTAGTCTGTAAGAGTTAGATACACAGAATCCCAGAAATCGGATATTGTTTGATGGAGGCTAATAACTGAGCTAAGAGGTGTTAATGGTTATTTACTGTTGTGCAAAGATTTGGGAAATTAGTAGAGGGCCTCTGTCTAACAGACCCCTACGACTCCCAAGAACCCACGTTGTTTCGGTGACGATACTGGAAGTTTAACACAGTTTACGGTGAATCACTATTTTACGTTTAATATTTGTTCGGTAATGATTTCGGCTAGACAGTAACACAGCGTTACCGTTACTATAACACACTTAACACTTGGCGCCGTCTGTGGGAAGGTGGCATCAAGAGTGTCAGTCGTCTGTCAAAATTAGATTATCGTTCGATTGGCAGTAGCAACAGAATCAGATTGTTGCAAACTATTCCGTTAGTAATACTACGCGATTAGTACAAAAAATGATACATGCCGGTTACTCGATCGGATGAAACGTATCCCAAGAACCATAAGTCTGGAGTACTTAATGTACTAAAGACAACTCTGGAAGGTAAAAGTACAACTAGGTCTGACCCAGTTGTCAAGAAAGTTAAGAACGTTAAAACTGATTCCGGTCATATTCCGATAGAACGTGTTACGACTCTGGTACATTCCGGTACTATTTCGGCACAGTCTGTCGAAGATATAATAAGTCCAGAACCTACCAAGACGCAGTTGGAAACTAGTTTAACAATCTTGGAAAAAGATTCAGATTCATCTACGATTAGAAACGCTCTAGTCAAAGAAATCGGCGAAGGCGAAAAAACACCGTATTCGGGCATAATTTCGGTGCCTTCCGGTGATATTTCGGTAAGAGAATCACAATTTTTCGGTGACGGTTTAGCATTTTCTGCTGAATCTTCAGTCCAATCACCACGCTTGGAAGCAAGTTCCCATACACTGGACATCAAGAAGGAAGGAAAGCTGTTCGAAACAGAGATTCGAAGCATATTAAGTAAGTTAATCGCACCGGAAAGTGCGCCATCCGACGATACAGATTCCGGTAGTTCATATATTCAGACCCTAGATACAGAAGGAAGGTATAATACACTCATGATGAACGGACAACAACAACAACAATAGTCATGTCCACTCAGGCCACCTCCAACGGGAGTGACATACACGAAGTTTGGTGGATTTCCAGGAGATGATCCGAATGCTCACGTACGCACCTTCGAGATAAGCTACGCAGTTCTCAACCATCCACCGGATCAGGCCTACAAAGCCATTGTCTTCCAATCTACGCTTGTCAATGAAGCAGCTAGATGGCTTACAGAATATGATATTAATCATTTCGGCACCTACGAAGCAGTACGAGATGCTTTTCTGCAGCGATTCAGGTTAAAAAGAATCCAGCCAAAATTTTTGACTATCTGCAGAATAACAGACAGAAGGCAAATCAAACCATACAGGAGTATGCTACTCTCTTCAGAACACACTTAAGGCAGCTACCACCGGCCCACGCTAACTTGCCAGATGACGTTATCACTCAGTGGTTCATCAATGGCTTGGTTCCACAACTTAAGCAGATCATGATCATAAGATGTGTCGGAGCCATGTCCCTCGATGCAGTCATTGCAATGACTCTGGAACTGGAACACAAAGTCGGTAGATTTACAGAAGACTTGGAATGGTTAAAAGCAAACAAAAATGTTGCAGAAGATATGACTAGACAAGTATAGTGCAACATATGCAAAAATTCAGGACATACCAGTGCCAATTGCGCACTTAATCAGACATTCTGTGCTATCTGCAACATTGTCGGACACACCACCAAAAACTGCGCATACAACGCTAGAGTACAGGGAATAGTGACTATCAATGCAATTATCCATGAATAAGGGCAGACGGCCAACCACTATGTGCCTCCACAAATGAGAAACAACCAGCAGTAAGGATATCAAAATTACCGAGGACAGAGGAATAACAATTATAATCCAAACCGCTAGCAGAACGGACCACCACCGGAAAATCCCAATTTACCACCACCATGCTGCCATTTTTGTGGTGAATTTGGACATATTAGGAGATTTTGCAAAGATGCAGCTGAGTATGATCAAAGGAAGAAGGAACGTCAAAATCCAATGGCCAACATGGTAAAAATCACACCGGTGGAGACACAGGCTGCTACAGTCCAGACCCGTTCCGGTAAACAACTGCAACCAGCAGCAGAAATATTTGAACCAGGGATACGTGAACAACACAGAATGTACAACAAGGCTAGTCAATGGACCACAGCAGAACCACCAGTCTTCCCAGAACCTATTCCGGTAATCCAACCCTCGTTAACAAAGGAAGGAACACAACAAAGGGAGTTAGCATCAGGAACATCATCAACAGCAGATACATTACCAACCGTAGACACCTCCGCATCAGCAGAGGCATCAACTTCAACATCAGTAGAGTCTATCAATCAATATCAACAGGCCTGGGAAATCTTATCTAAGGCATCTATCACTCTGCCTCTAGGCCAACTATTGGCATTAGTACTTGGGATTCGCCAACAGTTCCAACAACAGTTCAGTCCGGTACCTTCTTGTATTCCGGCGACAGCAGCAGTTCAACCGAAACCTGATGCTACGGTTGATTATTCAGTCCCCTTGATTACAGTATGGTATAAGAATCATAAGATTACGCAGGTATTAATTGATGGAGGCTCTAGTGTTAACATTGTGACTGTGGCAGTATGCAAAAGATTAGGATGGACCGAAATCGAACCAGTTCAATTTTTTGTCAGAATGGCAGATCAATCAAGAGTCCATCCCGTAGGACTTGTTCGGAATGTACCCATCACTTTACAAGGTACGACCTTTAAAATGACCTTTGTTATACTAGATTTGCCGAAATCCACTTTGGATTACAACCTTCTTTTCGGCCGACCTTGGCTAAAGCATGAGAAGGTAATACAGGACTGGTCTGCACAAGAGCTTATGTTTAAAGATGCCAATCGTAGATATGTGGTAAAATTAGATGCTATACAACCTTGCGAGCTACATGCTAGACCGTATTTTGCTGAACCAGTCCATATGCTAGATGGATTGTCAGATAATGAAGAAGAAGAGTTTCTAAAGAGTAATGCTGATTTAATTTCCTTAGGGACTATTGATCTATAGTCCGTTGTAGATAATTGGAACGCTTCAGTCTGTACAGTAATACCCATCATAGAAGAAGCTAAGAAGGAAGACACTGTTTCGACACATGACAATGAACTGCGACAACTTCTTAAACCAACAGACAACAAAGAGAAACATCAACAGTTCTATGTCCCCGAAGATCAGCTGATCACTTACAATTTAGGAGATGAAGATCATCCGCGTCCTGTAAAGATAAAGCAAAACTTACCGGAAACATTTCAAGCAAGCTTAATCCAGCTACTCCGAGAATTCACCGACGTCTTTGCATGGGACTACAAAGACATGAAGGGATTGGACCCCCGTATCTACAAGCACAGGGTCATGCTGAAGCCAGAAGCAAGGCCGATAAAACAAACCAGCTACAGGATGAATCCCCATTATGCATCTCAGGTAAAGGCAGAACTTGATAGGTTATTAAAAGTCGGGTTCATCGTACCAGTAGAGCATGCTGAATGGATCTCTCCAATTGTGATTGTGCCTAAGAAAAACAAGCAATTGAGAATCTGTGTAGATTACCGAAAATTAAATGCAGCAACCGTATCGGATCCTTTTCCAATCCCCTTTTTGGATACCATGCTTGATAGAGTAGCAGGTCACGAGATGTATTCATTCCTAGATGGATACAGTGGCTACAACCAAGTGAGAATGGCCGAAGAAGATATACCAAAAACTGCATTTATTACCAACTGGGGTGTCTTTGCTTGTACGATAATGTGGTTTGGATTGAGAAACGCACCAAGCACATTTCAAAGATGTATGAAGGAGATATTTTCTCCTTATCTCACTTCATTTATGCAAGTATATCTCGACGATTTTTCAATTTTCAGTAAGATGATAGCAGACCTGTTCCATTTACAGTGCTGCTTTCAGAAATGCAAAGAGTATAGACTCTGCTTGAACCCAAACAAATCAGTGTTTGCGGTCTCATGTGGCAAATTACTTGGCCACATTGTATCTGCACAAGGTATCCAAGTAGATCCAGATAAAATTTCGACAGTATTAGAAGCTCCGGTGCCAGCTACTCCAAAAGAAGTTATGCGCTTTATGGGCCAAGTACGGTGGCATGGAAGGCACTTACGGTGGCTTGCTCATCTGGCTATACCACTAAACAAGCTAATCAGCAAAACACCTCGACAATTTGAATGGACCCAGGAATGCCAGATAGCATTTGATCGTTTAAAGCATTTATTAACACA
This sequence comes from Ceratopteris richardii, assembly GCA_020310875.1. Lineage (NCBI taxonomy): Eukaryota > Viridiplantae > Streptophyta > Polypodiopsida > Polypodiales > Pteridaceae > Ceratopteris > Ceratopteris richardii. The sequence goes on along the minus strand of CM035427.1, from coordinate 158,995,876 downwards.
AGTTCCTATCTTACAACCGCCCGACTAGGATCACCCATTTCATGTATTTGTCGATGCTTCAGATATAGCAATAAGAAGTGTTTTGATGCAACAAATTGATAAATGGTTCAGACCAGTGTATTATGCAAGTCGAAGATTAGCTCCTGCTGAGAAGAATTACTCTGTAACAGAAAGAGAATGTCTAGGGCTAGTATATTCGGTCAAGAAATTTAGACATTACTTGCTAGGACGTAAATTCACATTTCATGTAGATCACGCTGCACTTGTCTATCTAGTTCGGCAACAACATCTAGGTGGTCGATTAGCGCGATGGGTCTTACTCTTGCAGGAATTTGACTACGAAGTCATTCACCGACTAGGCAGTTCACATGCCTTAGCAGATTTTTTATCCCGCTTAGATTCCGGTGAAGCTCCGGTGGGCATAGATGACACGACACCCACGATTTATGTGTCAGAACCAATTAATGAAGATTCTGCAGACCCACCTATCCTATTTTCATATTATGATCAGATCTTGACCTTTCTTACTGATGGTTGCCTTCCATCTCAGACTTCTAGAGCAGTACGCAAGAAAATTGCAGTCTTTAGCCGCCGATTTTGGTTAATTGTTGGAGAATTATATTATGTAGATCACACCGGAATCCTACTTCGTTGTATTCCACCACATGAAGTTAATTCAGTTATTACTCTGGCCCACTCAATTCCTTCAGGTGGTCATTTTGCAGCAGATTTAACTCACCGGAAAATTCTATAGAGTGGTCTCTGGTGGCCAACGATGTACAGAGATATATCACAGTTTGTCAAACAATGTGATACTTGCCAAAGAGTTGGATAGCCTCTGCAACGTCATCTCTTTCCTCTGCAACCCATCTTACCATTGGAACCTTTCGAGAAATGGGGTCTAGATTTTATCGATCCAATTACACCACCACAGTCTTCAGTAACAACCGTTACATACTGACCTGTACAGACTATGCAACCAGATGGGCTGAAGCCTGGGCTTTACGGTCTGCTACAGCCGTTACGGTAGCAAAGTGTCTACTAACCGATGTCTTTCCACGTTTTGGATTACCACTGGAAATTGTATCAGATCAAGGCACTCATTTTGTAAACAATTTAATGAAGGCACTTAAACATTCGTTCCAGGTCACACATAAATTTAGTTCTCCTTATTATCCGCGTGCTAATGGTTTGGCCGAAAGTACAAACAAATCTCTGCTGAATATACTTCGGAAATTGATCATGGAAGCACCAGAAAGATGGGATCAACTGCTACCTGCAATATTATGGGCATATCGGACTACCTACAAGGTAACAACAGGATTGACACCTTTCAAATTAGCTTATGGCTTAGAAGCAATAGCACCAATGGAGATAGTCATACCAAGTTTACGAGTAGCCATTACCCAGAAACTGCTACCGGAAGACTCACTGTCATTTCGGTTGGACACACTCAGAGAGTTAGATGAGCACCGATGGCTCAGTTTTTTAACCATGCACGAAGTCCAACTAAGATAGGCAAGGACGCACGATCAAAACCTGAAGACCCCAGTGTTTTTGGTAGGATAGCTTGTACTTTTCTATAATGCAAAGTCAAATAGATCTGCAGGCAAATTCAAATTACGGTGGTTCGGCCCTTACAAGATCTCAGAACAAATCGATCCAGCAACTTTTCGGTTGACTACGTTGACCAGAAATCCACTTCTAAAAGCAATCAACGGCTCGAAGCTGCGGCCGTATCAACATGCTGCTAGCCCACATTAAAACATTCGGCGGTGGACCGCATTTTTTTAGTTTTTTCTTTTTTTTTCCTTCAGTTCTTTCTTTTCTTTGTTAATAGCCGCGTTTTGTCATAAGTCGCCCTCCTTACCAATTACTCAAGCATGCACGCCAAATTAAAAGCAATATCATTCCAGCACCGCACAATGATAACCATCACTTCCTACCCCCCCCCCACCGTAATATCTGTACTTAAGCTCTTCGGTTGCGCCAAAAAACGCTATTGTGTTCTTGTGATTGTGCTTGTGTTTTCTGTGTTCTGTGTATCTGTGTGCTGTGTCCTGTGTATTCGTGTTCGCGTGCGCAATGGAAGCGTTGGCAAACTACACAGCTTTTGGTGATGGTATCCCTACCGAGGTAGGAGAATACCTGCGCACCCGAGGGTTGGCCAACTTCGCTGAGCTGCCATGGCACTCAGTGGAAGCCCATCCCTTCTTCGCACAAATCATCCCTGCCATCGCCCAATCCCCCATCGCTGAACGACAATGGCTCTTCCTCTCCCTACCATCTAGAACCGTAATAACCTTCTAGGCCTTCGCCGAAGCCTTCCGCCTCACTCCACAAGGCCGCGAGAATGGCCCAAGTATCCCCGTAGCCCGCATGACCGAACTTTTCCCCCGCCATTCATCGAACGAATACGCCATTCTCTGCCGCCCCAAACCTGAAAGAACTGCATTACAGTTCTTAGTCGCAATCCTTAACCTCCAGAAACGCACCTACGGTATATCCCGCCCGTTCTATTCCGCCATCGACCTTGCTACACATGAACCCGTCAACTTCGCCTCCTTTTTCTTTCACCGTATCCATAAGGAGTGTGTAGCCATAGTGAAACAAGTCAACAAAGGAACCACCCCTCGATCCAAACTTCCCCACATCCTCTCCTTTCTCTTTCCGACCATACTCGCAGCTCAACCACCACCACGAGGACCCGTCCTAAGGCATGAAGAATCAGTACAGCTACTAGAGGATGAGGAAGAAGAAGATGAAGAAGAGCTCAATCAATTGTTCCGCCGGAAACGAATCAGGATTAGCTCCTCCGAAAGCGAAGCACAAGGCTCAGCTAGAAAAGATAGAGATGACAATAAAGAAGAAGAGAAGAACGAAGAAGAGACATTCCATGATACAGCTACTTCAATGCACAATGAATCATCGACTGAGCAACAAGAACAACAGGATCGAGCAGAAACAAAATCAATTTCGACCGAAAAGGAATCAGAGCAACAGGTAGACGAGCAAGAATCTGCCAAAGATGCACTAGATAAGCTACTGAAGGCAGTGGAATCCACAGAAGCGAACAATGCAGAACAAACAAACACGGTAACAACCACTGACTCTGCCCTCCCCAAAACACCACCTGTTAACCCCATTTCCCAACCGGAACCACCCCGCAGTCCCATCAAGCCCAGTCACCCCACCGAAACTGCTGAAGCCTCTACATCCTCCCTCAACTATTCACCACCAAATTCACAACAACTCCTCACCGAAACCTCTTCGCAACCTCGCCCTCCTCTGCCACCCCACCCCGTTCCAGTTTTTTCGGAATTAGAATCTATGGGTCGAATGTTGATTAATCTACCCCAACAACTGCCGCAACAACTGAAGCAAGCCGCAGACAATGCACGAGATGAATTCCAAAGAAAATTGGAAGTGATGGAGGCAGATATCACCCCCCTCCAGGAAGAGTTACAAGCCGCAAGAGCAGAAAACCATGCACTCCATGAGCAGATCAAGCAACTATAGGCTACACTCCAAGCACAAGAAGAGAGCTTAAGCCAGCGAGATAAGGCACTGGCAGCAAAAGAAGAAGTACTGTCAGCTGCCGACACAGAGATAACAAGATTAAATCAAACAATCAAAGATACAGAAGACACACGAATCGCACTAGGAAACCTACTGGAAGAAACAAGACTCCAGCTGCAGGACACAGTACAGAAATACCAAGAGCAACAGAGAGAAGCTAAGCAAACCGAGGAACAACTATAGAGAACGAAAGAATCCTTAGACGACGTCAACAATATGCTCAAACACCAATTGAACAGGGAAACCAAATATCAAAAGGACTTAGCGAATGCCCGCAGAGAACGAGATGCATATCACAAAACTATACAGTTCCAGAATCAACAATTTGAAAGATTAGATAATCAGGTACGCAACCAAAAAGACCGAATCACCGAAATGCAGAAGCAAGTAAGTGAAATGAAGACAGCCACAGATGCGGCATTATCCAACGACTTCTACTTACAGGAGGCCTTTTTGCAAACACAGGCCGAAATTTTGCTCACCGAAGCCATTGCCCTTAGTTCTGTTAGAGTAGATGCGCAAATATTAGAACCCGACACCCTTAAACAGTTATTAGAAACCCTTAAGAAAAAAAAAGCCCGTACATTTAGATTAGCCAGAAATATGTATCTAGAAGGAATCATAGATGAACAATAATTTTTGTAATCAAAAATCACTTGCAGGTTCGAGTCCGCCGTGCGTGCTAGTGTTAGACGGCCGCCGGAGTAGGACAAATGTATGCCGGATGTAACGGAGTTTTCGAAATTTGCGCAAAAAGTTGGTACGCGCATCCTGTAAACATCTTTATAAAGTAATGGAAAAAGAGTGATTGAGAGCCCGTTTTTCTGGACTTGCCAGAGTGATTGTTGAAGCCTGTGTGATGTATTGTTGTGTAGTCTGAGTCTTGTTAGTGTTCTGATCATTCTGCCTCGCCCACTGATACTGCGGTGCATAGTAACGAATCGTAAGTAAAAGGTTGTGTGTCTGCTTGTTGGCGTTGTGTTCGGTTGTATAAGTTCCCAGGGTTTACGTACTGTCAGTCATTTCTTTGCATAAGCTAATTGATAGTGGGAATTCCGAATAGATAACTGGAAGTGTGTTCTCGTATGCTCTGTTGGGCTACCGGATTCAATACCTTCGGTATCATTCTCTAGTAATCCCGATTATGAGGAAGAGCTAGTACCTTCAGTAGCATGAATAAGTTGATTGAAGAGTATTGATAAGTTTTGTGACGAATGAATCTATCGATTATAGTATCTTCTGGTTGATTTACTGCCTACTGTGAGTTTGTATGCTATCCGGCATATATACCTGTCATGAAGAAGCTGTGTGTTGATTTACGAGAATATAATACCTATTAGTTGTTAGTATTGTTGTAACACTCGGACTACTGCCCTATCTCAATAGCCAATTTAGTCTGTAAGAGTTAGATACACAGATTCCCAGAAATCGGATATTGTTTGATGGAGGCTAATAACTGAGCTAAGACGTGTTAATGGTTATTTACTGTTGTGCAAAGATTTGGGAAATTAGTACAGGGCCTCTGTCTAACAGACCCCTACCACTCTCAAGAACCCACGTTGTTTCGGTGACGATACTGGAAGTTTAACACAGTTTACGGTGAATCACTGTTTTACCTTTAATATTTGTTCGGTAACGATTTCGGCTAGACAGTAACACAGCGTTACCGTTACTATAACACACTTAACAACATACACATATACATACACATACGCATATACATATACATATACATATACATATACATATACATACACATACACATACACATATACATACAAATATACATACAGATACACATATACATACACATACACATATACATATACATACACATATACATATACATACACATACACATATACATACACATATACATACACATATACATATACATATACATATACATATA
>CM035427.1:158647885-158987885 GCA_020310875.1 Ceratopteris richardii | reverse complement strand
GTGATGGCACAAATGTGTGAGTGAGAAGCACACCAACATGCACACACATACACACACGTGCACATAAGGTAAGACAAATAGAAAAGCAATGGAGTTCTTTAGATTACTCAAAAGTGCTCTTACAAGTTCAATTTTACAACAAGCTAACCTCAAAAATGAGCTCTCTAGCTCTTTTTATAGTTTTTGACTAGCTTTGGCCCTGTCCAGACCTAGTGTCTGGCCTAGTTAAAAATCAGGTTCCTAGGCTAATTTGGAGGCTCAAACGAGCTTAGAAAATTATGAAAATTGATAGGTAGGTCCTTCTAATGCTCCTCAAGCTCAAGGATACCTTGGCTTGCACAAAATGGAGCTACAAAAATGTGGAATGGTATTTACAATGGTGTGGATTGACTAGAATCACTATTTGGGAAATATTTGGAAATATTTAAGGGCCTATTTGCCAGATCTGGGTTGACTACTTTGTCTACTTGGCCCTTCACGTTGACTCCCTTGTCTTGTAAGTCCTTGACCACCCTGAACACTGCCAACACTCCCCCCTCTCTCGCATTTGTCATCTCTGACAGACCCTTGTTGAGTGGACTGTTGGATGTAGTACTCCACCACATCTGTCGCTAGGTGGTGTTCTATTAATCTGAGTCCTTTTGCCAAGTCGGTGAGTAGGGCATCGCAGTCTACTGGCCTAGGAACCTCCGGATGTGGCATACGTAGCTTCTCTGAATGTAGAGCCTGTTCCGTTCCACAGCAAATAACTGTAATAAATGAGATGGTCTTGGAATGAATATCTCTGAATGATATTCCCAGAACCCTGTGATAAACATTTCTTCAAACATTTGTTTGAAACAGGCTTGTAGATACTTGATACGAGCATGCCACGCATAGACAACATTGATGGATGGTGTGATGCTCATACCAGCATTAGCTCAAATATTTTGAGGCACATCTCTGCCATGATGTCTTGGTACATTTTTGAATCTGATCCCCCAATGCCGAATGGTTGAAATCATGTATGTGACTGTGGGTTGGCCACGTGGTGGTGCCAAGTATACATAGTTTAACCATTTGGCACATCCTTTAACTGTCAAAACTATTTTGCTGTACTCTGGCCATGATCTTCGGCGAAAGACAAGACAATAGCATGGGTTATACTTGATCTATAAAGGCATATTATTCCAAGTGCATACCATCTCGGGGTATGTTTCAAGTAGGCGTATCCTCCATGTAGGTTGAAATATAGTTCCATGTGTGGCACTTGTAGGAATGTCATCTGGTGCAAATTGTGTTGGCGAGGTTGGTTCTTTTGTTGTGCGCTGCTTTATCTTAGCATTATAATCTTCCATTAATACACAGATTGGAACATACAAATCATCAGAAGTGCCAATCCACCAATGATGGGAGAGGTTTCTGAAGTAATCCGATTTGATGACAACTTCTTCCAATCGGGACATAGATTGTATCTGTACTGTAGCTCTCTCATCATGGGTTGGACCAACCTTTTCTAACTTTTGCATCCATTCAGGAGCTTAGATCTCAATTGTGTCCATTCCGTCCTCTGTGTGCTTACCCCTAGGTGCAGGCATGGGTACATATGGGTCTTCAAAAGTCTCCTCAACTTCAATTGGAACTAAGTCCTCAGATTCTGGCTCCACGAGGGGAGAGGGTTGACGCTCATATTGAAGAACTCTATTTTGCAGTTCTTCCAATTGTGCTCTGAGTTCTGCGACTTCTTCAGATGTGTCAGTTGCGACTGTGACTTCTTTTGGTGACTCTTGTTGAGCTTCCAGTTGCTTGAGTAGGTCATCTCACTCTTTTTCTAAGGCAGCGTGTGCTTCCAGGAGAACTCTTGTAATGTTTCGTGGGTTCGGAATAGATTCGTATGCTGAGCATCTAGATGCTGATAATGCTGTTGTAATTGAGACATACATTGGTACAAAGTATTAAATACATTATTGACAGGAGTGGATGCTGGGAAGGTGTTGAATGCAGGAGAAAAGGGAAAAGGGAAAGGGAGTGTGTATGCTGTGCTTGAGAAGGGTGAAGTGGGTGGTGGGGGAATGGGAGATTGTGGGAATATGGGGTGAGGGAGAGGTGCAGAAGTGGGTGATACGTCCATGAAGTCATATGTGGATGTGGTCATGGGAGTGATTGTGAACATGGGAATTGTCGGTGTGGTGATGGTCGTGAAGGTGTAAAGTGGTGTGTGCAGTTGTGAATATGAACCACCAGGAACTGTGATAGGGGGAATGGGGTTTTCAGTGGCTACAATTAGAATTATAGTGTCAGTGATAGCATTTACAATAGTGGTGGTGTCAGGTTGTGCGGATTGTGAGGGTTGACTCACAGTCTATGCTTTGGTATGGGAAGTGGAATCTGTGGTTGTGACAGTGGTGGTGACATTGGTGGTAGGAGGTGAAGGTGATGGAGTTCGAGGGGAGGGTTGTAAAGGGGGTGACGGGGGTGCACTTGAGGTATGGGCTTCATCAGTGTGATGAATGGTATGAGCTGTGCCCGTGGTGGTGGATGTGGTGCCCTGTGGTTCTGATACCAAGATATTTATTTGTTTCCTTGGTCTAGGGGGACGTCTACCGTGTCTTTGCGCCAATCTTCACGAGTGTCCGAGGGCGATGTGCACCGTCTCTGGTACCTCCAATGCATCAGTGATCATGTCAAGGGTCGCCCTGTATTGATCATCCACACCTTCATCTTCCAGGATCTCGTTCATTAGGGCCTTTCCTGCTGCCACGGATAGTTTGTGTTGTTCTTGAACCCGGTTGAGGGTATCATACAGCTGTTTTAATTGCTTCATATAGGCAGGGGTGCCTTCAAGTTCTGGTATGACTTCTTGTTCATATTCATGCTCTCCTTCGTCGGATGGTCCTTCCTGTTCATCCTCTTGCTCCTCTTCTCTAGTCTCCTCTTCATCTTCATCTACTTCTACGACGTCTAGTTGACTTGGATGGGGTTGGTCCGTGATAGGTTGTTGCCCAGTTAATTGTTCTGCTTCAACTTCCAAATTCATTGCATTAATTATTCTTGCTATCTCCTCATCAGTTAGATCCTCCAGTGTGAAGCCATGAGGGAATTCTAAATCAGTGGGTATCGGTGGAAACACCAAATTCAGTCCCTCTGCACTAGGCCTCGGTAATCTGATGGTGAAATGTTGCACTCACCTTGGAAGTCGTGGAGTTGTGTCCGGAGTCAGGGTGGCACCTCGGGCCTGTGCACAGGGCATCTAAACCGCTCCCCTCATGTTCTTGGATGGAGGTCCTGCGATTGATATTCTTCGTTGAAATTCTTGCACCCTAGTCCAAACAAGTGCCCTTTGAATTGGCACATCATTGCCTTTTGAATTGGCACATCATATGCCAAGCACCGATAAACGATTCTTGTAAGAGCACAACACCCATAAAGTACTGACTTTTGCTTCTTGTACCATCGTTGACCACCATGTCCTTCAGTTTAGTCAAGTTCCTATTCTTCATGTTGTCTGGGATCATTGTCTCTTTCTCTGTGGGGATGTGCATACCTTTCATATTGAGAGCTCCCCTTACCAAATTGTTCATCAATTTGAAGCGCTTCAGTTCATTACCTCTTGTAAGAGATGGTAGGACAAAGGTGCCATACCCCTTTTTCTCTTTACTGGGAGTGAGGGTGCTAATCAAGTATGAACACCTTAGAAAGTCCGGCTTGGTTAAATGAGCTTTGACATAATCATATAGTCCAACCTCCTTCCACATTGGTTTCAACCCTTCATTTTTTTGAAGCCTCTCAAACTCTCTTGTAAAGAAGTGATACCGGCCCCAGCGTCCGTTGAACTCTATTTCTGCCTCCCACAAATAAGTGCCTTCTCCAAGAGGTCCTGCCACATCACTGAACCAATGTGAGTTTTTGCTTATTGGTGGTGTGTGACCTTGGGGAGGATTCTGAATAGGTATGACATGTAATGCTCTCAATGGTTGTGGTCTTTCCTTCAACTCCTCCTCAATATGGAGACTTTCAATGTCTACGATCTGAGGACTGGTGCCTGCCTGGGAGCTTGTTCCTATAGCCTCGGCCATATTGAAGAAACTAGTCGCCGGTTTTGTGAGAATATACAAATAAATGTTAACATTGCAAATGCACACCAAGTGGTCATGTGTCCCCGTTATAACATTAACATGATGAACTGTGACGTAGTTAGTTGGTTAGTTAGTGCTCGCGTGGATGTGAGTGTGAAGTGTGGTTAGCGAATGCGAGAATGCCTATGTGCTAATTGGGGGGCTGCAGTGTGGATGTAGTTAGTAAACAGGAGTGGCTTAGCAATGGGATCAGATGGTTTATTACAAGGTTTGGGCTGCCAAACATAGTGGACAGCTTCCTCATTTGATTTTCTAGAGACTCTAGAGGGATTGTCTGCTTGGAAATGAGGCTTTTTAGGGACCCATTTACAAGTGACTCTGCTCGTGCTCATGGGCAAATATGTGTTCATGCGTGTCGAATAGGAGTGGGGGGATCAGCTGTTCGAGTGCGTGAACCCTATTGTACATGGTGTGGTCCGTGTGTGGCTACTTGAGCTCGCAAGCAAGCCTTAGGCACCCAAATTTGTTTTGATTGTGGGTCAGCCTTCATTGACTTCTTGGGTACCCAGATAGACCTTACTTTCGTAGAGGGTTTTTTGAAGGACTTCTTATTAGTGTCCTGGTATTGATCACTAATATGAAGTTGAGCCAGTGGTTGTGGTTTAACTGCAACAGGGTGCTCGCCTTTCCGCACCCACACTTGTGTCGATGGTAGAGACACCTTGCTTTGTATTTTCTTTTGGCTTGAAGCATTGGTTATTTGCTTCCTCTGTAATTGGTACTCCTTTGATTGTCGTGCTTCTACCGCCTTTGAAAAAGAAGGGAGTTCCGTCGTATCCTTGAATTCTTTGTTGAGAAAAACATCCCTCTGCAGACAAGAATAGCATCGTCATCTTCATGTGTACTCCTAGAAGGACCAGGAGTGTGTGCCTTTCCTAGTTCCTTGAGTGAGTTATTTTCTAACTCAAGTGTAATATGTTTCTGATTGACCCAGACCTGAAGAAGTCCACTTCTTAGGTTTAGGTTGACTGTGTGATCATAGATCCAGTCTTAACCCAAGACAAGAGGCTCAATGAGATCCTCATCTTGACACACTAGCACTTTAACTGTCGTTAGCACATCTTGAATGTAGAGGGGAAGTTCCACCTCGCCCATGCAAGGGGTTTCCACACCTCCCAATCCTATGAGATAGGCTTCTATAGGATTGACACTTAAGTTCAATTCCTGATAGTAAGAAAGTTTGAGAGCACTAATGGCTGCACCTGAGTCAATTAAAGTTCTCACGGTCCTCGCACTCTCTCCCTGTCCTACCTCTATGGTCACAAAGGGATGTCGGTCAATTATTCTAGTGGAACTTACTCCTGAAACTTCACACATTGCCATATGATATCCTTGATCTGCGTAGGCATCTGTCCTAGGCTGTTCTCTATCCTCTCTTCTCAATTTCATTCTTCGGATGCGTTCCAAGGCTTCTGCCTACGCTTCTTCTCGGATTCGCTTTTCTTCTTCCTTGCGTTTCTTAGCAGTATTGAGTCGAGTTAGCATCTTTTCTCTCAAGGGTTCTTGATATAACTTGACTCTGCATCCGCTAATATAACTCGGGAGAACATCACCCTCTAGTGTAGCTAATTGAACTGCTCCACTGTTTGAGATCCTATTTATGATCATAGGTCCATAGCCTCTTTTCTCTAATTTCTGTGCATGTTGTTTCAAAGTGTATACTAGGACTAGGTCTCCTGCTTTCAAGCCTTATCTTTCACATGTGTGTCAAAATATGCTTTTTGTCTTTTCTTGGCTGCATAAATTCCTGCTGCAGCTCTTAATCTTGTTTCACCTAGTCATTCAAGGTCAAAGATTCTAGAGGAGATTTCATGGCCTGTCCAATCATGCTCTTGTGCCACTTTCAATGTAGGTATCAAGAAATCCAATGGTAGCACTGCATACCAGCATTTTTTGTATGATCAAAATTTGTGTATCACTTAAAAATATGTTTGGTTATTATCTATTCATCTATTTTATTGTGTTTATATATGTACGTGTGTTTGTATATATATATATATATATGCAACTACTAGTTCATAAATGTGTATTTATATAAGTATTTCATTAGATAGACCTATGTAATTCTATAGACACAATAATGTTTGGAAAAGGCATATATTTTTATACTTATCTAAATGAATGAATCAATGATGAAAACATATTTTAGATTATGATGGTTCCATGTCATGAGGGAAAATCTAATATCATAGACTAATAGATGATAGAGATCAAACTCAGAGTTTAACTGATATTTTAATATACACATACTATTGCTCCAAGGAAATAGGAGAGGTTGAAAGCTTCATGATCCATTCCTCAATGTAACATAATCATAAGGTATTATAATCAATACATGTGCTTGTATTGATTGCGAATTTTGGTTATGCTTTTAATGCATGAATAGTTTGGGTAATATAATTATTGGCTTGTGTTCAATATTAGTAATAATAGATAAGACAAAAAGTGTTACTTAACTATGAAAATATATTTAGTGTTTTTTGTGGTCAAGATGGACAAGAGAGTCAATTTCTTGTGGCATATTACCAATATAACACTAAATTAGGTATTGCCGTTCTATGAATTATTAACAGAAATCTTGGGATTGCCTGAATTACAGCCCTCCTATGTTTTGATGCATATAGATATTTTGGAAACAGAGTCGTGTGTGTGTGTGTGTGTATATATATATATATATATATATATATATATATATATATATATATATATATATTCGATGCACAACCTATGCACATATTATATCAAAAATATGTGAAATTATACTTTTTACGCCAGCAAGAAATATCAATGCCTAATAGCTCAATGCTTAGGCAAAACCATACCATTTCTGATGACCTTGATAATTCTCCTTAAATATTGAGTACTCTAACAATTATACATCGATCCACTTATAACTGCTTCCTTGTTTTTATAGCCAAAGAATGAATTTTTTACTACTTACAAACTAGGGGCTTATCTATACCATCTGCAATACTATTTTCTTCATTCCATTAAACATGAAAATTTAATCCTTTTGTTAGATTTAAGAATCACACAGAAACACCTAGCTAAACAGTCCTAAAGTAGATCCATAGGGTACAAGTTTAGCTTATGCCTGGAAATTTATTTGATTATTCAAGCCTCTAGACATCAGAGGTTAAGCAAACATTAGTACGTTCCCAAACTTGCATTTCTTATAGCATGCTTAATTCTTGGATGGATGTTACCTGCAAAGGGGCGATATGCTTAGCATATATACCATTGTTGCTCTAGAACAATAGTAAGTACCATGTTAAGAAGCTCCACTTCCTTAATGTCAATCCGTGGAAGAGATAGGAGTGATATGAAGATCATGAATGCAAGAAATAGTGAAAGTGAAGGTGAGATGCATGAACATGCACACACACATACACACACACACAAAGAAGATACAAGCAACACACAATGGAAGGTAGAAAATAAACTCTATTGCGAAAGAAAAATATAACAAGCTCAATCTAGCTCTAATCTCACACTAACCAACCTCAAAACTGAGCTCTGCAGCTCTTTTTATAGATTCTAGACTAGTTTTGACCAGTTTCACATTTAGTGTCCGGCATAATTAAAAAATAGGTTCTAGGGGTCATTTGGAGGTCTAAATGAGATCTAAAAATTACCAAAATTGGTATGATCATTCTACTTAATCTCATCAAGCTCGAGGACTCCTCGGCTTCCACGAAATGGAGCTATTAAATACAAAAATCGGTGTTATATATATATATATATATATATATATATATATATATATATATATATATATATATATATATATATATATATATATATATATATATATGTATGTATGTATGTATGTATGTATGTATGTATGTATGTATGTATGTATGTATATATATATATATATATATATATATATATATATATATATATATATATATATATATATATATATATATATATATATATATGTATGTATATATATATATATATATATATATATAAGTGATGAAAATCACTGTTTGGAGTTTTGAAAAAGTAATATAAAGCATATTTCTTTGAAAAAAATGAATGTTTGGCCCCCCGCAACTCTTTGTAGTCCACCTCTACATACTTCCTCTGCATCGATGCCTTTGGCTACTGCCAACACCCCCCTCCCTCTTGCCTCTGTCAGCCTCGATAGATCCTTGTTGTGGAGTCTACATAATGTGGTTTTGCAAGAGGTCTTGTGTGAGGGTGTGCTCCGCGATGTGAATGCCTTGTGCAAGATCAACTTCTAATTTTCCCCAATCTATAGGCTGAGGTTCGTCGGGAGGAAGAAGTCGGTAGTCCGTTGAATATACAAGTTGCTCGCAAGCGAACAATTGAAGGAGATGGGTAGGCCGGCTGATGAAGACTTCAAAATGGTATTCCCAAAAGCCCATTGTGAAATTTTTTTCAAAAGTCATCTTATAACATGCAGGTAAATACTTGATGCAGCAGTACCATGTATAACATACCCAAAGCGATGGCATGGTGCTCATATCATATGCAAGGTCTTGGTTGCCAAGCTAGCGGTATTGGCATGTGGTGCTTTGATGTGACGAAAGATCTTAAAAATTGTTTGCATCATATCAAAAATCTTAATGGTCATATATGCGACGACATCATCCATGCAGTGTAGGTGGGGGAGCCCATGGTGGATGGTTGCCATCATGTATCCAATGGTTGGAGGGCCACGTGGTGGTACTAGATAGGGATAGTTTAGTCAATCCTGGCATTGCTTATTATTTTGAATTTTAATCACAAATACCTTCTAGGAGGGACCTCATGGCATCAGAACCTAGCACAGATTGTATTTTAGGTGCAACTGTGCTTTTGTCCAGGTATACATCATTTCAAGGTATTCTTGAAGGAGTTACATGTGCTAGTTCAGTTGAAAGATTTTTCGTTTCATCACTTCAGGGGGTAGGTCTTCGGGCTCAAACTGAGTGGCGTGAGTTGGTTTCTTCCTCATTTCCTTTTCAAGAGCTAATTGGTATTCTGCCATGTATAGAAAGTAGGGTTTGTACGGAAGTTCATTAATCGAGATATACCATCGGGATGCTAGTTGAGCGCAATAGGGTGATTGTAAAATTTGTTCCTCGATCAGGGCCATAGCATGGAGCTATGCCTCTATGCATGCAGAGTCAATCTGACCTAGCTCTTCAACTAACTTGAGCCACATGGGAACAGGAAGTTCAAATGTTTCTTGCCCTTCTGCTATGACACGTCCACCTGGGACCAGTTGTGGTTCATATGCTTCTTCATATGTGTCCTCTACTAGGATAGAAATGGTTTCTTCTTCAGCAGGAATCTCCAGTGGGGAACTTCTAGGGGGTTCCTAGTGAGTTGCCACCTGAGCTTGAAGATCGAGTACATGCACCCATAAAGTAGTGAGTTCGTCTAGGATTTCTAGGGGTGTGGCTTCGAGGACTTGTTGGGGCTCTGCAGGTTCCTTCAGTAGTAAGGCTTTGTAATCGATCTGGAGCTTATGATATTCTTCATTGATTCTAATCATCAAGTAATCGTGCATGATCATGCAATAATACTTGCATGGTCTCAAAGGGGACCACTTTGAATCTATTGGGACTTAATGTTTCATCAGGTCGATCCATCGAAGCTTCGAAGTTCTCACAATTCTACCCTTGTAGCGTTTGGTTCTCTTCTTTGGCGGCTGCAAGATGGCATCTTAATAGTCCTATATTTCATGTTAGCATGGCATTCCGTATTGTTTGAGCATGTAGAAGATTCTCAACATCTGTGAGGGGTTCTTTAGTCTTTTGTTCAGATTCTAACTCCAAGGAGTGGTAAGCCTCACGTAGTTCTTGATTAAGTGCATTCAGGGAAGCATTCTCAATGGTCGAAGAATTTAGTTGCACCTGTTGCTGTGTAGTAGTCTGTTGAATGCCTAGTAACTGCTTCCAAGAGAGGAAAATTAGTCTCTGACTTGATTCATGCATGCAAACATTTGGCAGAATCCAGTGTCGATGGTGGGTGATAATAACAATGGTGCAGTGTGTGAATATGATGCTAGTGTGGATGTCATTAGGGCGAAAAACGGCCCAAAAAGGGCCGTGTAAGGATTTCAATTAGTTGTGCTTAATCGGGATTAAAGTTGTCAAATCCTTTAAGAAATTCCGTGTAAGTTCATTTAAAACGTATCTTATGCAAATTTTGAAGAGAGAGAAACTCGTATCATATAATCATGAAAAGTTTGTGTGATATCTTACGCCTCGAAGTTTGTGTGATATCTTACGCCTCAAAAGTTGAATTTTCCTCTTGTTCACGGACCTATATAATGTGTGCTGATCACGTTTTGCGCTCTTTTTCTCTACTTTTCATAGCAAGCCTGTTTCTCCCTTTCACGTCATTTTAGACACTTGCTGGTCATTTTTCATAGCAGACCATGGAGAACGTTAACCCAAATACTCTCCCTGAGCTTTCAAACATTCGAAATCATTGTAAAAAGTTCCATATCAACATTGCAGTTAGTCAGGAGTATGCGACGACAAGAAACGTATTTCGAAGGGCTCTTCATCCTCTTGAAGTAGATGGATTGCGAAAGGAAGGCAAGAAACATATCGACATATGGACAGATGGATCTGTTTATCCAATTGATCCACAAACTGGAAGGTACCCCCCTTTTCATAATCTTCATGATCTGATTAGATTTGTGGGAGATGGTGAGGATGGTTTACGAGGCTATTGTTCAAGGCTCTGGGATATTTCAAGGAATTATGTACAATACATAAACTATTTACAAAACACACTACACCAGAAGAATTTACATATGAGAGAGCTAGAAAACAAATTATCCACTTTATCTTCTCAGTTAGAGTCTTTTAAAAAAATGAAAGAAACTCCTATAGGTTTGAGAATGCGGTCAAAACGAGTAAAACCTTTTTTAGATTTGACTGAAAAATCTGGCCAGAAAAAGAAAAGAATGAAAATTGTTAGAGATCATGTGACAAATGTGCTAGGTTTCAATATGTCGAGCAGTTTTGAGCGCATACATTTCTGTAATGAAATTTTGAGTCAAAATGATGTTTTAAAACTATTGAAACTAAATGAAAATACATGCTTGAAACGCTTTGTTTTTCAAAAACTCATGACAGAAATGAATCTTTTACTAGAACCATCTCAAATTCAAAATATTTGTGATAGTGTCGGAGTGAGTAGGAAAGGTTATAGAGCAATTTCAAAAGTTTGGTGTGAATTTTTAAAATTTAACAAAGTTAGAAGTTTTGGATTGCCTAGACCCCATCATGTAGGAAAGTTTCGGCTCTGCTTGAATAAGAAGATCACATCAGTATTTGGTGAATATAAACATATTCACAGTAACATGCCTTACGAAGTAGGAAAACAAAAGTTACATTTCACTTACAATGCATTTAACAACATATGGATAGATGTTATAAAACTTCAAACATACATGGTTCAGTTCTATAATATAAAAGAGCATGAATGTTCTGGTCTATTGAAATTTGTAATCAAACTTGATGAAGCTGAGCTTAAAAAACATCAAAAGATGGAGAGAATAAGCATTGCACTGATGAACAAAGCTTTGGACTATAGCCTTGGGAAATTGGATACTCCATCTCTCAAAGTACAATCAGAAATGGAGTTATGGTGGGTTGGCTGTGCTCAAGTTCCATCTGAGAGCCATAAAACACTTAAATGGTTATTCTCACAGACAAACATTCCAAATGTTATCCAAGGGCATCATGCAGGAGAATTGTTGAATGTCAAAGACTACGGAAACTTTCAAGTTGAGTGGCATTTGAGTGGAGACCTAAAGACACTCAAATGCATGTTTGGTATAAGTGGGGGAGCAAATTCTAAATACCCTTGCTTGTACTGCATGCAAAGCCCAGGCACAAATGGATGGATTACTAGAGCTGAGGGTGAAGAGGCTCCTTCTAGACAAAATGTTATTCTTCGTAACTACTCATCTTCTTCAATGATTTGGGATCCCATACTTCCAATAGCATTGACAAATGTACACATATGTACACTACATGCAGAGTTAAGAATCATTGACAAGTTGGTCCGTCTTCACTTGGATTATGCATATTCTATCAAGCCTACAACTCTTGCAGATGAATGCATAAAAAAATGTGAATGTCTTCTTTCAGAAATGGGGTTTCATGGTGGTGATGTTCATCTAAGAAAAGATCCAAAGCTTTCACAAAATACAGGTGATGTTTTACAGGATGTCTCAATGGGAGGTGCAAAAGCAAGGAGATTCTTCAGCAACCATGATGGCAAACAACTTAATGCCATGTGGAATTCATGGAAAACATTTTGTGAGGTCACGACTAATGTAAAAAGCAAACCAGAAATAGCAAAAAAGAGAATGGAGGTGTGGGTCAAACTAGATAATCTTTTAAAGATCATGAGGCAGCACGTAACATCAAAAAGTTATGTGACAGATTTCAGAAAGGCGACCACAGAGCTTATAGAAACCATCATAGAGGCATGGGGTGCCAAAGACATAACATACTACTTGGTGAGCTCCAAAGATATTTTATTCAATTTATTTATTTTTAATTGAAATAAAGATCTAATGAAATTCTTCTGCTTTCCAGCATATTCTTCTTGTGCATGGTGCATTCTTTGCAGAAAAAGAACCACTTGCCATGTGGAACACCCAAGGCATGGAAAAATCTCATTATCAAGCAAGGACAAGCTTCTTTAGGTGTACAAGGAAAGGAGGAGGAGTAACAAAGAGCAATGCCTTCAGAGAGCTTTTTGATTGGTTCTTTAGAAGACAATTACAAAGGACCTCTCCTCTTTTCAAAGCAACATTTGTCACTAACAATGTGCATTTTTGAGCTTGGGCTCATGCACGTGCACTTCCCTATATTGACACTCAGAGGAATATTGGACACGTGCCGGTTCCTAAGAGATTACCATGCTGATTGACATAGACCATTCACCAGTGCTACTGTTCCATTCAGGAAATACTGAGAATTGAATTGCTTTATATTCCTTGGCAAGCAACATCGTGTAACTTCACCAATCTGAGTTTCACATATTCTCTTTAGCTCACCATATGCAGGAGTCTTCTCCTCCAGAACTACCTTGTGCAGATATCTCCTTGGATGCTCTGGTACATGAAGTAGTTAAGCATCACTCAAGTTGCAGACCTTCAAGCTCTTTAGAAGACAATTACAAAGGACCTCATGCCAAATATAATCAGAAGGATATGGCTATCTCCAGACAAATCATGTATCAATATCACAAACTGAATCAAATCATGTATCAATTTGCAATGTCTTATATCACATTGGGCAATTTCTGTATATGTACATTTGTTGAGTATAGAATTTGAAAAAATCAAGTCATTCCTTGAGCCTTTTGAAAGAGCTTGGCTCTGGCAAATCACCTCTATATCTCAAGAACTCTTTTCTCCTGTATCCAGCAATGCTTTTTAAATTTGACACCCCTGCAGCCATTGCATAGCTTGAAAAACAAAGAAAGTACCCTGCCCTTGAAGCATTGAGTCCAGGGGCATATCCAAAAATTCTGAATGCAGTTGCTCTTTCAAGCAGTAAAACTCTGAAAGCATTAAAGGGTATTGGAGTAAAACCCATGTATTTTGATAGAGTCCTCAAGCAGAATAATCCAAAGTCTGGCTCCTCACTATAGTGCTTGTGAATAACACAAAAAGTGGCTGGGTCCAACTTTGGAAGATAGTGGATAATAGAATGAATATCCACCTTTGCTTTTCCTTTCTCTTCTAAGGCTTTTCTTGTTCCCTTGCCCCTGCCAAGGTAATTGTCTTCATCCAATAAAGTTAACTGTGATAAAAATGAAAAACATGGTTAGATGAAGTGCAAGCACACTTAAGGAAACATGTGAAGTAACTTGAAACTATTAGAAAGAAAAGCAAGAGACACGACTGATGCAAGCGATAAGGCCCAGCGGAAAATATCCGATGGGCCTAATCGCTTGCATCGGTCGTGATCCATTTCTGACACTTGGAATGGAGAACTTGGACAAATCTGATACAAGAAAGAGATTTTGCATTGGTCCCATCTCATATCCTTAACCTAAAGATCTTGAGAACATAGTTAACTGTATACCTTGATGTCATCTTCCTAAAGTCCAAACACGACCGATGCAAGCGATGAGGCCCAACGGAAAATATCCGATGGGCCTAATCGCTTGCATCGGTCGTGATCCATTTCTGACACTTTGAATGGAGAACTTGGACAAATCTGATACAAGAAAGAGATTTTGCATTGGTCCCATCGCATATCCTTAACCTAAAGTTCTTGAGAACATAGTTAACTGTATACCCTGACGTCATCTTCCTAAAGTCCAAACACGACCGATGCAAGCGATGAGGCCCAGCGGAAAATATCCGATGGGCATAATCGCTTGCATCGGTCGTGATCCATTTCTGACACTTCGAATGGAGAACTTTGACAAATCTGATACAAGAAAGAGATTTTGCATTGTTCCCATCTCAAATCCTTAACCTAAAGTTCTTGAGAATATAGTTAACTGCATACCTTGACGTCATCTTCCTAAAGTCCAAACACGACCGATTCAAGCGATGAGGACCGACGGAAAATATCTGATGGGCCTTGTCGCTTGCATCGGTCGTGATCGACTTCTGACACTTCTAATGGAGAACTTGGACAAACTGACACAAGATAGAGATTTTGCATCAAGCCCATCTCATCTCCTTTTCCTTTAAATCATGAGAATATATTTTACTACATACTTGACCTCATCTTCCTCTTCAAGTCCGAACACGACCGATGCAAGCGATAAGGCCCAACGGAGATTATCCGTTAGGTTGTATCGCTTGCATCGGTCGTGGTTTTTCTCACTTAAAAAAATAGAGATCTCGGACAAAACTTTAATTGATAGAATATATCAAACAACATACCTTGACCTCATCTTCCTCCTCAATGAGCTCTTTTGAGTCAATACAAATTGTTCCTTTGTCCTCAGCGACATCCAAGAATGAATAGCCACGTCCAAACGAGTATATTCCAAGTTGCTTCTGATGCTCATCAAACTCTTCATCAGCAAGTTTTGGCTTCTCTGAGATAGCTTTCTCAAAGCATTTTGAAAGAGCTTGTGATGAATCTTTGAATTCTTCATTAGACAAATCCAAATCAAGACGCAAAAATTCCTCTCTTCTTTCTCCTTTCTTATTGATGAATCTCCTTGCAACTTCTTCTGCCTCAGCTATAGCTGCAAGACAGTAGTCCTCCCTTAGATTGAAAAGTTCCTGAATGTAAAATAGAGGTATGAACTCTTTCCCAGAGATAAAGTAAAAAGGTAGATTTGGGAGAAGTAGGGACTTCTCAGACACTTGAACTTCTTCACTTGGCTCCCTTATTGCAGTCTCTGCTTTAAAAGTGGCCACATCAAAATCTTTGACCTGCTCTTCTTCTGCTTGCAGATTGATCTCCTCAACAATCTCCATGACACCTTTCATAGTTTTTGAGCTAGCCTCAAGTGCCAGCTCTAAGCAAGGCTCGTCTTCATCATGAACATTTTCCTCCCTTTCAACTAAGATATGATCAAGCCATATCAAGAAAGCAATGTTTAAAGGGAGCAAGCAGCAGTCCTTTTCATGCTCTGGGCAAAAATCAAGCTTCCCTGGCAAAGGGGATATCCTTCTGCATTTTCTTGTGATTTTAGCCCTATCTGTTGGATCCTTCCCAAAGATGTGAGGATGGACATAGGTTTTCTGAGAAATAGAAAGGATCCTCCCATCGACCAACCCCAAGAAAATCTCCCACTCATCCTTAAGAAAACTTTTCGAGTTCTCTAAGAGTTTTTCAAAATCAATTTCGGGGTTGAATATGGTCATTGCATCAGGAAAATAATCTACACTTAAACCCTCTTGAACCATGAAATCAAGAAGTTTCTCTGATGGAGAGACACTAAGGATCTCATTCATTACCTCCATCTAAGCTGCAGCTTCTCTTGTATGTCTATTAGGAGAACACAACCGATGCAAGCGACTAGAGCGAATCAACGTAGGTCAAATGGCGAAAATCGCTTGTATCGGTCGTGTCGGCGACGAAAGAAAAATACACATGTAGGTGAGAAATTCTCTGAAGGTTGAAAATTTGAGTTTGTGAAGAAATAGGTATTTATAGGCGAGGAGGGAACAAACGGTCGAATTAGGTGGACCAATCACAGAGTGCCACGTGGCAAAGTGTACGTTGCCCGATGCAACGGATAGATGACGTGGATCAATCAAATCATGCCACGTGGCAAAAGACGTCGGAATTCGCAACGGCTATCTGACGTGGACCAATCGGGGCATGCCACGTGGCACAACGGTCAACTCAGTTTTGGGACCTATTTAAGCTTCCCTATTCATTTGCTTTTTTTTTTTTTTGTCAACACTTGCCAAGCGTGGAGGTTCCATTGCCACCAAGTTTTTTGGCTACTTCACAATTTCTATAGAGAGCGCTCTCTCCGTAAGGTAATGTGGACACGACCGATGCAAGCGATTAGGGACATCCGAGATTTTTGGATAACCCGAATCGCTTGGATCGGTCATGTTTTTTAAATAGCATCGTCCTTGATCATACCTTGCAAATTTTGGTTTCTTTTGTGTTGCTTGAGTATAACGCATTGTTACCTTTATTTTAACTTCTATTTATTGAAATATGATGATGAATTCAGGGACGACCGATGCAAGCGATGAGTGACATCCGGGCATTTACGGATGACTCTTATCGCTTGGATCGGTCGTGTCTCTAGTGAGGAGGGAAGAAACGGTCGAATGAGGTGGAGCAATCATCGAGTCCTTGATCATAGCTTGCAAATTTTGGTTTCCTTTGCTATGATGAAAAGGAACGTCCGAGATATGGAAACCAAGACATTAAAGATATGGAAACCGAGATATGATGAAAAGGAACGTCCGAGATATGGAAACCGAGATACGTTCCCCGATGCAACGGATTGATGACGTGGATCAATCAGATCATGCCACGTGGCAAAAGACGTTGGAATTCGCAACGGGTATCTGACGTGGACCAATCGGAGCATGCCACGTGGCACAATGATCAACTCAGTTTTGGGACCTATTTAAGCTTCCTCCTATTCATTTCCTTCATTTTTTTCTGTCAACACTTGCCAAGCGTCGAGGTTCCACTGCCACCACGTTTTTAGCCTACTTCACAATTTCTATAGAGAGCGCTCTCTACGTAAGGTAATGTGGACACGACCGATGCAAGCGATTAGGGACATCCGAGATTTTTGGATAACCCTAATCGCTTGGATCGGTCATGTTTTTTAATATCATCGAGTCCTTGATCATAGCTTGCAAATTTTGGTTTCCTTTGCTATGATGAAAAGGAACGTCCGAGATATGGAAACCAAGACATTAAAGATGCTGCCTTGCTTAATTTGAACAGCCAGACAGAAGAGTCAGCTTCTCAAATCCTTGACATGCATGTGGGGATCTTTTTCGAGGAGCAGGACACCAGTGGGGGGTTTCGTGAGATATAGGTGTGGGAGGTCTCCATCAAAAAGGAGGAAGCGGGTTCTGCTAGTAGAGGATTTGAGAAGCTGACTCTTCTGTCTGGCTGTTCAAATTTTTCTTTATAGTAAGCAAGGTAGCATCTTTAATGTCTTGGTTTCCATATCTCGGACGTTCCTTTTCATCTCGTGCCTCTGATAGTGGAAAGAGTCATTGATTATAGTTTTCTAATTATCTTTATCTTAGTGATAATTGAGTGTTTTGCATTGTCAGATATTATTTATTGATATTTGATGATTAATTTAAAGACGACCGATGCAAGCGATCAGGGACATCCGGGCATTTCCGGATGACTGTTATCGCTTGCATCGGTCGTGCCTCTGATAGTGGAAAGAGTCATTGATCATAGCTTTTAGAGAGTAAGTTTTGACAGTGGAATATTCCACTTTTCCTAATTCCTTGCCTAAAGATTGATTTTTTGCAGAGTATGGCTAGAACCAAAAAGACAGCAAGGAAGTTGTACCCTGAGGGTCAGGACAAGAATGCCCAAGGGGAAAATGTCCAGGAGCAAAATTCCCAGAAGGTTCAAGCCAAAGTGCCAGAGCAGCCTTCAAAAAAAAGGGTCAACTACCATGTTAAGTCTTTGAGGGAAATAAGAAGAGCCCAAAAGTCTGTGGGATTGTTGATCCCAAGACTTCCATTTATGAGAGTTGTCAAGCAGATCTCATCCAACCTCTGTTCTTTGATGAAGACCTCATCCTTTGTCAATGTGAGGTGGCAAACTCAAGCACTGCTATGCCTGCAAGAAGCTGTAGAGGACTTTGCTATTGATTTCATGAATGATGCCTACTTATGTGCTGCTCATTCTCATAGGGTAACTTTAATGGCGAAGGATTATGTTATTGTTTCAAGAATAAGATATAAGTTTGATAAAGCTCTGGTTCCTATTGATCACCACGACAAAAAATTCTTCGATATTTTAAATATACCTCCAGCTCGAGCACCTAAAACAACAGTTGTCATTGAAGAGATCAACGCTCAAGTCACTCATGATCATGAGACTAGAGCTGCAGCAAATAGTGAGGAGGAGAGGAAAAAGCAGGGATTATTTACAGAGGAAAGTGCCATCTTAACGCAGATTCAAAAGTTACAGAAAGCAAATAAAGAGCTCCTCAAGAAAGGAGATGGGCAGGTTATAGTTAATGTTGCAATGCCATGGCAAGGTGAATTGTTTCTTGACATTAGACCTGAAGATAACAAAATGTTGAGGGAGCTTCATCTTGAAATATCAGATAGTGTGGTCAACATTTCACTCAGGTATATCTAGAGGCCTTAAAATGCTTTTGTTTTGCATAATTTTCTAGTTCCTTAACTGCATTTTTATTTCTTGATTTGTAGGGTTCTTCTTCAACAATGTGAGGAAAAGGTTCAAAGAAAAGTATTTATTTTAGATCCTCTGGTGACACAATGTTTTTTACATAAACATGGAGATGCCAAGTCCTTTCTACTGGGTTTTACAGAAGAAGTAGAATGTGTAATTTACCCATACATTGAAAAGTAAGTATTCATCTTCATTTTGGAAACATATTTGTTTCATTTAAGAAAGTATATTTACATGCAACTCATTGACAGGGGCCATTGGAGTTTGATTATTGTGGACTTCAATGCATATCAAGCTCTTTTCCTAAATTCTCTTCCATCACAGCATGGGAATTGCAAAGTGTAAGTTACTATACATTTTGTTGTTCTCTATTTTAAAGCCATGCCCCGTTTTGATTTTCACTTTACAATGCAGTGCTGCAAAGCTTCTCAAGATGCATATTGATCAGAATTTTCCAGGAATAGCTAAAATGAATGAACAAAAGCAATTTGGATACAGCCAAATTCATGTGCCATTGCAGAGAGACTCAACATCATGTGGCTGGAGAGTGATTGCAAATGCTGTAAGATTCTTGGAAAGAAGGTTCTACAGTCCTGGATTGAATTTATCAGACTACCCAGATGCATGGATCATCTTGATCAGAGAGAGAGCAATAAATAGTATCATGAAACATGCAATCTGCCCACATGATCCAGACTCACCTCCACCCCCTCCACCTGATAGAAAACAGTCTGAAGATAAAAAGAAAGGGCTTCCTCTTCACTCACCACTAAAGCATATGAACAACATAAAGAGTCAAGCTGAAACCTCCAAAAAGGGACAGAAGCAACAGAGAAAGCAAGGCTCTAAAAAGGATAGAAAGGGTTAAATCAATTTTTGAGTCGTAGATTGAAATCAATTGTAAAGCCAACCGAGGTTGGAATATTTATTTTTTAACAAATTGTATGTAGTTATGCCAATCTTCATCTGGAAGATGGTCACAGTTGTATTGAACCTCTTGAGAGTTTGACAAAAGTTCACTGGATGGTCCAATTAAATTTATTTATGTCACAATTATGAATGCATTGTGGGTTTTTTACTTCATTCTTGTTGGAAAGTGTTTAAATTCGAGAAGTTACAGAAGGACATAAAGAATTAAGAGGACACGACCGATGCAAGCGATACGGGGAATCAGAGAATCTTGGATTGCCCCTATCGCTTGCATCGGTCGTATTATCCATTTCATCGCTGCTGCTAGTTTTTATACTCGTGAGTCAAATCTTTACGCAAGGTCACTTCTTGAAGTCTCCCGCGGTAGTTTGCTAACACGACCGATGTAAGCGAAAAGGGCCATCCGACAATTTCAGATTGCACTAGTCGCTTGCATCGGTCGTCTTCACTTATCTCGTCTTTTCTGCTTTATGCCTTGAGACATGCTCTTCTAATATTGAAATACCAAACCTTGGATTGGAATTTGCACCAAGTTCTCCACTCTCTCTTATATTACTTGGTAGTTTGCATTTGTACCATGATAATTTCTCTCGCGGTAGTTTGCTAACACGACCGATGTAAGCGATAAGGGCCATCCGACAATTTCAGATTGCCCTAGTCGCTTGCATCGGTCGTCTTCACTTATCTCGCCTCCTCTGCTTTATGCCTTAAGACATGCTCTTCTAATATTGAAATACCAAACCTTGGATTGGAATTTGCACCAAGTTCTCCACACTCTCTTATATTACTTGGTAGTTTGCGTTTGTACCATGATAATTTCTCTCGCGGTAGTTTGCTAACACGACCGATGTAAGCGATAAGGGCCATCCGACAAATTCAGATTGCACTAGTCGCTTGCATCGGTCGTCTTCACTTTTCTCGTCTCCTCTGCTTTATGCCTTAAGACATGCTCTTCTAATATTGAAATACCAAACCTTGGATTGGAATTTGCACCAAGTTCTCCACACTCTCTTATATTACTTGTTATGTGTACCATGATAATTTCTCTTGCATTACTTGAGGACAAGAAAAGTTGCATAGAATCAAATTATTTAGCTGAGCCTAGTGTGCACCTTTGATAGACTATAATTATTAAATTGAAATTAGATATTCAATTCTAGATCTCTTCTTCATCTAGAATTAACTTATGCAAGTTCCTGTATAATTATTTCTTAGTCATCAATTCACTCCTGCAAAAAAAAATCAATGGAAATATGAAATTAAGGACCTAAAAAATATCTAAGACATTTAAAATTAATAATTCACATTGTTTGTAACCATCCTGCCA
Source organism: Ceratopteris richardii (assembly GCA_020310875.1). Classification (NCBI taxonomy): domain Eukaryota; kingdom Viridiplantae; phylum Streptophyta; class Polypodiopsida; order Polypodiales; family Pteridaceae; genus Ceratopteris; species Ceratopteris richardii. The sequence goes on along the minus strand of CM035427.1, from coordinate 158,966,673 downwards.
AGAAAATTCAATGGAAGTATCAATAGAAGCTTCTATTAGATGAAGATACATTATGTAAGAATGTCAGGGTTAACTTGTTACAATCTTAAAGGTTGGAACTTAATCACCCTTGGTGGCAGGCAGCTTATGCAAGATAATGATTTCTCTGATCTAATGTTAACTATTGCATCATCAATTGAGAATCTACACTGAGATGATACCTCATCAAGGTATTCTAGAAGCTCCCTTACATTTCTGAGATTCCAATTTGCAGTGACAATTATTTTCCTTGATTGAAAATCTGGATGAATCAATACTTCTAACTCAAATTCTGGACAGCTCTCCTCTGAGTCCAAGGCTATCCAAAGTCCAAGCTTTTTTTTCCACCTTCTATAGTCATATCCTAGAACCAGAGATTGTCGACAAATCTGATATGAGATTGAAAGAGAATTGGGACTAACTTTACATAAAATAATGTCACCTAGCTTTTGAACTTCTTTGCTATCCCATTCCCTACCTAAAACATCATCAATCTCTGAAATAGGGACTCTCCTATTCAACCACATTGTTTTTGTTTTCTGTAATAACATGTTTTTAAAGCATGCTACAAAGACATGAATAGGCAAAAACCATTGAATCTTTATCCTTCTCGAAATTCGGCCTGCTGACATTGCCTTCTGGATGTCAAATTTAATTTTGCAGAGAAAACTTGAAACTGTTGAATGATCAGGAGCATCCCAATCTAATGAAGAGATGCAAGGACTAGGTACGTGTACAAGAATTCCATAAGAACTCCTCCCTGACGGCACTTGATAATCTGCATAATGGACAAATAACTCTATGTTATTGAAGAATTGAACAGATTTCTCTGCATACATGAGTTCTGCATATTCCTTATGAAGAACTCTGAATGTTCCTGTTAAACATTCAACAGGTTGCCATTCCACAATATTGGAAGGAAAGATATCTGCAGTACAAAAACATATGTTTCATTATACAAAATCAACTGGAATGATAGAAGAGCATTGTCAAACTTCACTTACAGTACGAAGGGAATTGAAGATGATTTTCTAGAACAAGATCCTTAGCAGTGTACACATGCTGTACTCGTGCAAACCAACCGCATCTCTTCAATTTGAAACTGAGAATACGTCCCTTCCAATGGTTTCTTGTGTTGTCTCTTTTGGCACGCTTGACTTTATGGACACCTCTACAGCTAGGAAGCATAGTAACCCAGTCATTTACTTTCACAGAAAGAGGTTTCCACAAAGAATCCTCTCTTCTGTTGTAAACCTCACATGAAGTTACGCGATTGGAAGGACGACGAGAAGAAGAAGCCATTTGAACTTAGGAGAAGAAGAATGTTCAAAGCGAGAAACCGACGTTCACAAATTTTGGCAGTATTTATAGAAAAAAAGGCTTTGTACACGTGGAAACTTTTGATTTGATGTTAACCCTGTCGTTGAATGATCATGACATTTTGTGAACCCAAAAATATTTCGTATCTTCAAAAATCAATTCCTTCTTGGAAATTCGAGAATATGCTTTGTGTAGTGTGCAAAAGTATCTTTTTTTGCATCAAACCAAAAAATTGTACACTGAATACGAGACTCTTCATCACTTTAGCGGCGCTTTGAAAGAAAATTGTATTAAAAAAAGAAATTCTCCATACGGTTAAAAGAGACAACAATGTTATATTCTTGTACACGTGGAAAGACGCTATTTGTCAATTTCCTTAATCTCTCATTAGCAAACAGCCCCTTTTCGGCCGTTTTTCGCCCTAATGAGATGTTAGGGGAAAGAGAAAGGGGAATGGGAGGGTGAATGTTGTGGTAATTGAAGAGGATTTTGATGCGCCGATATGTTGTGATGAAATGGTGGATGTGAGTGGTGGTGCGATAGGTGGTGAAATGTCCATGTCACTAGATGTGGTATCTAGTGCACTAACAGTGAATAGTGGTGTGATGATGGGTGCATGAGTGGGTGTGAACACCGGATTTAATAAGGAGTGGGTGTGAACACCGGAAGAGGACCTGTTGAGTTTCGTGGATGGTTTGAAGTAGAGGAGAAGGAAAAGGTGATATACTAGGGGTGGGAGGGAATATTGGTGAGAAGGTCATCGGTGGAGGGAAGGGGAAAAGAGGTCATGAAGGAAGGGAATATGAAGAAAAGGATGGGTTAAATAAACTAGGGGGAATTAGGTTTGAGGTACTAGGGGTAAAGGTTTTGTGTATAGCTTGGGTGAGGATACGGTGGTGGGCTGTATGGAGGTTGCTGGTCGGGGCAACGGGTCGATGATGACTATAGCTTCTACTATAGGTGATTTGCATGTGTGTTCAGGTATCAACCGTGCATCTTTGAAAGGGCGGAAGGACTGGGCATTGGTGGGCATGCGGATATATTGGCCTGGTTTGGACATCAGACAGATTCATCGAGGGTCGAACTACGGTAAAGGTTTCCTCTTCAAAAAATGAAGTGCTTCGACATTTCCTACTGACTTAACTATTTCATTAAAGCTTGAATGAAGGACTCTTCAAATCTACCTCTAGCAAGTTCTTGTTGTAGTAATTGGCTTTGTTCTTCTGATAACTGGCGGGCGACCCACATGGCTTACATACATTGATATAGTTTTTGAATGGCTAGTGTATAGGAAGCGGCTTCAAATGTGTCATCTTCGTGGGTGTTCATATCTCCTTGAACTTCCATTTGTTGTTTTTGTTGTTCCTGATGGTCATCTTTTTGTGAGTCAAGACTGGTCGACTAGCTTCATCATCACCTTCTTCATCATCAGCCACCGTTTGATCTTTAGCATCTGAGCTGGACACTGCATGTTCTTGTTGTTGATTGGGGGTGTAGTAGGATAGCTTGGTCGTTCGTATTCTTGAGAGGAAAAATTGCCCTTCTGAAAATTGAAATTCACTAGAAAATGCATCATGCATTTCAAAATCAAATGTATTAGTGGGCTCTACCTCAAGATTAGGTATGAGAAAAGTAAATGCATCCGCACCAATGGAGGTGGGAATCTCGTTGGCTTCCGTAGTAGCTACTTGAGTGGAGGCCTCAGGGGGAATCACTGCACTGGTGGTGGCTTCGGTGATTATAGGGCATGATAGGCGAATGCATATCATTGGTACAGGTTCAAGAGGTTCCGTCGGAGATTGTTGAGGGGATGGTTGTGGCGAGGGTGACTTCGGGATCTCGAGGCATGGAATTGAACCCCTCATACGCTTGCCTGCTCTATGTTTTCTTGACTTCCTTGCCTTTTTGGAAGGTCCTTTAAATCTTTTCAACTCCTCATTGGTCATAACATGTTCGATGGGTACATTGTAGGCCAAACACATGTAGACAATTCTAGTGAGGGCACAACATCCATGGATGACATGTTTGTAGGCCCATCTTTGCTGCGTTAATTATAATTGATCTATAATCTAGCTAGCAAGATCTATAGTCTTAGGTCCTATGTTTGTTAGATATAAACCAAACCAAATGCACCTCTACGGAATAGTAAAGCGATCCTATGCGGGGAAAGCAAAATGCTTCATGCAAATGTGTAGCGGCTTTGATAACTCCAGCATGATGGCCAAGATATCCGTCCACTTCAAAATGTCACCTCTTTTCATAGGCTCAGGAATAAGCCTTTCTCGTTCTGTTGGCATGTGAGTACCATGGATCTTAAGTGCAGCTCGAATGAGGTCTTTTGAGAGGTAAAATTTCTTATATGGGAAATCATTCACTAGCGATGGCAAAATAAAAGTTCCTAGCAATTCCTTGCTCTCAAGGGCTTCAAGAGTGGTTACCAAATAGTAGCATTGCTACAAATCAGGTTTTGGCAAAGGGTCACTAAAGTACTCGACGAAACTAGCCCTATCCCAAATGGGTCATAGCTCCTCTGAATTTTGAAGATCTTCAAATTCTTGAGAGAACAATTGATATCTCCCCCAAATGTCCCCGCTAAAGCAAAGCATCACGTTGTAGATATAGTTTGCATCTGCCAGAGGTCCTGCTAGACCTTGGAACTAGTGTGAGTTGCTATGAACTTTTTTAGTGCGTCCAAGAGGAGGATCATCGATGGGAATCAGTCCCATGGATCCTTGAAATTCTGGTGGTTGCGATGTAGGATAAGGCTCAGCTAACAAATTACCAAAATTGACCACTGGCAAACTAGGGCCAGCCTCAAAAGTTCCTTCACCTTGCATGATGATCGAAATGAGTGTGTAGATGATCTCCTACAAAATGATAGCACAGTAGTATGGAAATTAACTATGATCCCAATAAAGTGAGACTGCAATCCCTTTCCATAGCCGATGTGTAACCCGTGTAGTCGAGTGTCATGAGGTGGTTTATAGAGTCATTTCTCATAAACTAATGCAAGTCACTAGACAGCCTACATGCTTTAGATATTGCATACATTGCTTGTGAGGAGTCTTTATTACAGGTGATATTGGGTTAGTCGGGATGAATTTGTACAAGGTTCAACTGGGATGAATTATTACAAGAGTAAGGGTTACTCAGGATAGGTGTTATATTGTACAAAGGATCATATGGGGGTTTTTGGACACTTTTAGGTATCCATTTCCTAACAGTTGGTGTATGGGTGGTGTTCTTCTGCTGCGGTACAAAAGATGAATCAAGCAATAGTGGTGTCGATGGGCGGGGTGATGTCGAGGGGATGTATATTACATGGCTTGGGCTTTGAGCTAAAATACAATTCTTGGGTACCCAAATCTACATGGGTGTGGGTTGGTTTGTTAAGTACTTCTTGGCAATCCAAATCTGTCTCGTTCTTGTCGATGGAGAAGAAAGTCGAGGGGATGTTGGATGTTGACTCTGATTCTTCCTGGACTTCTTCTTGTCATACCCTATGCTTTTGGAAATTGTTGGTACTTTTTGACCTTTTGGCACCCATATTTGCTTTGTGCCACTTGTCTTGGGTTGTTGATATTGCTTCCACTTTTGGGCCATCTGGTATAGTCATTGGTTTGGGTTCATGAGCCATGGTTGACTTCTTGGAGATCATGGTTGAGAGGTCTTGTTGATGCTCTACTTTGGAAAAGAAGGTAGGTCCAACACTTGTGTGACCTGCCCATCAGGATGTGAGGCATTCTGTACAACTGATCTAGGCTGGTCCGCGAGAAGTGTGGAGGAAGGGCGTGAAGAGGCTATCGTGCCCATCTGTCCACTAATGTAACCCACCTGACCACTGATGTAATCCCCTTCCTGTGCAAAGGAAGACCAGGGGAAGATCTCTTGTCATCCTCCTGAGTGGCAACTATCCATCCCCAAGCCCTCTTGGGTTGACATTGGATGGATCTAGCCTATTTGATGGATTTGTCCAAAAATCTTTCGATCCTCCTTTGCAATCATTTCATATGGTCTGGGGTTACATTCCTCAGGGGGGTGTATTTTTAGAGAAGTCAAGTGGTATCACTCACTACTGTTCTAACGTCCTAATCTATAGGGATCCTTATCTAAGATTTAGGTCCACTGAGTGCTCATATAACCAATCCTCGCCAAGGATTAATGGTTCTATCATGTCGTCATCATGGCACACTAGGAGTTTCACAATCATGGTCTCTTCTTGTATGAGGATAGAAAGGTCCACCTCACCCATGCAAGGGGTTTCCATGCCTCCTAGCCCTATGAGATATGCCTCAATCGGCCACATTTCTAATCCTGAGTCCTTATAGTGAGACCACCTAATTGCACTAGCCGCAGCACCTGAATCAATTAAAGCCCTAAGCTCATGGTGGATGTTGCCTTGGTCTAGCATGACTGTAACGAATGGCCTCCTATCCACTATGCTAGGATGCGTAGTTGACTTTGTTTGACACATGGTCGTTGGGTATATCGGTGTGTCCTCGAGATTGTTATAAGTTCTCTCCCTAATCCTTGTCTTCTTAGTTTCATGCATTGAATGTGTTCTAGAGCTTCTGCATGAGCTTCCTCGCATATTCTCTTTTCTTCCTCCTTATGCTTCTTTGCCAATGTGAGTCATCTAGGCATATCCTCAGTAAGAGGTTCCTGATAAAGCTTGACTCTACAGCAAGTAATGTAATTAGGCATTATCTCTCCTTCTAGTGTGGCTAATTGAACTGCTCCACTTGTTGACAATTTGTTAATAATCATAGGTCCATAACCATGTTTCTCTAGCTTCCGTGCATGCTATTTCAACATATACACTAGGACTAGGTCATCTTCTTTTAAGCCTTTATCTTTCACATGTGCATCGAAGTAGGCTTTCTATCGCTTCTTTGTTTGATATATCCCTATTGCTGCTTTTAGCATGGTTTCTCCTAATTGTTCCAAGTCCATTATCCTTGATGATAATTCATGGCAAGTCCACTGATATTCTTGTGCAACCTTAAGAGTGGGTATCAAAAAGTCCAATGGGAGCACATTGTTTTGACCAAAAACCATATGAAAGGAAGTTGCACTGAGTAAGGTCTTGTAAGCCACTCAATATGCCCAAACAACATGATGTGACTGTTTGTCCCAATCCGAACGTTTGTTGTTCACAAGTTTTTTCAATACAGTACAAAGGATATTGTTAGTACTTTCAACTTGACCATTGGCCTGAGGATGATATGGTGCAGATTTCTTGTGAATCACCATAAAATCCTGTAACAAATATTCAATGACCTAGTTTAGAAAGTGAGTTCCTCAGTCGCTTACCAACTCTATAGGCAGTCCATGTCTCATAAAGACATTTTCAAATAAGAATTTTGTTGTTGTGTGTGCATCATTCTTTTTGGTCTCCTTAGCCTCTACCAATTTGGTAAGATAATCTCTCGCTACTATGATATATTCAACATGTGTACTTTTAGTAGGGTCCTACAAAGTCTATTCCCCATTTAGAGAATGCATGTCCTCCCATCATAGGTTTCAGTGGAATTTCTACTCTATGAGTAGGAAACTACGTTTTTTGGCACACACCACATCTCTTAACATAGGTATGTGCATCCATGTGAAGAGTGGGCCACCATGTAAGGAATTGAACTCACAATCTCTCGGTTAGGAATGTGATGGGCTAACCACTTGCCCCAAATGCCATGGTTGAGGATTACTTCCTAACCCTCTCTCTTAGGGTGTAGTTCAACCATCTCCTATCTTTCAAGGGTGTGGTTCAACCATCTCCTATCTTTCAAGGGTGTGGTTCAACCATCTCCTACCTATCACTTTATTACATTCTCCCCCCTCCCCCTTGTTCAATCATTGTCCTGAATGATCTGCTGATACCAATGTAAGGAATTGAACTCACAACCTCTTGGTTAGGAATGTGATGGGCTAACCACTTGCCCCAAAAGCTATGGTTGAGGATTACTTCCTAACCCTCTCTCTTAGGGTGTAGTCCAAGCATCTCCTATCCTTTAAGGGGGTGGCTCAACCATCTCTTACCTATCACTTTATTACATTCTTCCCCCTTGTTCAATCATTGTCCTCAATGATCTTCTCTTGTATCCCTCTAGCCTCAGTGATCAGCCCCTTGAACTCCCTAGGTACCCTTGAGTTGATGTCCTCAACCTCACATAGATTCTTGAGCCTTGTTCACAACCTTGGTCTCTTGAACCCTTTCTTTCAACCTTGGTGTCTTGAACCTTCTTGTTTGCAACCTTGGTGTCTTGGGGCCTTCCTCTCAACCTCAGCCTTGAACCTTGTTCTCACCCATGTTTGGTATCTTGATCCCTCAACCAAGTGCCACCCATGGTTTCCCAAGGGCTTTTCACTTTCTATCTATCTCATTAGATTTGGAAAGTTTGTTCCATAAAGATTTCCAACAGTATCTTACATTCCTCAATCCAACCTACGGATTGAGAGATACACCTCAATCTTTGTTGGGCTAACTTGTGAAAGTGACATGCACTACTTTGTACTCTTTCATATAGAGGATGACCAAGCGCCCTTCTTTAGAGACCATTAGGTCAATCCACCTTTCCCAAGCCTACTTCCTAGGCTCTGATACCAATGTAATGAATTGAACTCACAACCTCTTGGTTAGGAATGTGATGGGCTAACCACTTGCCCCAAAAGCCATGGTTGAGGATTACTTCCTAACCCTCTCTCTTAGGGTGTAGCTCAAACATCTCCTATGGTTCAAGGGTGTGGTTCAGCCATCTCCTACCTATCACTTTATTACACACCATAATCATGCAAATAGTAGCTTTGATTATCCTGTCGGGGCCAAAATGACCTCTTGCAACACCTTGGTGTGCAATCTCTAATACGCTCAAATAATCACTCTCATGAACACACTGTCTTAGGTATCCATCTCTTCCTTGTTTGTACAAGTTATCACCAATAAGTGAGTAGTCTCAAGCTTCCTACTCTAGACTTCATTGTCTTGCCAATGTCATTCCTTGAGGGAATGTTTTCGTCCTCGAGTATGTCACTATCGATTCACTCCATTCTAGTGTGAGAAACACATGATATAAAGTGGCATGTTCCTCAGGTGGTCTTTCACAACAAACAAGACATTCTTTACGTAGGCGATAGACATCTGCTTCCATAAAAGGCCAATATACTCCTAGTCTGTGCAAAGTTTGCAAAGTATGGTGTTTCAAATGATGTTGCTTCAATGCACCTACATGTGCTAATTGCAACCAATTCTTGTATTCTGATTTGTCTACAGAACAAGCACGAATTTTCTGATTGTCTTGTTTATATATGCTTCTTGCAAGTATCTGGTATCTTTGAGATTTTGGAATCTTTCCTTCTCTCATCCTAATCCTAGGATTCTTGGGTCCAAATGTGAGAATAGGGACAATAGTTTTGGCCCATTCAGGTACTACCTCAAGATTAAATAAGTATATGCATCTGGTAGCTCAACTGTTATTGCTTGAGGAGCTTCTCCCGTAGTTAATCATGAAAGGTGATCGGCTCTAAGATTGGGTTCTTCCCGTTTTGACAACTACTTCAAAGTTGTATTCCATGAGTAATAGAAACCAACGTATCAATCGTCCAGTGTTACAAGGCTGATGATCCGTGAAGAACTTGAACTTGTTTGCCAATAAGTAATGCCTAAATTTCTTTACTACATAAATCATTCCTAATCCTTAGTGCTCAGTCACGGTGTAATTTCATTCTGCTGTGTTGAATTGCCTACTTGCATAAGCTATGGGAAGATCCATATTACCTTCGTTCGTAGTTTGTGCCAACACACATCCTATGGCATAGTTGGATGCATCCACATGTCCATGGAATGGCTTACTCCAATCTGGAGTTGTTAATATGGGTGTTGAACACAAGTTTCATTTAAGTTTATTGAATGATTTCTCACATTCATTCGTACATCCAAACTCGGTCAAAAGAGAGTACATAGGCTTTGCTATGATAGCGTACATATGTATAAATCCTCCATAATAACCACAATGACCCATGAAAGCATGTACCTCCTTTACATTTTTCGGCCTAGGTAGGTTTGCAATTACTTTCACATTTTCTTCATCCGTAGAAATCCTGTTCTTTGACACAATGTGTCCTAGAATTTTGCTTTGCCTAACCATGAAAATGCACTCTTCTAGGTTCAAACAAACTTGATATTCTTGACATTTGTCAAATACTTGCCTTAATTCAGTAATGTGGGTTTGCCTCATGTTAAAATGTGCACATATGTCATCCACATAAACTTCCAAACTCTTGCGTAAGAATTCCTTGAAAACATGACACATTAGTCATTGGAAAGTGGTGGGTGCATTTGTCAGCCCAAATGGCATTACACCAAATGCAAATATGCCCCATTCTATGGAAAAAGATGTCTTGTGTTGATCTTCACGAGCAATGGCTACTTGATTATAGCCTGAGAATCAATCAAGAAAGCTATAAACTTCCTTGCCTACAACTCGTTCCAATAAATGTTCTATGATAGGAAGAGGATAACTATCTCTAATCATGGTGGTATTTACTTTTTTAAGGTTAAAACACACATGCAATTTCCCATTTTTCTTTGGTACTACCACAATGGGGGATACCCATTTGGTATGCTCAATTTCATAAATGAATCTTGCTTCTATCAAGCACTCTATCTCCATTTTAATCTTAGCAGCATAATTATCATTATATGTGTATCATTTCTGCTTAGTAGGTTTGGCCTCTAGAGTCATCGGAATTCTATGGGAGCATATATCTTGGTCTACTCCTTTCAGGTCCTTATAGCTCCAAGCAAACACATCTCGATACTGTCACAATAGGGTGGTCAACTCTTCTTCTTCTTCCCTGGTTAAGTCATGCCCTATGTATGTGCATTTTTCTTCTCCTTCTTCAATTGTAACCATTATTTTTTTGGTTTTCTCTCTGTTATCATATAATTCTCCAATGTTTGCTTCTCTTTTAGGCATCCGTACCATGATTCTTCTATCATTTATTTCATACTTTTTGAAATTCTCTAGTACTTCCATGAGTGGTTATTCTTCTTCTATCCAGGGTGATTTCTTTATCTTCTTTTGCTTATTTTCTGTATCTTTTGTGAGGGACTCGGGTTGTCTGATTTGATTCTCCTTTTCCATCTCAGGGGTATTGGCTTCCACAAAGTAAAGATATTCCTCTTCTGTCAAATAGATTGGACTCTAAGTCCTCGTCACTATTCTCATCAGGTTCTTGAGCCTCTTCCATGCATTCTTCTAGGATGGGCTCTTCCTCTAGGGGTTCTATCATAAATATTGAAATGTCGTATCCATCCTCATCATATTGAGGGGTCCACTATTCTTCGTTTACAGCTACATGCATTGTGGCTAAGATCTCTGCCCAACCATGAGGCTCGAATTCCTCATCTGGAAATACTATAGGTGCATAAGCAGGATCTTGAAGGGTTCATGGATGTCGTTCCTAACCTAAAGTTCTCACTTCTAATCATTCTTCTTCTTGTTTGGCTACCTTACACATCCATACATGAGTGTCTTCATGCAATCATGATGGGTCTGATCCTAATGAATGCATAGACTCTGTTTCTTCTGGTGTCTTATGGATGGCATTCCACTGAATTGGGGGTACATCTTGATGGGAATTATCTTTGAGATTAACTTCGGTTGTTACTCCTAAATGTTGCAAGTACAAAGAATTAGTTCCCCAATCTTGTACAATTTGCACCTGACGCATGAATGGTCGTCTTAAAATCATCTCGTATGCATGATTTTTCACAAAATCGTAAATGGCAAAAGTGTGCTCAAATTCTACACCACAAGTGGTGAGAGATATCCCTTCTATTAAGCCTAATGGCTTCTCAATGTGTCCGTCAGCCATTTGTAGCTTCATTCTTGTGGGTCTTAATGTTGGCTTACCCCAATGTTTCCATAAAGCAATGGTAGTGATGGCTACTCCCACACTTGAATCTAGGATGGCTTTGGTGGTGTAACCTTGGTGGGTTATTGGAAGATAGGTATTACCTTCCTCTCCCTCGCTCATATCTCCAATTCTTTCCACATGTATTTCTGGTACTTTCTTGTGTGAACCTTCCTAAGAGTGAGTGGAAGCAGCCTCCAAGAATTGGCTTTCTACGTGCTTTCACAACTCTGGCTTAGTCTTTAACAATTCTTCTAAAGTGAGCTGACATTGTACTTTAGTGTTTTTGATCACTTCCGTGTTTCAAGGAATTACGGATTCTTCATTTCTGACTATTATGGTGGGAGCTATCATATTAATAGACTTAGCTTCCCAAGGTCTTGTGAACTGGGACAACTCTTGTAAGGAATAAGATTCAAAATCTGTTGGCTCACTAAGTTGCTCTTCCTTTACCTCATCATAGATAGAAGGTGTGTCTTGGGAAAATTGTTCCTACAAGTCATTGAATAGAGGGATGGGTTTCTTGCTCTCGTCTCCACTTCTCTTCTTGGATTTCTCTAAGAAACCCTTGGGAGTACCCCTGTATGGAAGAAAGATTGTCTTCAACCTCGGTATTCGGCACTTGAGATAGTGATGGTACATTTTGTTCTTGTGTCTCTGGGATAGTAGGGTCCTTCTATAGATTCTTCTTCTCATTGCTAGCAATCAAATATTCTAGCCTCTCCAATAGACCTTTGTTGACGTTGTAGCATCACAACTCATACTTTTCAATCCGGGAAGCATCTCATGAGACCCAAATGTTTGTGTAGAAGCACTCAACAGATGTAATGGCGCTTCGTCAACGCACGATTAACAGTGTAGTTAACAAGAAGACACGACATAAGCATCGCTAAAGATGCACATAATCATAATCACAAGAATAATCACGACGTAATCGCACATTAACATGTCACAAGAATTAGACAAGAAGAGAACACGTACGCATGAACATCATGATGACAAGAGAGCTAGATTCTAACTACAAACTAGCATTATCTCATTACTTCTAGAAAACTCTCCCAAAAGAAGAGGTGGAGACCTCTTTATATACAAAATGGCAAAAATGCATGTTATGTGGGATTTCTAAACTGAAAGGAGAATGAATCCCACTTATTCTCTAGTGTGGCACTCACACACACCTATACAAGAGTGCTTTATTAACTGAATGAAAGGTAGAAAAAGGTACAAATGATGATGAAAATAGAGTGGATCCAAAAAGTATATGTTGTATCTTCAACACTCCCCCCCCTCCTTGAATTTTTCGTCCTTGACGAAGCTTTTGCAAGTATGGAGCTTTTTTGTGGAAGAACGTGTAGAAGTTCCTTTTGATTTGCATGATACTTGCATCGTTGGAGTGCTCTGCATTGTTGCTTTTCTTCATCTTGGTTTTTGCATGTTTGTTTGGAGTTGATTGTCTGTTAACTTGTGTCTTTTGCCTCATGTAGATGGGAAGAATATGCTAGAATGCTTTGTATTTCTTTTCTTTTCTTTCTTTCTTTCTTTCTCTTTTTTTTTGGTAGTGGATGGATGATGTATGAGAATGAAATGACAAAATGTAGATGATAGATACAAAAAGATGAAATTAATTCATCTCTTCTTAGTCCATATGCATGAGTGGGGACTAAGGGTGCATGGGTGGAAAACAAAAAAGTACCTATGCACGGTCTTGTAATGTGACCCTATCTTATGCATACTCTAAAAAATGCATACAAAAAACAATGGTGCAAAGAATGGAATGGATCTTGAGCAAAGTGCTCAAGGGTGAGGTGATGATGAGGCTTCCTCCAAATCTCCAACTGCAAGAACCTTCTCTTTTCCATCAACCATTTGAAATGGATGATACCTTTGTCCACCAACCTAAAAAAAGAAAAATGAAAAGAAAATTTTTGAATTGTATGTACATGTGCCCTCTTTGTGCCTGGGTTAAACTTAGCGTGCCTAATGCTTGGCCTTTGGATGAGGCCCTATTCGTGTGCATACTTGGTGTGCATCTTAAACATATGCTGTGCATTGGGTAAGGTTGGGTCTGACACCCATGGATGCTGCACGAAGAGGTTTTAGGCCACCAATATGTCTTCGCTTTGTTGGTCTTAGCCTTGAGGTTTCTCCTTGGATTTTTTCTGAGTGTTGGCTTGATTGCTTTGGATCCCTTGGTTGGAAGTGGTCGTTCTTGACGATAAGGTATGGTGGATCTAGACCATAGATTACGAAGTCTATTGTGAGAGGGTTGAGTTTGTATAAGAGATTTCTTTGGTACCCATATCATAGTGCGATTTGGTTGGGCTCTAAGTAATTGCTTGGCCACCCAAATTTGCTTGCCATTACAAGGGAAATGTGATTTCTTCTTCTTGGCATAAGGGTCTTTTGGGCCATCTATGTAAGTCTTTAGTGATAACTCATCTTTACAAGGGGAATTCAACAAAGGTTGAGTTTTTATACATACATCATGCTCATCCAATGGATCATAGGGTTGTCTGGTTTGAGACCGATCTAGAGATTCAGCGATGCATTTATCCTTATTACACATAGAATCTCTAGATATACAAATGGGTGAAGAATCTTCATGATTGATCGTAAATATCACTTTATCTTCCATAGAACTCATACAAAGTATTTTTTTATCTCCTTCTTGATGATCCAAGTATAGACCATCCTTGCTCTTGAATTCATGAGAAGATTCCAAACTTAGAGGAAGGGAGGGCCCTTCCACAACCACCAAGCACTTGAAATCCTCCTTTGCTCCCTTTTTCAAAAGTTTATGTGACTCAAGTAAATCAAAGTAAGATGAGCAACTTCCATTTATTTCAACATGAGGATCATGATGGATGTTGCCTTTGTGGGAGTGTTTATGTGGATGATATGGACAATCCACAAACAAATGCTCATGACCACATAGATTACAATGAGGATGCATATTAGGAGTGAGTAGGGGGGATTCCAAAATTTGCACGAATGAAGGCTCTTTCCTCTTCCTGATATTTTGTGAACCAAATGGAACCTAACATGACATCTTCATGCATAAAATCCAAAACATAGAAAATTTCTCTAGAACATACTTCATTTACTACCACACTTGTTTCAATCATGCCCAAACTATGCTCAAAATCATAATTGGTTGGAAGAATTTGTTCGCTAATGAAGGACACCACATCAATACTTACAAAATTCCTCTCACATTTTACGTTAATTGCGACATAAAATGTTCTAGAACAATTTCCTAGTTGAGCATCCATAAATATAAGTTGTGTTCTATCAACTTCAAGTACAAGTGATTTGATTTCAGATGAGGTTATTGATTTTGATTCATTGTTTTCCCTATGATTGTCCAAGTGTTGTTTTTCCTCTATTTTCGTGTTTTTCTTTTCCCCTTCCATTCTCTTTTTAGCATTCTTTTTTCCCATGTTTTGCTGAAACAATTTTTTGTTTTTTTAGTGTTTTTAATGTTTGTTTGGTATTTTTGAAAGAGTTTTTAGAATTTGTTTGATGTTTTATGTGTGTGTGTGTCTTTTTTTTTATGTTTTCTAAGATGTGTAAATAAGTTCTAATGGGGTTCTCCTACAAAATAAAGGTGGGTCTTTGCCAAATATACATTTGGTACATAGGCTTGAGAAGAAAATCATTTGAATGGAAAGATTTTGAATTTTATACCAATAGCATATATTGCAAGAAAGAACGTGTTCTGATGACAACCATGCATGTGAGCCTATGCATTATACTATATACTTTCTATCTACAATTTTTCCTTTCCCCTTTTGTATTATAAAGGTCCCTATTAATGACGTCAACTGTCAAATCATTCCGCAGGGCCAAATCTTTCGGCTGCTTGGAATCCCCTTGGGGTTTGGCGTCTCTATGGAGCAGCGATGGAACTGGGTGCTGGCCAGACTTGAAAACAAGCTCAATTACTGGAGAGGCATGCAAATCAATCTCGCTGGACGGGCGATGGTTATCAACACGTTCCTCCTCTCGTCTACCATCTATTTCCTCTCTTGCTGGAGACCGAATGAGCAAGGCCTGTCCAAACTGAACAGTATCTGCAGAAACTTTCTTTGGACGGGTGATCATAACAGAAGGGGGGTGCCTAAAATCAAATGGGCCATCTGCACCAGCCCTAGAGATAGCGGGGGGCTTGGCATCCTGGACATTGGGTGTATGGCTAACAAACTGGCAGCCAAATGGATGATTAAAGCTTGGTGCAATCAGGAGACCTCGTGGGCCAAGCTGATCTTCAGAAACAAAAATGAGTTGGCCCTCACGGGATCCCCGAACTGGAAGAACCTTGACATCATGACCCTGCTATTCTCCCCGATACCTGTCTTCCCGAAAGGCTCCAACCTCGTATGCTCTCTTTGGAAGGGCTGGAATAAAGTCAAAAGCTTCACAAGAATTAGTGAGGACTGGAAGTGGGCGGCCGGAATCAGACAAAACGACTCTATCTGGTTTCCGATACACGGCATTCGGAGTGTGGAGTCGTGGAACATTCAAAATGCCAAGAAGTTATGGAACAAAGGATTCAAAAAATGGAAACACCTCTGGAAACATGACACCAACACCTGGATCAACTTCGAGGATATCGACCCTCGCACAAACATCTCCTACGAAGAATGGAACACCTTGCAAAGCAGATGCCTCGCTTGGGATCGTCACAAAACTCGCCTGCTCATGGGACATGATGCTCCGAACGCGCGTGGTCTCAAATGGCACAATGGAAATAGCCTACTCAAAATCCCGAACATCAAAGAAACGACTGACCTCCAGATCAGCCTCAACAAGAAGTGGTGCCTGTCTTGGACGCGGCTTCGGTGGGACATGAAATTCATGGGCATCTGGCACCCACTTATAGAGATTAAGAAGTCTGTCCTCTTATGGCAAATTCTTCATCGGGGAATTTGGACTAACCATAAGGCAAGCAAAATTTGTGGGATCCCTCCGTGGTGCAAACGCTGCCACCGTGCTATCGAAGATGTCCCACACATCTTCCTTACTTGCCCCAACTCCTACAGAATCTGGCATACGGTTGGACTGAAAATCAGAGTTCAGAAACAGTTTAGTTGGAAACAAGTCCTTTTGGGAGAAGCGATTGGTTGCTCTGCGACTCTCTGGAACGCAATCAGAGGGGAAGTCCTGTGGAAAATTTGGCGAGAGCGGTGTGCTCTCAACTTCGGCGACCCCCCCAGGGAGCGGTCGATTGAAAAATCTCTATTCCTCCTTGGCAAAAGGATTGCCAACAGTAAGAAATCCCCACCCTTCAGGCACCATCAAGTCCTCCTTTTGATCAACAACAAGCTCAAACCCAAGTGGGTCCCGCATGAGGGCGACGAGAGGGTGATCAACCTTCTTTGTAATGCAACCTAGGAATCATCCAAGCTTCCCCTGCTTTGTGGGATTGGGGGGTCCCGTGGGCACTAGTCCCCTTCTATTGTACCTTTGTTTCTTAATTTAATTCAAGTCCGGGAGAGTAGGCTATTGCCGAACTTCCTTTATATAAAAAAAAAATAAAAAAAAGGCAATTATTATGAAAGTTGTTTTTTCATGTGGCAAGACAAATCAAACAACCCACGATTTTTTGCTCAAAGTATGACCCATTCTAAAAAACTCCTAGCTTTGAGCGTGCGTCTGTGTTAATGTTCTAAATGCAGGTTAATGTGCCTTTATTTACAAGTACAAACTGCGTGCAAAAAATCCGTATGTGCGTGACACTCCGATTCTATAGTTCAGAATGAATAAGCTCTTTATCTAAGAGAGCAAGCTGGAAACTTTGATGAGGCATGATGTTCACTCTGATTTCTCTCTGTCACACATTCAGATATGCGTTATTACTACATTATCCAGGGCTATATCTAGGTGGCACTGTTGTTAGCTGATGAAGCAGGTGTTTTTCCAGTTTGATCGCCTTAGAGATCGTTACAACTTTCCAGCTCAGCGAGATTCGCTGCATTTGTCCCGTGATGTTTGGCAACACATTTAAGAGTATCTAGCTTTTTATCGACCTGTGAATCTTAAGCAGCGTTATTAGTTCATCTGACACAAAAAAAAATCTGCAAAAAATATCAGCATGTTCGCCGGACTCCATTGTAGCATTAGGTTCATGATTCATCCCCCATCGTGTGAGCATTTGCATCTGCTATGATGATCCCGATCTTTTCGGCACACACACTGCAGAGTTTATTTCTACCTCTGTGCATGGAGGGGTGCATGCATCAGGTTGATGGTGGGGTCTGAGAGATCTTCTTTTTTGCCACGTCCATTAACACCCATCTGCATCTCCCCTTTGCTCCTTTCATTGCTAGAGAGTTTTACTATATTAGTAGACGATTCTTTATGACATCCCCACATCACATTCCAAAAGCCCATGGCTTATAGCAAACATATCATTATCTGTAGTGGCCATACGTCCAAAATCTACTTCTGAGATGACTTAAACATAAATGTCGAATGGGAAAAACCCTAGCATGAGAGCTTCGCCTCGACCTCTCACGCAGTAACAGGGCTGTCAGTGCACCGCGGGGGCTCCCCTTGTACCCCCTCCTCTGTCTCACCTTGTCTAGTACTCCTTTCGGGGTGTTCTTTTGTCGGCTTGCCTGGTTCTGGAGGAAGGTTGTCTGTGCATGGCTCTTCATGAGGCGCTGCAGAACGGTATTTCAACTGTTAGTGCTTTTGCTGGATCAACAAGTATGCTTCTTCAGCCCTGCTCTATTAGTGAACATGGGGTATGGGATGGTGTTGTAGAGGGAAGCCCCTGCAATGACACGGGCTTGGATACGAGAGTTACGTCTACACAGCACAATGGCTTAGGTATTGTGGCTTCTGCCAGTGGCAGCCTAAAGGAACAAGATCAAATGCATGATTGCCAGGCTCTCCCTAATGTGTCTGTCCTTTAGAACAGAAACTCTAAGGGTAGGTATGCTGAAGCGTTGCAAAGTCATCAAAATGTTTGCTCGCTATTTGAAAACATGTCTTTCAACAGTCTTCCTTTCCCTTACGTAGATACTAAGGGGAAATAGTAGGTCTCTGATAATGTTGAAACGCTCGATGCTGAGTCTGAAGCGAACCGTATTAACCTGGACTCTGACCTTGAGGATAATGAAGACACTACCTTAGTGATTGACAGAGATACTCTTAATAGCTGGCATAATCACCTGTTTGAGAAGGTTCTAATTGGGTTGTGCCATGGTCCGAGACAAGCACAGGAAGTGCTTAGAGCCTAGATTAAGAATAATTGGACTAACCGTGGGATGTCTGTTAAACACGTTCAATTTCTGCCAAATAATTTCTTCTTGTTTTTCTTTGAAGATGCCAACAGTGTGATTCAAGTTATGTCTGAAGGGCACTGAATGATAAAAAATGTGGCCCTCTCCCTATTCAAGTGGTTTCTGGGGTTTAACCCTAGGGGAACAAAACCCACTAAAGTTCCTATCTGGGTTGAATTGCCTGATCTGCCTGTACAGTACTACCCTTGGGTGGAACATATTGGTAAGATGATTGGTAAGGTTTTGGAACAAAAATCTAGGAATGGCTTCAACCCCAAATGGGACCCCCAGATCCTTGTTGAAGTTGAAATCTCCAGAGATGTTAAGACAGTCATCACCTTGAAGGACTCAGATGGCTATAAGCTCCATGATCAGAAGGCTAGTTACAAAAATCTTCCAAATGCTTGTTTCAATTGCTTTAAACAAGGTCACCTAATAAGAGATTCTCCCCTGATCGCTGTTAAAAAAGATAGTAAAAGTGAAGTTGGTAACCCTGAAGATCTGAATGTGCACCAGGTAAATGCTCAGCACAAGAAGCCTACTATTAAGGCCAAGAATAAATATGCTAATTACTGGAACAATAAGTTTGATGTTCTGTTGGAAAATGTTACTAAACCTTTTGATTAATTAGAGAACAAAAAGGTGGGTGAGTCTTCTAATGCTTCACCCTAGCCTCAGCCTAATAGTCTGGGAAAAGATGTCGATCCTGGACCCCAGCTATGTCAGAGGAATGGACGTACGTGGGCAGCAGAAAAGGTAAGAAGGTTGTGCAGGACTCTAGTATACTCACTGCCCCCCTCTCTCCTATCAAAAATAGTGCTAGTAAGGATCAACATGACATCTAAGTATTTACAGAATAGTTAAACCAGCAAGATAATATTTTAATGAAAAACTTACAGGAGAATCAGTAGGTGGATGTTGAGATGCAAGGTGCTGAAATTCCTAGAGAAGATTTGAAATCTAAAACAAGAAGGAAAGAATCTGTTAGAGTTTCAGGTTCCATAATCAAACCCCTTAAGAATAGTAGAAAATAAGCTGGTTTCCCTTTTTCTGTCTGTATTTGCTCATGGATGTGATTAATATTTTTTCCTTTAACATAAAAGGTATAACTGATCCTGTCAGGGGTAAAGTCCTGAATAATTGGTTTAAGGATCTCTCGCTTAACCCTGATATCATATGTCTGTAAGAGCTAAAGGTTGGGGGTTTTGACCTGGCTGCTAACCTTCAAATTGTCTCCAGCAAGCACAACTGGTATGCTACCAAACATTGCAACAGGAAGGGTGGTGCTGCAATAGCTATTGCCTCTAACTTGGCCCATTACATTGAAGAAGTTTTATATAGCCCTACCAATCAGTGGGTTGGGCTCAGATGTCAGGACCCCTTAAATTACATTGTTGTGTGTCTTTATGCTTCTAACTCTAGGAATGAAAGAAGTCTATGTTGGAAAGAGTTGTCTGTGCTTTCTGATAATGTGGTCTTGATTGGGGATTTTGATATGGTTTTGCATGATAAAGACAGGTATGGGAATCCTGAAAACATTCTTCATGGGGAAGAAAAACTTAATTGGAATAATATGCTTCAGTCCCTCAATCTTGTTGACTGCACTAGTGACACTGGGCACACGTGGAGTAATAGGAGTAGTAGCAAACCCCTGTCTTCTAGATTGGATAGAATGTACATGAATTTTAACAAGCTCCAAGACCTTTGGCAGGTTAAAAGTGATTTAGACAATTCCCTTACTCTCTCTGATCATTTACCCCTCAAGGTTAATTTTTTCAGAAATCCTCCTGTGTTCAAAGCTGGTTGGCCTCACCTTGATGCCTCTCTGCTTAAGTTGAAGTGTGTGAAAGATAAGACTATAAGCATTTTCAATCATCATTTTAAGGCTAGTTGCTCCCCCTTTATTGCGTGGGAAAGGGCTATCAAGGAAATCCAGTGTCTTTTCACCAAGTTAAAGAAACAAGCCAAGGAAGTTAGAATGAAAACAAGAATGATGATTCTCCAACAGATTGATCATATTAGAAATATGAATCAAGATGATCACATAAAAGGTCAGAAGCTCCTTGATCTCCAGGGAGAGACTGAGGTATGAAGACTACCTCTTAGCTAGTGGTGTTCTTGCTTCTACCAGGGAATTCTGGGCTGGGAAAGTGGATAAACCTAACAAGCATATGTTTGATCTTGGAAAGCTAGTAGATCTATTAGGCAAGGATGTCCCCTAGGCCCCTTACTTTTTGCCATCACCCATGATGCCCTTGGCTGGCTGGTTAGGGATTGTATGGTGCAGGGCACTATTCATGGTCTTACCATTCCTGGGGCTTCTTCTTAATTGGGCCTTCAAATGCTTGCTGATGACACCAATATGATTACCTTGACTGATAATGGTTCTGCTGATTGTTTTTTGAACTATCTTCAACTATTTTGTCAAGCTAGTGGTTCTGTGGTTAATCATGCTAAAACAGGTTTCTATTCCACTAACAAAAGTATTTCTGCCTCAGTTGTGAGTAATAATTGTTGTGTGTTACAGGAAGGAGTTGTTTTCAGGTTACTGGGAATTCCCATGGGCTTTGGCATTTCCTTTGAGAATAGATGGAATTGGATTGTTGATAAGTTTAGGAAAAAAGTATTTAATTGGATGTCCTTTCAACAAAACTTGTCCCAAAGAGTCTTTGTTTTAAAGCATCACTTGTTACCTATTCTTACTTACTTTTTTGCCTATTGGATGCCCAGCAAAAAGCAAATTGCTCAGGTCATAGCTCTGGCTAGGCAATTTCTTTGGGGAGGTACCCAAATCAACACTAAAACCCCTAAAGTTGCTTGGAAGCTCTGCTGTCTGGTCATTGAACTTCTCAAAAACCAAAAAAACAACTTGATACAGCAACACGTTGGTGATGGTTTGGCTCATTGAATAACCCATTGAACATGAGCTTAGTGACTAAAAACCCATCAACAGTATCGATAAGGTATGCAGCCCAACCCTTCATTTGTACAACACCATCAGCATTTATATGCCCCAGTCGCTTGAGAACTCTTGAACAGTTTCCACCATGCAAACTTCATTCATACACGTCCCATTCTGCCTCCTTGTCTTGCTTTTCCCAACAGTGCCGTTGCCCTCTTTGGTTGATGATTTTTTTTAATTCCAGCTTGAATGTTGCAAGCCCAATCTCCTCAGAGTTTGGATCTGCCACATACGCTTCACGCAAGATTCCTCTGGCTGCTTGAACTTCACCAGCCAACCACTTCTCATGGGCATCCATGAGCCAAAGTGCTTCAGCTTGTGGATGATATTTGACTTCTCTTCTGAGTAAAGAATCGTCTCGATAGATCCCCTTTTTTTGCATTCAGCTGCATGAGCAACCCCAGTCCATTTGCGATCTTCTTCCTCCACTCCTATGCCAATAGTAGACCTCTTGCCACTAAGCCAACCCTCTCAAGTAAAGTCAAGAATAGGAACATAGTTCTCAAATGCGAAGTGAGTATCCGCCTTTCTCTAGAATACTCTCCTATTCTTCTGCAGCCATACACTGTTGTTGGCATACAAAGCAACAGAGGAGTCATGCACAATACGGCAACAAGGCCAGATCATTTTTTCATTTTTTCCATGGATTATGTACAACTCAAGTGATTTTAATCACTACACAAACATTGTAAATCCCGTTTTTGGTAGATTAGACTCCATTTTGTGCAAGCCGAGGAGTCCTCAAGCTTGAGGAGTATTAGAAGTACCATCGTACCAATTTTCATAATTTTTAGACTTCGTTTGAGCCCTCAAATAAGCCCTGGAACCTAATTTTTAACTAGGCCGGACACTAGGTCTGAACAGGGCCAAAGCTAGTCAAAAACTATAAAAGGAGCTAGAGAGCTCATTTTTGAGGTTAGATTGTAATTGAAATGAACTTGTAAGAGCATTTTGAAAGTAATCTAAAAGCTCCATTGATTCTCTCTCTTTGTCTTGCCGTGTGTGCGCGTGTGTGTGTATGTGTGTGCATGCTTGTGTGCTTCTCACTCACGCACTTGTGCCGCCACTTGCTCGAGGTCTTCATACCATCCTCACGTCTTCCCGGATTGACATTAAAGGAGGTGCTACTCATCATTGAACTACACCAAATTTTGGCGCCGTTGCCGGGGATCGAGCTTTGAGGACGAGCGTGTGATGGTAAGACGTAGAGTTGACGCGTTGGAGTTGTAGGTATTTTCTTCACTCTCATCGATTTTCTTTTACTTTCTTCTCCATCTTCATCACCATCATCATCATCACCATCTCCCACCTCCATCTCCATCATCGCGAAAATTTTCAGTTTTGATCATATCACCATCTCCACCTCATTTCCATCATTTCACTTGTGAGAGAGAGCGAGAGAGCGAAATTGCGTGTGCTGTTTTTGCTTGTTTCTTGAGTTATCTTGCAGGTTCTTGCTGTATCATCATCCCCAGCAGTGTGCGCAGGTACGACAGGCTCTGCACAGGTCCCGGGACGACGACCTCTGTCTGTCGCGACAGACAGAAAAACTTTAAATTTTGTGAATGCATGTTTAGCACGGTAACCTACACCATTAGGGCACTCTAAATCACTAGAAGTTTCTCAAAAATTTGCGTTTTTTCAGTCTATCGCGACAGACACCGTCTATCGCGACAGACACTGTCTATCGTGACAGACACCGTCTATCGCGACAGACAGAGACCCACGACAGATACCGTCTATCGCGACAGACACCGTCTATCGCGACAGACCGAAATTCCACGATATACACCGTCTATCGCGACAGACCGAAATTCCACGATAGACACCGTCTATCGCGACAGACCGAAATTCCACGATAGACACCGTCTATCGCGACAGACCAGTCTATCGCGACAGACACCGTCTATCGCGACAGACCGAAATTCCACGATAGACACCGTCTATCGCGACAGACCGAATTCCACGATAGACACCGTCTATCGCGACAGACCAGTCTATCGCGACAGACACCGTCTATCGCGACAGACCGAAATTCCACGATAGACACCGTCTATCGCGACAGACACCGTCTATCGCGACAGACACCGTCTATCGCGACAGACACCGTCTATCGCGACAGACAGCCCCCACGATAGTTTGTGTCTATCGCGACAGACACCGTCTATCGCGATAGACAGACATTTTCGGCAAAAATTAAGGGGTAAATTTTTGAGAATTTAGGCTAAATTTTGGGCATATTGGCACTCTCAAGTACTCATATACTTACAAAGGCCTTAGAAAATGCATTAAAACCCCTGAAAGTTTCTGTTTGTCTAGTTAACCCCCTAAACCCTGAACGGTCATAACTTTTTCATACGGAATCCATTTTCTGAGCTCTAGGGCTTGTCGGAAAGCTCGTGGCATATACTACACGCCTTCAACTGTTTTTTATAAGAATAACGCGTTGATTTTCAGATAGGATATTTGGAAGTTGACACACAGAAGGGTAGAAACACCAAGGGAGCTCTAGAGGAAATTTTTAGCAATACAAAAGGGGGAACAAGGGTCATTAAAAAAGTGTCTGAAATGAATTGTCTGTCAATTGAAAGGTCTACTTGGAGCTAATCTTGGGACTTATGCAGGTCTATTGAGAAGCAATTGAGAGCGTCCAAGCAAGGGTTTTGCACAAGCTTGAGAATCAACTTCTCGAGCACTAAAGAGCAAGGTTCGGCAAGAAAGGTTGGAATACTCTCAACTCCTCTTCGTCAATTCCTAGCTTAGGCTAAGAATGATTAGAAGTAGGAGTAAGTCAGGGCGACGATAGGCCACTATCAAGTTGAAGACCACCTAAAAACTCAAGTTCAAGCTAAGGGCATAATCCTTGTACTGTCGAGAATTTTAAAGGGAAAGAACTTAACGTGGAACGATCAATTGTAAGTGCGAAACAACATTCAAATATTCCTGACGACGTGATATCAGACAAGACCTTAAACATGATAAAATAACTAAAAAGAACCAAGCAACTAATATAAAGTAACCAGCAACGAGGTTGTACTCTGGGCAAAGAACTGTGCTACTTAGATAGGCATATGAACCTTAGATCAGGACGACATCTAGTAAGGGAGAGACAAAGCCTCAGATCTTCAGAGTCCAGTGTTAACCACACTGCTAGGTCTTGGGCACAGCAGTTGAGCCACCACTCGTACTACCCTAGCTCTGAGACCAGTGAGTCAGAGATGTCTCAAGGCATGGATAGACCTACGGGAAGTTCAGGTTTGCCTTACTTGTACAGGGTAGAAGGCCCTTACAAAACACAGTTGGAATACCTTAGGACCAACCGATTAGGTGCTAGCATCTATGAGGACGGCCTAGGAAGATCCGTGGTACAGATTAAAAACCCCGATCAATCCATAGTACTAGAGCACCCAGCTGTCAAGTTTGAAAATGGTGCATACCTGGACAAAGAAGGAACCATATACGTGGTCACCAGTCACCCAGATAGGACAGATGAATTTGGGAATGTAATCTCAGAAGCGAACTTAGGTGACTTGGAACAAGGGAACATGGGCGCGGAACCTAGAACACCCCGAGGCAAGTCTGTTCTCACTAGGATTATCACACCTGAGTGGGTTCCCCAAGACAACAAGAGCATAGAATTACTCCTCAATCAAGACACTGACGAAGCCTTTTGGAGGTATAAATCTAATCAGCCAACTGATATAGGAAATATCATGATCTACGAGTTTAAGGATCCTGATAGCCCAGGTAGGGTGACCTACTTAGATCGCACCTCGGAAAGGGTCTTTGTGGTGACAGAGAATGATAGGCATGCTTACACTTGGAAGGGTGAATTCGTTTTCCCCCAACCAAGAGCGAATGTATCCTATGGTCACCCGGGAGCTGGAACATCCCAAGCCCATGGAACTCAAAGAGACAGAAGTAGAGATAGACCAGAAGTAAGCTTTGTCAATCCAGTGGGCAGAGAAAGAACGAAGACGGAGACGAATAGGGTAGAACCTGAGATGCTTAGAGCTCACAGGAACCAAAGAAATATGGATGGATCAGAGCACACAAGAACTTTGAGACCCACCCAGCTAGTTAAGTCCATGAAGAATTACTTTGACGGCACAGGAGATCCCTATGATCATGTGGCGGAGTTCAAGCAAGTCTTGAGAGCTGAACAAGTGGAAGATCTGTTCACGCAGTACAATGCCTTCGGTCTAACCCTTAGGAACACAGCACTTACATGGTTTCAGCCATTAGATGAGCGTCAGTTCAGGAGCATAGACCAACTCCTAGAGGCATTCATTGTAGAGTTCTCTAAGAGTGGCATAAGACACAATGCCTCCTCATTGATTCACAGCTTCAAACAGACCCCCCAAGAGACTGTCAGATTGGCCGGAAGAAGATTTAGACAATATCTTGAAAGGTGCCCTATTTCGGAACTACCCACATCTGCTAAACAAGTAGCCTTATTCCTTGATGGATTGCTGAGTACAAAATTGAGATCCTATGTGTATCTGAAGGACCCTAGGACTATAGAAGAGTGTGTACGCATGTGCATTGACATTGAAGATAACCTAGGGGAAGAACTAGAGCTTTCCAAAATCTACAAAGATTCAGATAGTGCATCTAGTCACTCTTCCACGCAGTCCACATGAATTGAGGAACTTGCCGAAAAAGTAGCTCAGAAATTAGGTGTAACTAGCAAACAAATCCCAAGGTTTGCCCCTGTGAAAAGATGCTATACATGCGGTGGTGACCATATGGCGAATGTTTGCCCTATTATGGCTCAACCCCAAGTAAACCCTAGTAGCCAGTACTGCACCATAGAACGGAGATACACCAATCACACCGCACAAGATTGCCCATACAACAAGCAGGCAGTTAGGCAACCCTATCCGCAGCCCTACCAACAAGGCCGATACCAGAACCAAAATCCACCACCACAATATGCTAGACCCCAACAAACCTACCAACCACAATATCAGGCCCAACAGAGACCCCAACCGGTACTAGCTCAACAGCCTCCAAACCCCGCTAACGTGATTCCAGTAAAGTATGCTGTTGCAGAAGAAAACCTGAATAGGGCCATAGTACCAGTAACCCCATTGATCTCAGAAAGTGACCCGAGTGACCATAGCTTTGATTCTACACATGTCGATAGTCCCCAGGCTTACTACATGCAGTCTCCAGAACATGGTGAGTCCTACTATAGTGAAGAACCGAGTGAACCTAGTTGGGAGTCAGATTACACGAACGTCATGTATGCAAACCCCAATCCTAGGCCTCAATCTAGGCAAGTAAGACCGCCATTCCCAAGAGGACCGTGCTACAGATGCCAAGGAGATCACCTCATTCGTGATTGTCCCTTGCCTCCACCTACACAACCCCAGTCAGTAACGATCCAAGGTTTTTGCCAAGATTGTGGAAAAGAACATCTCTTACGAGATTGCCCAAAGAACCCTAATAATATGCCAAAAATCACGCCTATCAATGTTATTGAGTTAGTGGTAGATTCCAGCGGAAGTGTTACTTCCACTGCACCCGTACAGGTAGTCACGAGAGCTCAAGCAGTGCAGCAAAACCAAGGGGTAGGCGAGGAAAAGAGCCCAGACGCTAGCGATACTGAGAGCCAAAATAAAAAGAGAACAAGAGCTTGGAGAGATAGCCGCGAACGCATGAAAAGGCAATGGGCAAAGAAGATGAGTGAACTTGAGGAAAGTCTACGAGAAACCAAGGCTAAAATCATAGAGATCACATCTCAACCGCACTCTCACGCATTCCCACCGCTACCATCCCCATCACCCTCCATCCCTCCACCCTCTAAGACACCCCACGTAACCCACCCACCACCCCAAACATGATCAGTATTAGCTGATCCCACTCCTGAAGACATAGACATGATGCTTAAAGCATATCCGGCCAGAATCCAAGAAGGGCCAAACGTTACGGATCATGACAAGTGCTATCCTAGAGCTGACCTAGAGATAGAAAGAACCAAACTGTGCGCGAAAATGGTCGCATTGGCTCAGACTATGTTTGAAGCCAGTCGCCTTTTCAATTACTCGGGCTCAGCCAAAACGCAATTACACTTGGATGGATTCCTAGAGAAGTTAGAGGAAATAATTGCAAGATCTGCCAAGGAAGAAAAAAATCACGAAAAAGATAAAGCAAGCAAAAACATGAATCATTCCCCATCGAAAGTGTATGTGGCCAATTCCACTAAAACAGACAACTTCCACTCCTTAGAAAGAATAGAGAGGCTAATTGCATAGTCAGAAAAGGAACCTACCCCTCAAAGAAAGGAAAGGGCAAGAGAACGGATAAGCCAGCCTCTTCAGGAAGCCCATGTGCCTCCTCAAGAAGCTTATCTTCCCCCCCAAAAGGCAGATGAGCCTCCCTCGAAAGCTCACGTACCTCCACAGGTTGCCTACACTCCTTCTCAGGGAGCCTATGAGCCTGGTCGGAAGAGCAATAGAATATGTAATCCTCCCCAAGAAGCTTGTGCTCCAGCCATTTACGAGAGCAAGGAGAGAGCCAACGATAGAACAAGCCCTCCTTCCCAGGTTGCTTATGTGCCCAATTCTATGGAGCCAGACACTTCTTCTTCTATGAATCGGTTTGCACCAGACTTCCTACGAGAGATTCAAGAAGACAAATGGGATAACGAAAGCGAGGTCGCCCCTCCTTTTGAACTTGTGGACGATGCACACGACCAATTCCCACAAGACATCCCATCTATTTACGGGGAACATGAGAGTACTCAATCTCACGAGAGATTGGACTTTGAGTCTAATTCCATACAAGAGCTACCCCACTTCACAGGCCCATGGGAAGCAAAGTCCACATGTATGAGAGCACCCACAGTCATGGTAAGGAACGATGACTCAGTCATACCTAGGAACACAGAGGTAGTGAAGAACACTAACGTGCAGTGTAATCTCAAGTTAGAAGAGCTACTCAAGGTTAGACCTGAATCATGGAAACATGTAGCCAAACAAGTACCAGAGATAGCAAAACCTCGTTCCCAGGTAGGATCCCATAGGACAGTGCCAGAAATTCCCTTGGATAAGATAGGAGATATGTGTGAAGGGGAAGAAGGAAACACCTACCTTCCCATCACCTACCAGGAATACACCACCAAGGCAATTTTGGACTCAGGTGCCGGAGTTGCAATTGCCACTACTTCCCTATGGAAACGTTGGGGCAAGCCAGCACTCAGGCCAACGAGAATGAAATTGCAGATGGCCGATGGTCACATAGAGAAACCCCTAGGATTGCTGGAAGGGATAACTCTCACCACTTGTGGTGTTGAGTTTGAGCATAGCTTTGCTATATGTGACTTCAGCAAAAATCATGCTTATGAGATGATTTTAGGAAGACCATTTATGCGACAGTTGCAAGTGGTACAGGATTGGGGAACCAACTCCTTGTATTTGCAACACTTGGGCGTTACAACCAAAGTCAATCTCAAGGACTATTCTCATAGAGATGTCCCTCCTATCCAGTGGAATCCCATCCATAGAGCCAAAGATGATACGGAATCTGTGCATTCCATAGAATCTGGATCCTCATGGATGTATGAAGATACTCACCTATGGATGTGCAAGGTAGCAGTAGAAGAAGAGAAGAGAGAGAAAGCCAGAGAGGTAGGTGCGAAAGAAACCCATAGATCAATCCAAGACCCAGCCTATGCACCTGTAGTTTTTCCAGACGAAGAATTTGAACCTCACGGTTGGGCAGAAATCTTAGCAACAATGGACGTAGCCATCAACGAAGAACAATGGACACCTCACTGTGATGAGGATGGCTATGATATTTCAGTCTTCTCCATAGAGCCAATCATGGGAGAGGCAGTTCTAGAAGAATGCGAACCTAGCCCTGATGCATTTGAGGATGCAAGTGACTCCGATCTAGAGTCAATCATTATGGACCCACCATTTGCATCAGATGAAGAATATTTCCATGAAGTGGAATTTCAACCTCAGAAGCATGGAGAGGTTACAAATGATGTAAGATTAGCAACACATATGACCCCGAAGGAAGAAGGAAAGAAACGAAAAAAGAAAGAAGTCTTACCAGAGGAGGAAGAATCTTTGTTTGAGGTCCCAGAAAATTTTAAGAAGTACGAGATAGATGACAGGAGAGTCATGATAAGAATGCTTAAACGAGAGGCACAATCAGGAGAGGCCTATGATAACAAAGAAACCACCAAGAAAATAGTAGTGGCCATAGAAGAAGGAGAGGAGAGATGCACGTATATAGGCCATGACCTCACAGAAGAAGAAGAGCACGAATTGGTTGCCTTGCTAAGAGAATACAGAGATGTATTCGCTTGGAGTTACAAGGATTTGAAAGGTGTTGACCCTGACATATGCTCACACACCATTCCTATGACTTCAGATGCCAAACCCTCTAAGCAAAAGCCTTATACATATAACGATAATTATGCTGCTAAGATCAAGGAAGAGATAGATAGACTGGTCGAAGCCGGATTTATCTATGAAATTGAGCACACCGAATGGGTATCCCCCATCGTGGTGGTGCCCAAGAAGAATGGCAAACTGCGTGTGTGCATTAACTTGAAGAAGGTTAATGCAGCCACAATCCGAGATAACTATCCGCTTCCCATCACAGAACATCTCTTAGAAAGAGTGGCAGGCAAGGAAGTGTACAGCTTCCTTGATGGATTTTCGGGCTACAATCAAGTAGCCATAGCTCCAGAGGATCAGCATAAGACAGCCTTTGCCACAGAGTGGGGCATTTTCGGTTTTAGAGTAATGCCATTTGGGCTTACCAATGCACCAGCCACCTTCCAGAGGCTGATGTGCCATGTGTTTAAGGAGTTCCTGAGGAAGAGTTTAGAAGTCTATGTTGATGATCTTTGTGCTCATTCCAATGTTAGACAAACCCATATTCCTGAACTCAGACAAATCTTTGACAAATGTAGAGAATATCAAGTCTGCCTGAACCCAGAAAAGTGCGTTTTTATGGTCAGGCAAGGCAAGATTCTAGGACACATAGTGTCAAAGAATGGCATATCTACCGACGAAGAAAAGGTGCGAGCCATAGCAGAGCTACCTAGGCCAAAGAATGTCAAGGAAGTACAAGCTTTCATGGGGCACTGTGGTTATTACCGACGATTTATACACATGTATGCTGTCATTGCAAAGCCCATGTACGGACTTCTGACAAACTTTGAGTGGACGGATGAATGTGAGAATTCCTTCCAGGAGCTTAAACGAAGATTGTGTTCAGCACCAATCTTGACCACACCAGATTGGAATAAGCCATTCCATGTTCATGTGGATGCATCCAATTATGCTATTGGATGTGTGCTTGCACAACCTACCGGTGAAGGTAATATGGATCTTCCAATTGCCTATGCCAGTAGACAATTGAATGCGGCTGAACGGAATTACACCACTACAGAGCGAGAAGGATTAGGCATGGTATATGCAGTTAAGAAATTTAGACACTATTTGCTTGCAAATAAGTTTAAATTTTTTACTGATCATCAGGCACTGTTATATCTTGTAAACAAGCCATGCAATACAGGAAGATTAGTAAGATGGTTTCTCTTGCTAATGGAATATGATTTTGAGGTTGTGGTAAGAAAAGGGAGGACCCATTTGAGAGCTGATCATCTTTCTAGGCTTACATCGGGAGAAGCCCCACAAGGAGTATCAGATGACCTTCCTGATGCTTACTTGTTCAATTCGGAAGTGGTGCCACAGTGGGCTAAGCCATTGGTACCAGTATTGACATACGGGCCTAATCATCCAGTGGTAAACACATGGAATAGAGAGATCGTAAAAGCCCAAAAGTATCACATCATGGCAGGAAGCATGTACAAGCACACAGATCAAGGGATCTTGGCTTGTTGCGTAGAGGAGGATGAGTACGCTAAATGGTTGCAATTAGCACATGTAGGTGCGTTAGAGCAACACTACTCAAAGCAACGAACTTTACAGACGCTAAAGAGACTCGGAGTACATTGGCCAACTATGGAAGCTGATGCCCAAAAGTTGTGCAAGGAATGCCCAATCTGTTGCACTAAACCACCAGTGGAACATGCCACTCTTTATCAAGTATCCATTGTGCCAGATTGGAGCGAACCACTAGTATCATTCCTGAGGACAAACACATTCCCTCCAGACATGACTCTGGCTAGGAAAAGGAGTTTAGAACAAGAAGCCTTGGATTACTCACTCATTGGTGATAATCTATATAAGCGTGGTAAAGATGGTTACCTGAGACTATGTGTCCACAAAAGTGAATATCTGAAGATCTTGGAAACTGCTCACCAAGGTGTAGCAGGAGGACACTTTGGACCAGATCGGGTGATCAAGGCGATATTATTTGCGGGCTTCTGGTGGCCTAACCTTCACATGGATGCACATACCTATGTGAAACGGTGTGATGTCTGTCAGAGGACTCAGTATCCTATACGCAAAGATGAGATGCCACTGAAACCTATGATGGGTGGACGTGCATTTTCTAAGTGGGGAATAGACTTCGTAGGTCCTATTAATCCCCCAGCCAAGGGTTCTCATGCGGAATACATCATTGTTGCAACAGATTATCTCACCAAGTGGGTAGAGGTAAAGGCTACAACAAAGAACGATGCTCAGACAACTGCCAAATTCTTGTTTGAGAATGTGTTCACAAGGTATGGGCTACCTATAGAGCTAGTAAGTGATAGAGGCACTCACTTTTTGAACGAAGTGATTGACAATCTACTCCAAGAATTCTTGGTAATACACAAGAAGTCTGCCCCCTATCACCCTCAAGCTAATGGACAAGCTGAGAGCACTAATAAGATCTTATGCAATGTACTGACAAAATTAGTGAACACTAAACGCTCTGATTGGGACAAACAGCTACACCATACTGTTTGGGCATACCGAGTGGCCTACAAAACGGTACTCCAAGCCACTCCCTTTCAGATGGTATTTGACCAAAATGCTGTGCTACCCTTGGACTTCCTGATCCCTACATTGAGAGTAGCACAAGAGCACGAATGGACAGGTCATGAGCTCTCCTCTAGGATCTTTGACCTTGAACGATTAGGAGAAACAAGACTGAGAGCCGCTGCAGGGATATATGCAGCCAAGAAGAGACAGAAGGCATACTTTGATGCCCACGTGAAGGATAAAGGCTTGAAAGCAGGAGATCTAGTCTTAGTCTATACACTAAAACAACACGCGAGGAAGCTAGAAAAGAGAGGCTACGGACCTATGATCATCAATAGGATCTCCACGAGCGGAGCAGTACAATTGGCCACATTAGAGGGTGATGTTCTCCCAAATTATATTAGCGGTTGCAGAGTCAAGTTGTATCAGGAACCCCTCACGGAGGAAATGCTCAGTCGACTCAACACTGCTAAGAAACGCAAAGAGGAAGAAAAGAGAATTAGAGAAGAAGCTCAAGCAGAAGCTTTAGAACGCATCAGAAGGATGAAATTACGAAGGCAAGGTAGAGATCAGCCTAGAGCGAATGACTATGCAGATCAAGGATTTCCTATGGCCATGTGTGAAGTTGCAGGAACAAGCTCGCATAGGATAATTGATAGACGTCCTTTCATAACCCTAGATATAGGACAAGGAAAGAGTGCACGGAACGTAAGAGCCTTGATTGACTCAGGCGCAGCCACTAGTGCTGTTAGAGTGTCTTACTGCCAAGAATTACAATTGACTGTCAATCTTGTGGAAGCATATCTCATAGGACTGGGAGGCGTGGAAACCCCTTGCATGGGTGAGGTGGAACTCCCCCTCTACATTCATGATGAGGCAATGACAGTTAAAGTACTGGTGTGTCAAGATGAGGATCTCACTGAACCTCTTGTCTTGGGTCAAGATTGGATCTATGACCAAGCAGTCAATCTAAACCTAAGAAGTGGACTTCTCCAGGTTTGGGTCAATCATAGTAGAGTTACAGTTGAATTAGACAATGGAGCACTCAAGGAACTAGGAAAAGCACAGACTCCTGGTCCTTCCAGGGGTACACATGAAGATGACCATGCTGTTCTTGTTCAAAACCCTGTGTTGCAGAGGAATGATTTTTGCAAAAAAGGAGTCAGGGATGCAACGGAACTCCCTTCTTTTCCAAAGGCCAGAAGGAGGCAGCAACCAAAGGTGGATCAAAGGCAAAAGAAGCAGAGTACTACCTATGTCCGAGATCAAAAGTACCTGCGCAGCAGAATGTCCCAGAAAATAAACCAGGTGTGGGTGCGGAAAGGCGAACAACCGGTTGCACCACCGCCAACTACACGGGCAAAGCCTCTTATTAGTAACCAACAACACGACGCTAATAAGAAGTCTTTCAGAAATTCTTCTGCTAAAGTAAAATCTATTTGGGTGCCCAAGAAGTCGATGAAGGCAAGCCCACAATCACGACAAATTTGGGTGCCCAAGGCTTGCTTGAGGGCACAAGTAGCTACGCCAAGGCCACAACCTATGCAGCATAACCCAACTACGAGTACAACCAGTATTCACTCGTTCTCAACACTGAGGAACACACCAAGAACCAAGAGCACGCATGTAATCACTTATAAATGGGTCCCTAAAAGGCCCCATTCCCAAACCGCGACACCGAGACAGCCCTCTAGAGTCTCTACGAAACCGAAAGCAAAGTCCACCCACTGCATTTGGCAGCCTAAGACCTGTAATAAACCCCCGACCCCAATTTGTAAATTCACCCCCACTTACTAACGGCATTAGTCTCCTAGGAATACACAAACATTAACTACACACACTGTCTTCGTGCACCTACTAACCACTAACTCACCATCTACCTCATGTTAATGTTGTAACGGGGACAACAACGGATTTATTCTGTCCATTACGATGTTAACACATGATTCTATATTCTCACAGAATCAGAAGGCGAGCAGTAAAATGGCAGAAGCGACAGGTTCGGGCTCACAACTAGGGATACTTACTGCAGGAATTGATGTGGATAGTCTACCTGTGGATGTGCCACCAACTGAACGACCAGCGGAGCTGCAGCACCTCCAACAAATCCCGGTGCCGGATCCACCTACAGGGATCACGGAAAGAGTCCATGCCAATTCTCATTGGTTCAATGGCATGCCAGGTCCATTAGGTGAGGCCAAGTATATCTGGGAGTCTAAGTGCGAATATGACAGATCCTGGGTTCGATTTCAATTTTTCTCCAAGGAGTTTGAGACCTTACAGAACACCGAGGATCTCCAGACCATATGGCAACGAGCAGGGCTGGCAGAATACTTCGAAGCCCCACTACCTAAACCAGATCTCCTCCGATGTTACTATCTGGTCTCCACATTACAAGCTAATGAAGAAAAGGACAAACCCGGATCATTTGTGCTTCCCTCCTTGCTGGGCAACAACGAATTGAAAAGGTTTGAACTTACCGTGGAATTGGTAAGCGACGCTTTGAATATGCATGGCACGCATGTACCCTCAGAAAAGGATGCTCTTGTTCCCACTAATATGAAGGACAGGAAACTGCTGAAGCTTAAGGACATGGCAGCACTCACCCCAAATGTGTCCATCCCTCTCCGCATGTGCATGCAACATTTCGCCTTTCCTGGCCAAGACCGATTCACACAACCACACAAGAAGATCTGGTTCGCTCTCTACTTAGCGGAAGCAGGTGCGTTACCCATTAAGCTCCCAGTATGGATTATAGATCAGTTGTATGAAGCAAACAAACGGGCATCTAGGAAATTAGTGGTGAACGGATGCTGTGCAATCACACGCATCATTTACCGATGCTTGGCATATGATGTCCCCATTGAACGTGCCTTAACTTGGGCACAATTACAAATGTTTAAAAGGCTCAAGACGTCCATACATCAGTCCAAGCGCATGAGGGGCGCGATCCCTTGTGGCCAGACAAGGGAAGTCCTGACTACTCCTGAGGCATCACCACTAAGAGAGGGCACTGTACCTCCCTTTACCATTAGAATACCTAGGTCGGAATCTGACACTACAACACAACCTACCCCATCGACTCCTCTTGTTACACCTGAATTCGAATTTGCTGCCACTGGAGAGGCTGAAGGACTGGACCCCGAGGATTTCGAAGCATTCCTACAAAGCACACAATTCTCTGATGTGGAGTTTTATTCAGAGGCAGAGGAGCAGGGCACATCCTCACGAAGAAGAAGAAAGTCTACAGACGGTAGACATGTCCATTGGAGTGACTCTCAGCAAAGTCAACAACACGGACGCCCGGAAGAAGAAGAAGCGTATGAAGAGGACACCACTAAAGCCCCAGCATATACAGCAGAACTCCGAAGGCTGTATCAGATTATGGAAAGAGTGCGATCGCAGCAATTACTCACTGAACAGAGCAGCAGAGTACTTATGACTCAGTTGTTGGAAGAAGCGGGAGTTGACTCAGAGTACAGGGAAGGTCTCTTATTGATGGCAGAAACATATGGAGTTGTAGAAGCTGTGCGCACTGCCATTCAGAGGCCTTCAGTTCAATATGACCCACGAAGGTTCCAGACACGACCTCGCTCAGGTAAAAATATCCAAATTCCCGTTACAGTTGCAGAAGAGCCAACTACTACACCTGAAACTATCAGGACAACCTCCCAAACAGCTAGCCAACAGCACCCAGCCACCCATGAGGAGTCCACCGAACCACTACCACCTACTCCCCCACCATCACCTCCTAGAACAGAGACAGTGGAAATCCCATCGACCACTCAACCCACTGACCCAACCTTCATCTTCCGTACTCCCATCTCTAGTGCCACCCTATTCTCTACCACTGATAATCCAATCTTCGAAGAAAACCCCAACACTACACAATCCGCCGAACCCCTCCTAGAGCCTGCCCTAGGGCAACCATCCCCAATGCCCTCAGCCATGGGTCATCTTGACCCTAGATCCACATTCATGGGCTTCCCTGCTACCACGCAACCCTTTCAACCCTTCTCAAACTTACGACCCCAACCTCCGACATCCCTCTCTCCATTTCTACAATCCTTCCATGACCTCTTTGCTAGGGCTTTTCAACCAGGCTCTCAACCATTTCCTGTCTTTTCAGCTCCCCACCCCACTTCACATCTATTCACCACTTCCACACACACCCCACCTACCATCCCAATGTATATGGTAGACCCCACACTCACACCCACTCCTGAAGGTATGGACATTTCACCACCCACGGCACCTCCACCCACGGTTTCACCTCCTCCCATTCCCCCTCCACCAATTTCACTCACACACACAACTTCTGTAGACACATCATTCACTGTCTCCCTTCCCCAATTCCCTTCCCATGCATCTCCCTCTGTAAACACCACCCACTCATCCATAGGAAATGCATTGGACACCATGTTGGCTTGTATATCAAATTTAAGAATAGATTACATTCAGCTCCAGCAACAAAACGAATGCCTGCATGAACACTCAGAAACACTACAGCACCGCCTGGCGGCACTAGAAGAGGAAAATGCTCGCCTCCACACACAGTTCCAAACCCTCCAAGAAGCTCATAACATATTGGAGGTACAGTTACAGAATGTAGATCAGGAAGCTGTGCAGGTGGTGGAAGGTCACCTACGGACACAGCTGGAACGCAACTCAAAACTTCAGCGGAATATGGCACTACTCAAACGCCATCTTGCGGCTGCTCAGGAAGAGAATAGACGCCTGCAAATACAAAATCAAGAGAACCTGGAGGCAGCTATTGAGAGCACACCGGGGGCACCCATCAGCCCATCCAAGTTTCAAGCAGTGACCCCCGATAATATCAAGATTATATTAGAAGATTATGCCATGCTGCTCGAAGCACATGATAAGCTATCGGAAGAGCTGGGACAACTGAAACAAGAACACCAACAAGGACCAACAGTAGCCCCTCCAACCACCCCCTCTGCGAGGAGACCATCTTCCCCCCCAGAGGCTCCCACGGACGAAGAAGTGGTGCAAATTCCTGTGGAACAAACGTTTGACGAAGAATACGATCCGCAACCATTCCCAGGAGGCCAACAAACAGAAGAAGCGCAGGACACGTTCGAGGCACCACGGCCCCCATGGTTACGACAGGTGGAGGAAATAGGGAGTTCGCACGAAGAACGCACCGTAGTGCAAAATCAGGCCATGAGGGTCATAGAGGAGACTGTGTTACAATCAGCTTACTTTAAGAACCTGTCATCGAGACGCTTGATTCTCTCATCGGAACTCCAATACAGGCCGTATTATATTATTTTGGCTGATTATAATGCAGAAATACAAAGAGTCACGGGTCAGATTCCTACCTTTGCGACCCAATTTCAACCCGAAGACCTTCCTCCAGAGGTGCAAAAAGGCAAGATTCGTCAACCAACATGGCGGTAGAAACTTCTAGAGACATATCCAGAAATGCTACGCACATGGAACAACGCGCCTTTGCACCTCCTGTACAACCCATGCTACGGTCCAATCCCCCGCCGCAGGTCGTGGAAGGCATTCAATATCAAGGTACAGAACAACGCACAATGCAAGGAATGGCTGAACTACCCGTACATTGCGCCACCACAGGGACCACCGTCAGTAGCATATATGATGGGAACCATTCGCCACTGGATGCCGCGCTTGAAGCCCATGCAAGATGTAGCAGCGCAAATGATGCTTAAAATCTTAGATATGATGCAAGTAGTGCTGAAGACCTTTAGAAATGCAGCCGCACCACAGGTACGTCTTGCGGGGTTTAGCAATGGGAATTACGACTTGGTGTACGACATGAGCACCACCCCCAGTATCCGTGTGGCTTATGCTTGGCATGCACGCATCAAATACCTCCTCGCCTGCTACAAACAGACCTTCGAAGAAATGTTCAGATCAGGTTTCTGGGAGTATCACTCGGAGATTTTCGCACCAAAGCCGACACATTTGCTTCAACTGTTTGCTTGTGAACAAGCAATGTATTCAGAGTACTACACCACCCCGCAACCAGAGACCCCCGGTGCAATAAATTGGGAGGCATTGGAAGCCGATCTAGCAAGAGGCTTAAGGATAGGAGAACATGAACTGGCCACCAATGTCATCCAATATTACAT
The DNA here is from genome assembly GCA_020310875.1 of Ceratopteris richardii. Lineage (NCBI taxonomy): Eukaryota > Viridiplantae > Streptophyta > Polypodiopsida > Polypodiales > Pteridaceae > Ceratopteris > Ceratopteris richardii. Next base: position 158,928,146 of record CM035427.1, on the reverse strand, counting down.
CGATCACCCGCGAGAACAAAGGTCTGTCAGGGGCGACAGACGCTAGGAAGGGGGGAGTGTTGGCATACAAAGCAACAGAGGAGTCATGCACAATACGGCAACAAGGCCAGATCATTTTTTCATTTTTTCCATGGATTATGTACAACTCAAGTGATTTTAATCACTACACAAACATTGTAAATCCCGTTTTTGGTAGATTAGACTCCATTTTGTGCAAGCCGAGGAGTCCTCGAGCTTGAGGAGTATTAGAAGTACCATCGTACCAATTTTCATAATTTTTAGACTTCGTTTGAGCCCTCAAATAAGCCCTGGAACCTAATTTTTAACTAGGCCGGACACTAGGTCTGAACAGGGCCAAAGCTAGTCAAAAACTATAAAAGGAGCTAGAGAGCTCATTTTTGAGGTTAGATTGTAATTGAAACGAACTTGTAAGAGCATTTTGAAAGTAATCTAAAAGCTCCATTGATTCTCTCTCTTTGTCTTGCCGTGTGTGCGCGTGTGTGTGTATGTGTGTGCATGCTTGTGTGCTTCTCACTCACGCACTTGTGCCGCCACTTGCTCGAGGTCTTCATACCATCCTCACGTCTTCCCGGATTGACATTAAAGGAGGTGCTACTCATCATTGAACTACAACTGTCCTCTCAAATGGCAGGCTTCCTAATTTTTGCGGTTCACAATATAGGTTTACAACATGCGCATTCATTTTCTCAGGAATTTCCTCTATCTATTTAACACATTTCTCTTCGTGGAGGCATATATAAGCAGATTATGGCAAGCTCAACCTTCTTTCTTTCAAACGTCAATTACCAAGGCTAACTCCAATTATTGTATAGTTATCATGAGAGAAATATCAGCTTCTTAATCATTGATCCTTGAGTTTAGGACTACTCCACCTCGTTACTAGTAAAGCCTTTGATCTAAAGAGGGCCACTCGGAACTTTCTCATGATGAAGAACAACAGTTCTCTATATGATATGAATGAGAGGTAAAAGGGAAGAGCGAGAGTGCAAGTGTTGCTCTAGCACAATGGTGAGAACCATGTTAAGAAGCTCCCCCTCCTTAATGTCAATCCGCGGAAGAGATAGGAGTGATATGAAGATCGTGCACGTGAGATGTAGTGAGAGTGAAGGTCAGAAGCATGGAGATGCACACACACATACACACACACAATGAAGAGACAAGCAAGACACAATGGAAGGTGAGAATTAGACTCTATTGCTCAAGAACACTCTTACAAGCTCAAGAACACTCTTACAAGCTCAAGCTCACTCTAGCTCATACAAGTCTACACTAGCCAACCTCAAAAATGAGCTCTCTAGCTCTTTTTATAGATTCTAGACTAGTTTTGACCGGTTTCACCTTTAGTAATCGACATAGTTAAAAAATAGGTTCTAGGCGCTATTTGAAAGGGTAAACGGTGTCTAAAAATAGCCAAAATTGGTAGGCTCGTTCTACCTAAGCTCCTCAAGCTCGAGGACTCCTCGGCTTGCACAAAATGGAGCTATATTTTACAAAAAGGTTTTTTCTATGTTACATATAGTACAAAAGTGATGAAAATCACTGTTGGAGGTTTTTGAAAAGTGTTTTGAAACATATTTGTTTGAAAAAAATGATCCGACTGGCTCCTTGCTTCTTCACTATGCTCTATCTTCACATGCTTTTGCGTCGCCTATGCCTCTGGCTACTGCCAACACCCCCCTCCCTCTCGCTTCTGTCGTCCTTGATAGAACTGTGTTGCAGGATCTGTTGGATGTAATTCTGTAGGAGGTCTTGAGCAAGGGTGTGCTCTGCTATGCGAATGCCTCGGGCCAGATCTACCTCGAGTTTCCCAATCAATGGGCTCTGGTTCATTTGATGGCGGGAGTCGATAATGCATGGAATATACCATATGTTCACAGGCAAATAACTGCAAGAGGTGTGTAGGCCTGTTGATGAACACCTCTGAATGGTATTCCTAGAAACCGGTAGTGAACATTTCTTTGAAGGTCTGCTTATAGCATGCCGATAAGTATTTGATGCGGCAGTGCCAAGCATAACACACCCGGAGCGATGGTGTCGTACTCATATCATATGCAAGATCTTGGTTACCATGCTCGAAGCCCGGGGTGTTTACATGAGGTGCCCTAACACGACGGAAGACTTTAAATACAATTTGCATCATGTCAAAGATCCTGACAGTCATATGCACTACAATATCATCCATCCTGCGTAAGCGGGGGAGCCACTGGCAAATCGTGGCCATCATATAGCCTACTATGGGTGGTCCTGTGGGTGGAGTGAAGTACGGGTAATTGAGCCAATCTTGGCATTGCTTGTTGTTCTGTATTTTAATCACAAATGCCTTCCAAGAGCGACGACATGGCATGGGTCCCCAACATGGGTTATACTTTAAGTGTAAAGGTGCTTTGGCGCAAGTACTCATCATCTCTGGATATTCTTGTAATAAATCCTGGCGCCAATCTGGTTGATAGATTTCTCCTCGCTGTGCATCTAGTGGCAAATCTTCAGGCTCAAACTGGGTCGCATGAGAGGGTTTTTTGCATGTTTCTTTTTCTATGGCCTGCTGATATTTTGCCTTTAACATAAAATAAGGCTTGTATTGTAGTTCATGCCATATATATATCTGCGAGGGGCCAAGTGAGTAAAATAAGGAGACTCTAAAATTCTTTCTTCTATCATTGCCATTACGTGTAACTACGCTTCTACCCCTGTTGAGTGGGCTCTTCTAAGTTTTTCAATCGTCTTCATCCATGCGGGAGTTGGAAGTTCAAAAGGCGTCTGGCCTTCGGCCGTGACTCATCCGCCTAGGATGGGTTGGGGTTCGTATGCTTCTTCAAACGTATCCTCCATTGGAATAGTCACTGTTTCTTCCTCCGCTAGTAGTTCCGGTGGAGAGTCTGGCCTGGGGGGTGCTTCATATACTGTTATCCGTGATTGAAGAGTTGACACCTGTTCCCGTAATGCGTTGAGTTTCTCGATGATGTCAGGAGATGGATCCGCAAGAGCTGGTAGTCCTTGTTGTATAGGTGCTCTTAATTGGAGCAATTTGTGATCTTCTTTCAGCTTCTGATGTTCCTCGTTCTTGAAACGGCTGGGACTTAACGATTGGTCTGGTTGATCTAGAGCAGCTTCCAAATTTTCTCTATTATGTTCCTGTAGATGTTGATTTTCTTCTTTAGCTGTTGCCAAGTGTCATCTGAGTAAGCCCATGTTCCTGGTGAGTGTTGCATTGTGAATCGTCTGGGCCCTTAACAAGTTATCGATATCTGTGACGGCCTCTTCGGTTTTTTCTTCACTTTCTAGTTCCAGTTTATTATAGTACTCGCGGAGCTCTTGGTATCTGGTGTTTAGTGATGCATTCTCGATGGACAGTGAATTGAGTTTCGACTGTAAATCGTTCGTTGTCTTTTGCCGTGTATGCTAACTGGTTCCAAGAGATGCAAACTCATCTCTGACTTGTGTCATGCATGTGAACATCTGACGAAATGCGGTGTCTATAGGTTTTGATAATCGTATGCGAATAGGTTGTACAGTTACAGGGGCTTCCGTTGGAGACTGTTCTGGAGAGGATTGTGGTGACGGTGATTCCGGAACTTGTAGGCATGGAATGGTTCCTCTCATGCACTTTCCTGCTTGTCCTTTGCTAGCCTTTCTAGCTTTCTTTGTTGTCCCCTTGAATGTTTTCAACTCCTCACTTGTCATTGCATGCTCGATTGGCAAGTCGTATGCCAAACACATATATACAATTCTTGTAAGAGTGCAGCATCCATGGATTACCTTTTTTCTTTCCCATCTATGTTGTGCTAAGTACAACTGATCAATTGCCCAACTTGCAAGATCAACAGTCTGGGGTCCAATACAAGACAAATAAAGTCCAAACCAGATGGAGTTGTGCGGCATGGTGAATCAATTCTGAGAGGGGAACGTGAAATGTTGCATACATATCCTTAAGGGTTTAGAGAGCTCAGGTGTGATTGCTGAAATATCTTCCCACTTGATGACATCTCCATGTTTCATTGGCTCTGGAACCAGCCTCTCGTGCTGTGTAGGAGTATGCGTCCCATGGATCTTGATGGCAACTCTAATCAAATCTTTAGAAAGATAAAACCTCTTAAATGGTGGATCGTTCACTAAGGATGGCAAAATAAAGGTTCCTGGTAAATCCTTGTTTTCAGATGCTGTCAATGTTGTTACCAAGTAGTGGCATCTATAGAAATCCGGTTTAGGCAGAGGATCGTTGAAATATTCTGTGAAGCCTGCTCTCACCCAAATATGCTTTAAATCTTCTGTATTATGTAGTCCTTCAAATTCTCTTGAGAAAAATTGGTACTTGCCCCATGTACGGTTATCAAAAGTAAAATTGGCCTCAAAAATGAAATCTGCCTCCGCCAATGGTCCTGCCAGCCCTTGAAACGAGTGAGAATTGCAATGAATCTTTTCAGTATATCCTAAGAGGGTCGTCGATGGGCATCGGTCCTGGAAATCCCTGAAATTCTGGTGCTTGAGCCGTAGGATGTGGTTCAGCTAGTAATTTGCCAATATTTGCCATGGGTACACTGGGGCCAGCTTCAGATGGTCCTTCTACCTGCATGATGAATTACGCAAGTGTGTAGCAGATCTGCTACAAAAGATTAACACATTAGTATGGAAATTAATCATGATCCCATTAAAGTGAGACTGCCAATTTTTGCCATGGGTACACTAGGGCCAGCTTCAGATGGTCCTTCTGCCTGCATGATGAACTACGCGAGTGTGTAGCAGATCTGCTACAGAAGATTAACACATTAGTATGGAAATTAATCATGATCCCATTAAAGTGAGACTGCAATCCCTTTCCATAACCGATGTGTAACCCGTGTAGCCGAGTGTTGTGATGTGGTTTATGGAATGATTTGTGCAAAACTAATGCAAGTCTCTAGACACCTACATGCTTCGAATGATGCATACATTTCTTGATGAGATGTTATTACAAGCGATGTTGGGTTATGGTGTGTGGATTTATACAAGGTTCAGTCGTGAATGAGTTATTACAAGGATGGTTGTTAGTCGGGGTGGAAGTAATGTTAGAGAAGGGGGTCAGAGAAGGTGTCTGGATACGTTTTGGTATCCATTTCCTAAGAGTTTCTGAGTGGGTGCAATGTTTCTTCTGAGGGACAAAAGTTGATATCGGATGTGGTGGTTTTGAGGGGTGAAGAGATTTCTGAGGGGTATATATTACATGGCTTGAGGGTTGAGCTATAATACATTGTTTAGGTACCCAAATCTGCGTGGGTGTGGGTCGATTTGTAAGGTACTTCTTGGTGATCCAAATCTGCCGACTGTTCGTACTCGTGGGAGAAGGTCGAAAAGGCTTTGGATACTGCATCTGATTCTGCCGTAACTTCTTCTTGTCATTGTCTGCATTGGTGAAATCTGTCGGTGGTTTCTGTCCTTTTGGCACCCATATTTGTCTCATGTCGCTTGCTTTGTGATATTGATATTGCTTTCCTCCTTGTGTCATCTGAGATGGTCATTGGTTTGGGTTCCTTCGTTGTGGTTGAGGTTGAGAGGTCGGATGGACACTCTGCTTTGGAAAAGAAGGGAGGTCCAACACTTGCGAAACTTGCCCATTAGGAAGTGCTCTGTTTTGTACTCTTAATCTAGGCAAGTCCGTAGTAAGTGTGGAAGGATGGGCACTACAAGGTATCTTGCCCATGTGACTGCTGATGCAGTCCACCTGACCACTGATTGTCCCCATCTGTCCTGCCATTATCCCCATTTGTCCGTTAATGGTCCCCATTTGTTCGTCACTGGAAGACGAGGACAAAATCTGTTGACCTTCTTTTATCTGGCAACGATCCATCGCCAAGCTCTCATGGGTTGACTTTGGAGGGAGCATGCTTAGCCGAGGGATTTGGCCAAATATCTTTCGGTCCTCCATTGCAAGCGTTTCATAGGGTCGAGGGTTACATACGTCAGGAGGAGTGTTGTTAGGTAAGTCAAGCGGTATCAATCGCTTCTGATTGAAGGTTCCAATCTGCAAGGATCCTTGTCTAAGATTTAGGTCCATTGAGAGATCGTATAGCCAATCTTGGCCAAGGATTAGGGGTTTCTATCAGGTCCTCGTCATGGCACACTAGTAGCTTTGTTGTCATGGTCACATCATGTATGAGGATAGGAAGGTCCACCTCACCCATGCAAGGGGTTTCCATGCCTCCTAGCCCTATGAGGTATGCCTCAATTGGCCTCATTTCTATTCTTGAGTCCTTATAGTGGGACCATCTAATCGCACTAGTCGCAGCACTTGAGTCAATTAAAGCCCTGAGCTCTTGGCAAGGGTTACCGTGCTCTAGCCTGACTGTAATGAATGGTCTCCGATCCACTATGCTAGGATGAGTACTTGACTTTGCTTGACACATGGCCATGGGATATCTGGGTGTTGTTTCCAGATGGTTATAATGTTCTCTCCCTAGTCCTTGTCTTCTTAACTTCATGCGCTTAATGTGTTCTATAGCTTTTGCGTGAGCTTCAGCACGTATTCTATTTTCTTCCTCCTTACGCTTCTTTGCCAACATGAGTCGTCTAAGCATATCCTTAGTAAGAGGTTCGTGATAAAGCTTGACTCTACAACCACTAATGTAATTAGGCATTATGTCTCCTTCTAAGGTGGCTAATTGTAATGCTCCACTTGTTGAGAGTCTGTTAATGATCATAGGTCCATAACCTCGCTTTTCTAATTTTCGTGCATGTTGTTTCAATGTATATACTAGGACTAAATCTCCTTCTTTTAAGCCTTTATCTTTCACATGTGCGTCGAAGTATGCTTTCTGTTGCTTCTTTGCTGCGTATATACGTGCTGCTGCCTTTAGCCTGATTTCTCCTAATCGTTCCAAGTCCATTATTCTTGCTGATAATTCATGGCCGGTCCACTGATGTTCTTGTGCAACCTTAAGGGTCGGTATCAAGAAGTCCAAAGGAAGCACAACATTCTGACCAAAAATCATCTAAAAGGGAGTTGCATTGAGTACGGTCTTGTAGGCCACTCGATATGCCCAAACAGCATGGTGTAACTGTTTGTCCCAATCTGAACGTTTGTTGTTCACGAGTTTAGTCAGTACGTTACAAAAGATCTTGTTAGTGCTTTCTGCTTGACCATTGGCCTGAGGATGATATGGTGCGGATTTCTTGTGAATTACCATAAAATCTTGTAACAAATATTCAATGACTTGGTTTGGAAAGTGAGTTCCTCTATCGCTCACTAACTCAATAGGAAATCCATATCTTGTAAAGATATTTTCAAATAAGCATTTTGCAGTCGTATGTGCATCATTCTTTTTTGTGGCTTTTACCTCTACCCATTTGGTAAGATAATCTATCGCAACAATAATGTATTCAGCATGTGTACCTTTTACAAGGGGGGTTAATGGGTCCTACAAAGTCTATACCCCACTTAGAAAATGCACGTCCTCCCATCATGGGTTTCAATGGCATTTCATCTCTGCGAGTAGGAAATTGAGTTCTTTCGCACACATCACATCTCTTTCCATAGGTATGTGCATCCATGTGAAGAGTGGGCCACCATAATCCTGCAAAGAGGATGGCTTTGATTATCCTATCGGGTCCAAAATGACCTCCGACAACACCTTGGTGTGCAGTCTCTAGTATGCTCAAATAATCGCTTTCATGAACGCATTGTCTTAAATATCCATCTCGTCCTTGTTTGTATAGATTGTCGCCAATAAGCGAATAGTCTTGAGCTTCCTGCTCTAGACTTCGTTGTCGTGCTAAAGTCATTCCTTGAGGGAATGTTTTCGTCCTCAAGTACATCACTAAAGGTTCACTCGAGTCTGGTGTGAGAGACATGTGATATAATGTAGCATGTTCTAAAGGTGGTCTTTCACAACAAAAATGGCCTGCTTCCATAGAAGGCCCATATACTCCTAGTCTATGTAGAGTCTGCAATGTACGATGTTTCGAGTGATGTTGCTTTAATGCACCTACATGTGCTAATTGCAACCAATTCGCATGTTCTGATTCATCTACACAACAAGCAAGAATCTTTTGATTATCTTGTTTATATATACTTCCTGCTATTATTTGATATCTCTGAGATTTGGTAATTTCTCCTTCCTTGATTCTTATCCTAGGATTCTTGGGTCCATATGTTAGAATAGGGACAATAGGCTTTGCCCATTCTAGTACTATCTCAAGGTTAAACAAATATGCATCAGGTAATTCATCCGCTATTCCTTGAGGAGCTTCTTTGAGGTTAGTCTTGAGAGGTGGTCAGCTCGGAGATGTGTCTTTCCTTTCCTGACTACTACTTCAAAATCATATTCCATGAGTAATAGAAACCAACGTATCAATCATCATGTATTACATGGCCTATTGACTAAGTACAATAGCGCTTGATGATCTGTAAAGAATTTGAACTTGTTTGCCAACAAATAATGTTTGAATTTCTTGACTGCATAGATCATTCCTAATCCTTCTCGTTCCGTAGTGGTGTAATTTCTTTCTGCTGCATTCAACTGTCTGCTCGCATAAGCTATGGGGAGATCTATATTTCCTTTATTCGTGGGTTATGCCAACACACATCCTATGGCATAATTGGATGCATCCACATGTACATGGAATGGCTTGCTCCAATCCGAGGTTGTCAATATAGGTCATGAGCACAAACATCGTTTAAGTTCATTGAATGAACTCTCACACTCATCTGTCCATTCACAATTGGTCAAAAGAGAGTACAATGGCTTAGCTATGATTGCATACATGTGTATGAATCGTTTGTAATAACCGCAATGACCCATAAATGCATGTACTTCCTTTACGTTAGTTGGCCTAGGTAGATCGGCAATTACTTTCACTTTTTCTTCATCTGTCAAAATTCCATTCTTTGACACAATGTGTCCTAGAATCTTGCCTTCTCTGACCATGAAAACACATTTTTCTGGGTTCAGACAAACCTGATATTTGTTGATATATTTAGGTAGTGATGTGTGTGAACACACTAGGACTGCCGAGGCACTTTCTTCCCTCTTTAGGAGGTTTTTTTCCCCCGGCTTGTATATACGCCTATTGCCCTAATAGGCTACTTATCTTTTGTACATTCTCTAGTATTACATTCAGTCGTGTGTGTTGTGCTCCAAGCTTCTTCTTCTTCCTTGTGTTGTTCGTGTGCTTCCGTAGACATCTAACTCCAACAATTGTTATCAGAGCAGGTCGTTGCTTCATCTAGGGCACCGTCGACACTCCTCTGTTTGCAGTCTCAGATTCGCATGAAATTTGGTGAGCATACTCAGGGTGTTTCAGAGATCAAAAAAGCTTTGCTTTGTGGTGCCGAAATCGCGATCTTAGCTCGTTTCGGCCTCCGAACGCACTATCACAGTGCTTGTGCAGGCTATTTCATCTTTTTGTGCCAAAGGTATATACCAGTTTTTGTTCGCCAGTATAAGCATCTCAAAGTCTGCTACAGGTTTAGCAAAACTCATCTGGGCAGTTCTGTTCAACTTTTTGAGATACAGTCAATTTTTTGCATCAAGGTATTTTAGTCACCGGCCATGGCTGAAAGCAGTGATGTATTCCGTATGTTGGCTGTTGAGGATAAGTTGGATGGTACCAACTACCCATTATGGGCTTATATGATGCGACATGTATTGGTTGCAAAAGGATTGTGGAACATTGTGCAGGGTGTTGAAAGACGTCCTGTTACACCTATAACAACAGGTACTGCGAATACAAGTGCTAGAGCTGATGAAGATGGTGTCGAAGATGATATTGTGCTGATTCTTGTTCGTGTTGTTGTTTTTGCTGCACCTACTGCAGAGCAGATTTGTTGGGATGCCAAAGATGCCCAGGCACATGCATTGATAGCTTTGTCTATCAAACGTGCCATTATTCCTCATATTCCCTCTTGCAGAACAGCTAGGGATGCTTGGGATACACTTACCACATTGTACCAAGCTAGGAATGAGGCTCGTTTTGCTTACCTCCGAAAACAATTGGAGAGTGAGCACATGAGTGAAGATGATTCTATGGAAATTTTCCTAACGAAGATCAAAGATTTGAAGGAACAGTTGATTTGTGCTGATGAAGTTATACCAGATAGCTCACTTGTGCAGACCGTTCTGAATGGTCTTCCTGATTCATATCAGAGTTTTGCTTCTTCTCTTCGGTTGATGATGAAAGGCAATCGGAATGCCTTATCATTTGAGGAGTTAGTCTCTGTTCTGTTGCAGGAAGATCAGTCCAAGCAGAACAGGTCCATTATGCGTGTTGCAGATCAAGCTTTCCTGGCTAGTCAAAAGGGCAAAGGAAAATGGAGCTCTTCTACTAGTAAGCAGAAATCTGCAAATGCTGCACATTCGAAAAACTAGGATAAAGATGAGAAGAAATCAGAAAAGCAGAAATTGTTTTGCAAGTATTGTAAAGGGAATGATCATATCATAAAAAACTGTCCAAAACTGGCTACAAAAGAGGCAAAGAAAAAGGAGGTTGGAATGGTTGTTGGAGAAGCCTCTACACCAAAAATAGAGTCTTCTAATCTTGTGCAGGAAGAAGAATGGGCGTTTACTACTGTTTGCAGTTTTGACCCATCTTCTTATGAGCAGTGCATGTCTGTAGTGGACTCATATGTTTGGTACTTTGACAGTGGGGTGACCAAACATATTACCTCGCAGCGCAGTTTCTTCTCTTCACTTGAGCCTTCCCCTACAGGGAATACTGTCACATGCACCAACAACTCCTCTTATCCTGTTATGGGAGTTGATAAGATCATTCTGACTATTGCTGATGGTAGTTCTTTCACCTTGTCAGATGCTTTATTTCTGCCAGGGATCAAGAAGAATCTGTTATCAGTTTTTGCATTAGCCAAGATTGGCTTGGTTGTGAAATTTGTTGATGACAGATGTACAGTTCATGATCTATCAAATGGCGATGTTATTATTGCTTCTTGCATTTTATACCGTGGGCTGTATAAGCTCATAGAATATGAAAGATCTGTGAATGATTCGGCATGTGCAGTTCATGATTCTCAGGCTATGTCAAATGCAAAGCTTTGGCATGCACGCTTTGGTCATCTGAATTTTGCTAATGTGCTACGCCTGTAGAAATCTGATATGGTGTCTTCTTTTCCCAAGCTTGAGGCACCTGGAAAACATGTATGTGAAGGCTGTATTTTGGGCAAAATGCAGCGTTCCTCCTTTCCAAAAGATGGTTCAGTTCGGGCTACACAGAAATTGCAGCTTGTACATAGTGATGTCTGTGGTCCTATGCAGACACCTTCTTTTGGAAACTATCTTTACTTCGTGACTTTCGTTGATGATTTTTCCAGGCATGCATGGGTATATCCATTGAAGGCAAAGTCCGAAGTGTTTTTGTGCTTCAAACAGTTTTTGGTTTTGGCTGAAAATCTATCAGCATGTAAAATGGGCACCCTCCGTTCTGATCGAGGGGGGGAATATATGTCTTCTGATTTTAATGCATTTTTGGATGAACGTGGGATAAAACACCAGTGTACAATGCCGTATACACCTCAACAAAATGGAGTTGCTGAAGGAAGAACAGGTCACTCATGGAGATGGTGAGGTGTATGGTCAAGAGTCAGGCTTTACCACATAGTTTCTGGCTTGAGGCTGTCATGTGTGCAGCATATGTACTTAACAGGTGTCCCACTAAAGCGCTATAGTCTATCACTCCATATGAGGCTTGGCATGACCGCAAGCCATCTGTTGCTCATCTGCGTGTTTTTGGTTGTTTGGCATATGCATTTTCTCGACATTTGTCAAATACTTGTCTTAGCGTTGGGATATGTGTCTGTCTTAGATTCGAGTGTGCACATAAATCATCGACATAGAATTCCAAATTCTTGCGTGAGAATTCCTTGAAAACATGACACATGAGTCGCTGGAAAGTGGCGGGTGCATTTGTCAAGCCAAATGGCATCACACGAAATGCAAATATGCCCCATTCTGTGGCAAAAGCCATCTTGTGTTGATTTTGTGGAGCAATGGCTACTTGATTATAGCCTGAGAAACCATCAGGAAAGTTGTAAACTTCCTTGCCCACAACTTTTTCCAATAAATGTTCCGTGATAGGAAGAGGATAATTGTCTCTGATCGTGGTGGAATTAACTTTTTTAAGGTTAATACACACACGCAATTTTCCATTCTTCTTGGGCACAACCACAATGGGGGATACCCATTTGGTATGCTCAATTTCATAAATAAATCTTGCTTCTATCAAACGATCTATTTCCTCTTTAATCTTTGCAGCGTAGTTATCATTGTACGTGTATGGTTTCTGTTTCGTAGGTTTCGCATCGAGAGTCATAGGGATTTGTAGCTCAAGCATAAGCACCACCTCCTTTACTTGTCAATCTGAGGAGACGTGAGGACCGGTATGAAGACCACGAGCAAGTGAGGCACAAGTGCGTGAGTGAAAGCACACAAACATGCACACACATACACACACACACACACAAGGTAAGATCAAAGAGAGGAACAATGGAAAGCTTAGATTGCAAATGAGTTCTCTTACAAAAGCTCTATTCTCTCAAAAGCTACCCCCAAAAAATGAGCTCTCTAGCTCTTTTTATAGTTTTTTTACTAGTTTTGGCCCTATCCAGACCTAGTGTCCGGCCTAGTTAAAAATTAGGTTCGAGGGCTTATTTGAGGGCTCAAACGAAGTCTAAAAATTATGAAAATTGGTAATATGATACTTCTAATACTCCTCAAGCTCAAGGACTCCTCAACTTGAACAAAATGGAGTTACAAAAATGAAAAATGGTATTTACAATGGTTTTTCGTGATGAAAATCACTATTTTATAGGGATTTCTTCTAAAAATTTGACATACACTTCTTGGAACTCCCTATGTGCTCCTTCTTCTTGTGTATCCATTTCTCTGTTGCACTTATTATGTTTGTCCTTGATCTTGAGCTTCAACACTCCCCCCCCTCTCGAGTCTGTCATCCCTGACAGACCCTTGTTATAATGGTTGTGCCAGGTAGTGCTTGAGAGGTAGTGTCCTTTCCTTCTTCTTTGGATGCCATTGAGAATGCGTCATTGGGATTCGTCAAAAATTGCTAGTTGCTCAAAAAAGGTTGTCAAGGTTGAGTTGGAGCAACTACTGGCTTCGATTGCGTTCTAGGTATTGATGTTGTCTCCTTGATGTCCGCTAGCTCTTCCATAGATGATGTTTAGAGTAGTCATGCCAAGTACTCATAACCCATGGTGGATGATAGGAAGTGTGTTCGTGCATGGGTTGAAAAAAATATGTGCCTTGTGCATGGCCTTGTAATGTAGCCTTATGCATGCTTACTTGGAAAATGCATTGGAAAAAGTGTGGTGCAAAATTTGGGGGTCTTGAGCTACGTGCTCAAGGGTATGCCGATGAAGAGGTTTCCTAATTAATCATGGTTATGGTGTTGCAAATGTAAAGATACTTACCATGGTGGGTGGTCGATTCGATGTTGATCTCTTCGTGTTGTACACTCAGCATTGTGATGGACCATCAGCTAGTCTGTCCTTGTCGATGAATGTCCGTGATGAAATTCTTTGAGTGCCTTGTCCTGTCTCCTCTCGTCAAGCAACATTTGTCAAATACTGAGAATTGAATTTCTTTATATTCCTTGACAAACAATACTGGGTAACTACACCAAGCTTAGTTTCACATATTCTCTTTCGCTCACCATAAGCAGGATTCTTCTAACCCAGTATACAAACAAGGATTTTCAGGGTACCGAACTACCCTTAGCAGATATCTCCTTGGATGCTCTCGTACATATCATAGTTAAGCATCTCTCAAGTTGTGGACCTTCGAGATCTTCCCTCCTACCAAGGTAAGGGGAAACAGTAGTTGTGGATGCCATGTTCATGCCAAGTGCTTGACATCTACCAGATAAGGCAGCAATAATATCATTCTACTAGCCGAGACACACTTCTATCAAATCCGATAAATGCCCAGTAATCAATGGTTCCATCTTCTACTAAGCATGACTCATTCACGTTCCATGAGCCAAACCTGGGAACAAACTCTCTCTCTCTCTCTTGTCTCTTTTTTTTTCTGAAACAATGTCACCAAACAAGATGACAGATGTTAGTATCAGAAAAAATAATTGACATATGTCAATGTGCTCTTGTGCATGGGACTCTCAATTGTGTCTACGCACGGCCATGTAATGTGGCCCTATGTTAATGCATACTTTGGAAATGCATGGCCTGAATGGTGCAAAAGGCAGGGTTGTGCAGGGAGCACATGGTTGTCGCTCGTCAAGGCTTTCGATGTTATTTGCGGATGTTGATGCCATCTATCGTGGAGATATCCGTTGCATCTCGAGATGACAATTGATCCTATCTCCTTATGGGGATCCCTTTTAGAACAATTTGTGACTATGTAGTGAGCACCTTTGGCCTATTCATCCTTGGCTGGTTTCGTGATTGTTGTGTCCCTTGTGGTTGGTGCTTTGGTTTTGTAGGGGCCGCTGATGCTTTTGGCTTCCAAACCCATACCTCTGTGGCTGGTCACGTGACTCACGTTGAAGAGGTTAGTTGGTCTACTTTTGTTCTTGGTGTTTCGTTCTGACCTTTGCCTCGCCTTCGCTTCTTTGTTGAGACTTTTTGTATATGGGAGAGCATAGGTTGTTGCGGACGTAAGAGCTTCCTAGGTACCCACATGTGTAATTTCCCTTGTTGAGCTACAACTAATTTCTTCGGCACCCAAATTTGTCAGATATCTTGTGGTTGAGCTTGTCTGAGCTTCTTCCTTCCTCTTCTGGCTTGGTTGGCTTGCCTGGATGGGGTTTGTGGGGGCAAGGCTGGAGGTTGCTCTCCTTTGCGTACCCAAATCTGTGTCATGCCCGGAACTGCTTTCTTGTTGAATGGTGTCTTTCTATTTGCTATAGCAGTTGTCTTGAATTGTTGTGCTTGCTTCTTAGGTTGAACTATTGGGGATGCTTTACTCTTCGAAAAAGAAGGAGGGTTTGCTTGCCTTTGCGACTGTCCTTGTGGTGCCATGATCTGTGAGCATGCAGTTCTCTAATTCTAATGTAATGCATTTTTCATGTACCCAACTTGAAGAAGTCGGCTTCGGAGGTTTAAGTTAACTGCATGGTCATAGATCCAATCTTGACCCAAGACAAGTGGTTCTGTAAGATTCTCATCTTGGCACACTAGCACTTTGACTTTCATTGGAACAACTTGAAGGTAGATGGGAAGTTCCACCTCGCCCAAACAAGGGGTTTCCACACCTCCCAATCCTATGAGATAAGCTTCTATGGGATTGATGTTCAACTGCAAGTCTGGGCAGTAGGACAGTCTAACTGCACTACTTGCTGCACCTGAGTCAATCAATGCTTTCACAGTCCTTGCACCCTTTCCTTGTCCTATCTCTATGGTCACAAAGGGACATCGGTCAATGACTTGAGAAGTAATTATGCCTGATTTTTGGCACATATCCATGTGATATTTTGGGGCTTTTGAGTTGACATCTAGGCCTAGTCGCCTTAACTTATTTTGCCTAATACGCTCTCTGGCCTCTGCCTGTGCTTCTTCCCTCACCCTTAACTCCTCTTCTTTTCGCTTCTTAGCAGTGTTAAGTCTCGTAAGCATATCCTTTGTAAGAGGTTCTTGATATAACTTGAATCTACATCCACTAATATAGTTTGGCAAGATATCTCCTTCTAGAGTGGCCAACTGAACTGCACCGCTAGTGGAAATTCTATTAATGATATTGGGTCCGTATCCTCTTTTTTCCAACTATAGCTCAATGATGAGTAGCACCTCATTTAATGTCAATCCAGGAAGACGTGAGGATGGTATGATGACCTCGAGCAAGTGAAGGCACAAGTGTGTGAGTGAGAAGCACACCAACATGCACACACATACACACACACGCGCACACACGGCAAGACAAAGAGAAAGACAATGGAGTTCTTTTAGATTACTTCCAAAATGCTCATACAAGTTCAAATCTATTACAAGCTAACCTCAAAAATGAGCTCTCTAGCTCTATTTATAGTTTTTGACTAGCTTTTGGCCCTGTTGAGACCTAGTGTCCAGCCTAGTTAAAAATTAGGTTCTAGGGCCTAATTGGAGGCTCAAACGGAGTCTAAAAATCATGAAAATTGGTACGATGATACTTCTAATATTCCTCAAGCTCGAGGACTCCTTGGCTTGCACAAAATGGAGTTACAAAAAGATAAAATGGTATGGACAATGATTTGTAGTGATGAGAATCACTGTTATGAAGATGTTGTTTTGGAAAAATTTGAATGGGCTACCTGCCAGATCTTCGGTGACTACTTAGTCTGCTTGTGCCTTCTCTCCACTTTGGCTCCCTTCTTTGGCTTCCTTGTCTTGTGAGTCCCTCGGTGCCTTGACTGCTGCCAACACCCCCCCCTCTCTCGCGTCTGTCGTCTCTGACAGACCCTTGTCTAGCTAAGCGTTGGACATAATATTGAACCACATCGGAAGCAAGGTGCTGTTCTTCTAATCGCAGCCCCCGTGCTAGGTCTGTTAACAATGCATCCCAATCCACTGGATCTGGGACGTCTGGATGGGGCACCCGCAATTGATCTGAGTGGATGGTCCTTTCCACAGCGAATAGTTGGAGGAGGTGTGAGGGCTTGGGTACAAATATTTCTGAGTGATATTCCCAGAACCCTGTGATGAACATCTCCTCGAAGGTTTGCTTGAAGCATGCTGGGAGGTATTTTATTCTTGCGTGCCAGGCATATACTACCTTCATTGAGGGGGTAGTGCTCATGTCATATACCAGGTCTTGGTTGCCTGCAGTGAAGCCAACTCCTGAGAAGTAGGGGTCCTTGATGTTCTTGAATGTCCTGAATGTGATCAGCATTAATTCAAAGATTTTCATGCACATTTGTGCTATCACATCAGGTGTGTTCCGTAGTCGAAGGCTCCAGTGACGGATTGTAGAAATCATATAAGCAACTGTGGGAGGTCCTTGTGGAGGTGCTAGATAGACATAATTTAACCACTTTGCACAGCCTTTGACGTTCTTTACAGCAATGGTAAACTCGGGCCACGTGCGTCTTCGGAGGACTGGAACATAACAAGGGTTGTATTTGATAAATCGCGGCATGTTGTTCCAGGTACGAACCATTTCAGGGTAAGTTTCCAAAAGTCGTAGACACTGTGCTTCGTATTTTCTTTTGGGTTCGAGCAGAAGTCGTCTGCTTCTTCTGCCTTTTATCTATCTTTGGCTGCTTCATCCCGATGGCCTTTGGAAAAGAAGGGAGTTCCATTGCATCCTTGAGTTTTGTGTTGCGATAATCATCCCTCTGCATCACATAGTTTTGGACAACAATAGCATGGTCATCTTCATGTGTACTCCTAGAAGGACCATGAGCTTGTGCCTTTCCTAGTTCCTTGAGTGCACCATTGTCTAATTCAACTGTAATTCGACTCTGATCTACCCATACCTGAAGAAGTCCACTTCTTAGGTTTAGGTTGATTGCATGATCATAGATCCAGTCTTGACCCAAGACAAGAGGTTCAGTGAGATCCTCATCTTGACACACTAGTACGTTTATTTTCAGTAAAATGTCTTGAATGTAGAGGGGAAGTTCCACCTCGGCCATGCAAGGGGTTTCCACACTTCCCAACCCTATGAGGTATGCTTCCACAGGATGGTAGGGGGCATACTTCTTGTGTATAACCAAGAACTCTTGGAGAAGATTTTCAATAACTTCATTCAAGAAGTGAGTCCCTCTATCACTGACTAGCTCTATAGGTAGCCCGTATCTTGTGAATACATTCTCAAATAAGAACTTAGCCGTCATTTGAGCATCGTTCTTCATAGTAGCTTTCACTTCTACCCACTTGGTTAGATAGTCTGTGGCCACAATGATATATTCAGCATGGGAACCCTTAGTTGGGGGATTAATAGGACCAACAAAGTCTATTCCCCACTTAGAGAATGCACGTCCACCCATCATCGGTTTCAAAGGCATCTCATCTTTGCGTATAGGATACTGAGTTCGCTGACAGACATCACATCGTTTCACATAGGTATGTGCATCCATGTGAAGGGTAGGCCACCACAACCCTACAAATAGGATTGCTCTAATCACCCGATCTGGTCCAAAATGTCCTCCTGCTACACCCTGCTGAGTAGTTTCCAAGATCTTTAAATATTCACTCTCATGGACACAGAGTCTGAGGTAACCATCTTTACCACGCTTGTATAGATTATCACCAATGAGTGAGTAATTTAGGGCTTCTTGTTCTAGACTTCTTTGTCTGGCCAATGTCATATCTTGTGGGAATGTTTTCATCCTCAGGAAGGCTACTAGTGGTTCACTCCAATCTGGCACTATGGATACTTGATAAAGAGTGGCATGCTCCACGGGTGGTTTAGTGCAACAGATTGGGCATTCTTTACACATCTTATGTACATCAGCTTCCATAGTAAGCCAATGCACTCCGAATCTCCTTAGTGTCTGTAAAGTCCTTTGTCTCGAATGGTGTTGCTCTAATGCACCTACATGTGCTGATTGCAACCACTTTGTGTACTCGTCCTCTTCCACACAACAAGCCAATATCCCTTGATCTGTTTGTTTGTACATGCTTCCTGCCATGATGTGGTACTTCTAGGCTTTTACTACCTCTCTATCTTGAGTGTTTATGACTGGGTGGTTAGGCCCGTATGTCAATATTGGCACTAATGGCTTAGCCCACTGAGGTACAACTTCCAAATTAAACAAGTAAGCATCAGGAAGGTCATCTGATACTCCTTGTGTGGCTTCTCTAGATGTGAGCCTAGAGAGATGGTCTGCTCTCAAGTGAGTCTTCCCTTTCCTCACCACAACTTCAAAGTCGTATTCCATTAGTAAGAGAAACCATCTTACTAATCTACCTGTATTGCATGGCTTGTTTACCAAGTACAACAGTGCTTGATGATCATTAAAAAATTTAAACTTATTTGCAAGCAAATAGTGTCTAAACTTCTTAACCGCATATACCATGCCTAAGCCTTCTCTCTCAGTGGTGGTATAATTTCGTTCAGCTGCATTTAACTGTCTACTAGCATAGGCAATTGGAAGATCCATATTACCTTCACCAATAGGTTGTGCGAGTACACATCCAATAGCATAATTGGATGCATCTACATGAACATGAAAGGGCTTATTCCAATCTGGTGTGGTCAAGATTGGTGTTGAACACAATCTTCTTTTGAGCTCATTGAAAGAGTTTTCACATTCATCAGTCCACTCAAAGTTAGTCAAAAGTCCATACAGAGGCTTTGCTATGATGGCATACATGTGTATAAAGCGTTGGTAATAACCACAATGCCCCATGAAAGCTTGTACTTCCTTGACATTCTTTGGCCTAGGTAACTCTGCTATGGCTCTTACTTTCTCTTCATCAGTGGATATGTCATTCTTTGACACTATGTGTCCTAGAATCTTGCCTTGCTTGACCATGAAAACACACTTTTCTGGGTTCAGGCAGACTTGATACTCTCTACATTTGTCAAATATTTGTCTGAGTTCAGGGATATGGGTTTGTCTAATGTTGGAATGAGCACAAATATCATCCACATAGACCTCTAAGTTCTTCCTCAAGAACTCTTTGAACACATGGCACATCAATCTTTGGAAGGTTGCAAGAGCATTGGTAAGCCCGAATGGCATTACTCGAAAAGCAAATATGCCCCACTCTGTGGCAAAAGTCGGCTAATGCTGATCTTCTGGGGCAATGGCTACCTGATTGTTGCCAGAAAATCCATCAAGGAAGTTGTACACTTCCTTGCCTGCTACTCTTTCTAAGAGATGTTTAGTGATAGGAAGCGGATAGTTATCTCGAATCGTGGTTGCATTAACCTTCTTCAAGTTAATGCACACACGTAGCTTCCCATTCTTCTTGGGCACTACTACAATGGGGGATACCCACTCGGTGTGCTCAATTTCATAGATAAATCCAGCTTCCACCAAACGATCTATCTCTTCTTTGATCTTGGCAGCATAATTATCATTGTATGTGTATGGCTTTTGCTTAGAAGGTTTGGCATCTGAGGTCATGGGGATAGTGTGTGAGCATATGTCAGGGTCCACACCTTTCAAATCCTTGTAACTCCAAGCGAATACATCTCTGTACTCTCTTAGCAAGGCTATCAATTCGTGCTCTTTGTTGATATATTTAAGTAGTGATGTGTGTGAACACACTAGGATCGCCGGGGCATTTTTTTCCCTCTTTAGGAGGTTTTCTTTCCCTCAGCTTGTATATACGCCCATTGCCCTAATGGGCTACTAATCTTTGTACATTCTCTAGTAATACATTCAGTATTGTGTGTTGTGCTCCAAGCTTCTTCTTCTTCCTTGTGTTGTTCGTGTGCTTCCGCAGACGTCTAACTCCAACAATTGGTATCAGAGCAGGTCGTCGCTTCATCTAGGGCGTCGTCAACACTCCTCCATTTGTAGTCTCATAATCGCATGAATTTTGGTGAGCATACTCAGCGTGTTTCCGAGATCAAAACAGCTTCGCTATGTGGTGTCGAAATCGTGATCTGAGCTCGTTTCGGCCTCCAAACGCACTATCGTAGCGCTTGTGCAGGCTACTTCGTCTTTTTGTGCCAAAGGTATATACCAATTTCTGTTCGCCAATTTAAGCATCTTGAAGTCTGCTACAGGTCTAGCAGAACTCGTCTGGGTAGTTTTGTTCAACTTTTTGAGATACAGTCAATTTTCTGCATCAAGGTATTTTAGTCACCGGCCATGGTTGAAAGCAGTGATGTATTATGTATGTTGGCTGTTGAGGATAAGCTGGATGGTACCAACTACCCATTATGGGCTTATATGATGCGACATGTTTTGGTCGCAAAAGGATTGTGGAACATTGTGCAGGGTGTTGAAAGACGTCCTGTTACACCTGTAACAACAGGTACTGCATGTGCTGGAGCTGATGAAGATGGTGTCGAAGATGATATTCCGCAGATTCCTGTTTGTGATGTTGTTTCTGTTGCGCCTACTGCAGAGCAGATTTGTTGGGATGGTAGAGATGCCCAGGCACATGCATTGATAGCTTTGTCTGTCAAACGTGCCATTATTCCTCATATTCGCTCTTGCAGAACAGCTAGGGATGCTTGGGATACACTTACCACATTGTACCAAGCTAGGAATGAGGCTCGTGTTACTTACCTCCGAAAACAGTTGGAGAGTGAGCACATGAATGAAGGTGATTCTATGGACAATTTCCTAACAAAGATCAAAGATTTGAAGGAACAGTTGATTTCTACAGATGAGGTTATACCAGATAACTCACTTGTGCAGACCGTTCTAAATGGTCTTCCTGATTCATATCAGAGTTTTGCTTCTACTCTTTGGTTGATGATGAAAGGCAATCCGAATGCCTTATCATTTGAGGAGTTAGTGTTTGTTTTGTTGCAGGAAGATTAGTCCAGGCAGAATAGGTCCATTATGCGAGTTGCAGATCAAGTTTTCCTGGCTAGTCAGAAGGGCAAAGCAAAATGGAGCTCTTCAACTAGTAAGCAGAAGTCTGCTAATTCTGCATATTCAAAGAAGGAAGATAAAGATGAGAAGAAATCAGAAAAGCAGAAATTGTTTTGTAAGTACTATAAAGGGAATGTTCATATCATAAAGAACTGTCCAAAACTGGCTGCTAAAGAGGCAAAGAAGAAAGAGGCTGGAATGGTTGTTGCAGAGGCCTCTACACCAAAAACAGAGTTTCCAAATCTTGTGCAGGAAGAAGAATGGGCGTTTACTACAGTCTGTAGTTTTGACCCATCTTCTCATGAGCAGTGCATGTCTGCAGTAGACTCAGATGTTTGGTATTTGACAGTGGGGCGACCAAACATATTACCTCGCAGTGCAGTTTCTTCTCTTCACTCGAGCTTGCCCCTATAGGGAATACTGTTACATGCGCCAACAACTCCTCTTATCCTGTTATGGGAGTTGGTAAGATCATTTTGACTACTGCTGATGGTAGTTCTTTCACTTTGTCAAATGCTTTATTTGTGCCTGGGATCAAAAAGAACCTGTTATCAATTTTTGCATTAGCCAAGATTGGCTTAGTTGTGAAATTTGTTGATGACAGGTGTACAGTTCATGATCTGTCATATGGCGATGTGATTATTGCTTCTGGCATTTTATGTCGTGGGTTGTATAAGCTCATAGACTATGAAAGATCTCTGAATGATTCGGCATGTGCAGTTCATGATTCTCAGGCTATGTCAGATGCAAAGCTTTGGCATGCACGCTTTGGTCATCTGAATTTTGCTAGTTTGATACGCCTGCAGAAATCTGATATGGTGTCTTCTTTGCCCAAGCTTGAGGCACCTCGAAAACATGTATGTGAAGGATGTATTTTGGGCAAAATGCAGTGTTCTCCCTTTCCAAAAGATGGTTCAGTTCGGGCTACGCAGAAATTGCAGCTTATACATAGTGATGTGTGTGGTCCTATGTAGACACCCACTTTTGGGAATTACCTTTACTTCGTGACTTTTATCGATTATTTTTCCAGGCATGCATGGGAATATCCATTGAAGGCAAAGTCTGAAGTGTTCATGTGCTTCAAACAGTTTTTGGTTTTGGCTGAAAATCTGTCAGCCTGTAAAATGGGCACCCTCCGTTCTAATCGAGGGGGGGAATATATGTCTTCTGATTTTAATGCATTTCTGGCTGAACGTGGGATAAAACACCAGTGTACAGTGCCGTATACACCTCAGCAGAATGGAGTTGCTAAACGAAAGAACAGGTCACTCATGGAGATGGCGAGGTGCATGGTCAAGAGTCAGGCTTTACCACATAGTTTCTGGCTTGAGGTTGTCATGTGTGCAGCATATGGACTGAACAGGTGTCCCACTAAAGCGCTGGAGTCTATCACTCCATATGAGGCTTGGCATAACCGCAAGCCATCTGTTGCTCATCTCCGTGTTTTTGGTTGTTTGGCATATGCACTAGTGCCTGAACAACATCGCAGAAAATTGGATGATAAGGCAGTAAAATGTATTTTTGTTGGATACAGTTCTGAAAGTAAAGGCTATCGACTGTATCATCCACAGACTAAACGCATTCTGGTTAGCCGTGATGTTGTCTTTGTGGAAGATGCTATTTAGCCATTGCTTTCATGTACTAAGGAGACATTTGTTAGCTCCAAAGACATGTATGATACTTTGATGCCTCTTTTTACAGGTGGACAGTCTAGTGCTGGTCCTAATGAGGCAACTTCTCAGCCTTTGCAGGTTTCATATGATGAAGCAGATCATTCTATTTCTTATGCAGATTTACATGATGCACTTGTTGATGAGAGAGCTGATATTGAGCAGGCAAAAACTATGCCAAAATGGCTGATGCAGACTTTGCGTGAGAGCAAATTAGATGCACCTTTGTCATATCGTACTTGTTCAGGCTCTCGTAGTGCCTCCTTTGCATCAGATTGCTATGCTATGGCTACGTCTAGTCTCTGTGATGAGAATGAGCCTGTTTCGTTTGATGAAGCACAGAATTCCGAAAATTGGATGGCTGCTATGCAATCTTAATATGATGCTATAATGAAGAATGGTACATGGTCTTTATGTGACTTGCCTCCTGGCAAGAAGGCCATTGGCACTAAGTGGGTATACAAGCTGAAGTGTAAACCTGATGGTACAGTTGACAGGTATAAGGCTAGGCTTGTTGCAAAGGGTTATGTGTAGGAAAGAGGCATTGATTTTGATGAGACCTTTGCACCTACATGCCGTATGACTACTGTTCAGAGCATTTGTGCACTTGCAGGCCATCATGGTTGGAACGTACATCAGTTGGACATTAAAACAGCATTTCTGAATGGTGACTTGCATGAAGAAGTGTATGTTTTTCAGCCCCGTGGCTTTGTGCAGAAAGGGCATGAAAACCAGGTGTGTAGGTTAAAGAAAGCATTATATGGTTTAAAGCAAGCACCACGTGCTTGGTATGAGAAGATACATGCCTATCTGGTTGCACATGGTTTTGAGAATAGTCCAACTGAAAGCACCTTATATGTTAAGCGTGCTAATGATGTGCTTCTTATCATTGTTGTCTATGTTGACGACATGCTGCTCATTGGTCCTATTGAGAAGCATATTGCTGATTTCAAGGCTGATTTGCATGCCTCATTTGAGATGTCTGATTTGGGGCATTTGCATCACTATTTGGGCATTCAATTTATGCAAGTTGATGGTGGAATGGCTTTGTGTCAAACGAAATATATTGACACATTATTGTAGCATTTTGGCCTTGAAGACTGTAAGCCTATCGCCACTCCTATGGAGACAGGTTTGCGATTGAGTCTCCATGATGTTGGAGATGCATTTGATGATGTTCTCTATCAGCAGGCTGTTGGATGCTTGATTTACTTATGCATTACTCGGCCAGATATTCAGTTTGTTGTCTCACACATGAGCAGATTTATGCATTGCCCAGGAGTCACGCATTGGAAGGCGGTTAAGCGCATCTTTCGCTACTTGAGTGGTACTTGGCTACTTGGGTTGTTTTATCCCAAGGGGGGATCACTACCGCCAGATTTGCATGCTTTTTCTGACTCAGATTGGGTTGGTTGCTATGACACTCGTGTGTCCACTAGTGGTTTTTGCTTCATGCTTGGTAGCTCATGTATATCTTGGTTGAGCAAGAAGCATCTTACTGTGGCCACTTCCAGTTGTGAGGCTGAGTATAGGGCAGCTTTCATAGCGACTGTTGAGTGTGTGTGGCTTAGACGCCTTATGGCTGATTTGGGTGTTGGCCAGTCTTCTGCCACCACCATCTTCACTGATAGTCAGAGCGCATTGGCAGTTGTGAGGAACCCTGTGTTCCATGCTCGCACTAAGCACATTGAGGTGCATTATCACTATGTCAGGGAGAGGTTCTCTGCTGGGGAGATCAGCTTGGCATATGTGCCCATGCAGGAGAACATAGCAGACCATTTCACGAAGGCTCTGCCTAGGGAGAAGTTTGAAGCTTTTCGCAAAGCTTTGGGCTTACTTCCTTTTGTGGAGTGATTTCCACATAGCTTTGCACTTCCTTATACATGAGTGCCAGCTCCTTGTTCACCGCATCACTCCCAGGGGGGATCTGTTGATATATTTAGGTAGTGATGTGTGTGAACACACTAGGACCACCGGGGCACTTTTTTCCCTCTTTAGGAGGTTTTTTCCCCTCGGCTTGTATATACGCCCATTACCCATATGGGCTACTTATCTTTGTACATTCTCTAGTAATACATTCAGTATTGTGTGTTGTGCTCCATGCTTCTTCTTCTTCCTTGTGTTGTTCGCGTGCTTCCGCAGACGTCGAACTCCAACACTCTTCTTCTTCCATCAGGTCATGGCCTATGTACGTGCATCTTTCTTCTCCTTCTTCTATGGCTACGACTACTTTCTTGGTAGTTTCTTTGTTATCATAGGCCTCTCCTGCTTGTGCCTCGCATTTAGGCATTCTTACCATGACTCTCCTATCGTCTATCTCATACTTTTTGAAATTGTCGGGGACCTCAAACAAGGATTCTTTGTCTTCTCATGTGACTTCTCTCTTCTTCCTTTTCTTGCCCTCACTCTTGGTGGTTACTTGTGTGGTTAATCTTACATCATTTGTAAGCTCTTCGTGTCTCTGGGGTTGAAATTCTACTTCATAGAAATATTCTTCATTTGATGCAAAAGGTGGGCCCATAATGATTGACTCTAGATCGGAGTCACTTGCATCCTCAAATGCATCAGGGCTAGGTTCGCATTCTTCTAAAACTGCATCTCCCATGATTGGCTCTATGGAGAAGACTGAAATGTCATAGCCATCCTCATCACAGTGGGGTGTCCATTGTTCTTCATTGATGGCCACATCCATTGTTGCTAGAATTTCAGCCCAACCATGAGGCTCAAATTCTTCGTCAGGAAATACTACAGGTGCATAGGCTGGGTCTTGAATTGATCTATGGGTTTCTTTCGCACCTACCTCTCTGGCTTTTTCTCTCTTCTCCTCTTCTACTGCAACTTTGCACATCCACAAGTGTGTGTCTTCATGCATCCATGAGGATCATGATCCTATGGAGTGCACAGACTCCGTGTCATCCTTGGCTTTATGGATGGGATTCCATTGAATAGGCGGTACATCTCTATGATTGTAATCCTTGAGATTGACTTTGGTTGTAACACCTAAGTGTTGCAAATACAAGGAATTGTTGGAAGTGAGGTAGGCCCTTAGGCTCATGTCACAGGTCCATGGTTCCATAGTTCCAGTCATGTACAACATTAATTCCAGCAATCTTCCATATTGACAAAACATGAACATACCACAACTTAATCATAAAAATGATGAGATAAAGATAGAGAAAGAATAGACGTCATGTGTAAGGTGTTACGTAAGCCAGCGCTTACTCATAGTATCATATATACCAATGTTCAATGTACAATGTGGGAGCATATCTCTCAACCACTCTATGTGATGAGTAATAGATGAATGAGTGAATGTACAATGTAACAAACATATTCAGATGTATGGACAGTAATCTGAATATACATGAGATGTGTGACCTTATAGGTTATAGAAGAGTGAAT
Organism: Ceratopteris richardii; assembly: GCA_020310875.1. Taxonomy (NCBI): domain Eukaryota; kingdom Viridiplantae; phylum Streptophyta; class Polypodiopsida; order Polypodiales; family Pteridaceae; genus Ceratopteris; species Ceratopteris richardii. The sequence continues at coordinate 158,901,621 of CM035427.1, read as the reverse complement.
ATGAGTGACTGAAAGAGGAAGGATCAGTGTGAACGGAAATCCTCAAACTCATGTGAACACACCTTCTCAAACACCTCATAAAATATGCATAAAGCATATACGTACTGTTTCTCTTGTACCTATGCCGAATAGGACTCCTCCTGATATGAACGCCACAGCCTCCATAAACTTCAAGTAGTACCTGTGTGCATAAAGAGAATATGTACCTGAATACTTAACATAAGATGTGAATCTTATGTTAATCTCCATCTAATGTCTTTGAAGTAGCCCGACATCTTCTTGTAGAAGACAATCTTCAACCTAATATCTTCCTATAGAAGATAATCTTCAAAATAATGTAGATGGTCCCATCCAATGTCTTTGAAGTAGCCAGACAGCTTCTTGTAGAAGACAGCTTCTTGTAGAAGACAATCTTCAACCTAACATCTTCTTGTAGAAGATGATCTTCAAATACATCATGTAGATGGGCGATCCTCACCATCAAGCTGCTAATAATCAAGTCTTCTTGCCATGAACAAGAGATAACCTCCTCTCCATGAGGTAGAGTGTGAGCACACCCTTCATCTTCTCCAAGAAGAATCACCAAGAAGAACTCCATAGCTGCTCCTCAACATGCTTCAAGGTAGCACCATGGCTGCCCCATGTGCTAGAAGAAACACCACCTCTATTGAGGTCCAAGCTCTAGAAAGCTTGTGTTGATCCTAGGTGAAGGATGAATAGAAGTGAGCATGAGGCTCTTCTTATATAGTTTGGGTTGTCCATTGAAAAGCTTCTGAATAAAGCAAAATCACTTACGATCGCTATCTTCAATGATCGCAATCGTATTTCCATCACGAAAAAGCTATCGCTAAGTCTGGCGCTAATTTGATGGTCCGCTGTCCGTTTTAGCTTTATGAGAAAAAGCATGATCAAAAATAATCTTCGCGTTTTCGTTCCTTGCTGGCGATGGGTTTTGAACCCACGTCCTATGGTTGAGATGCACTTGTTCTATCCACGCTGCCAACGTCATTAGTTGTACAAGGCATTCAACAGATCAGGTAGTTATGCTATTACTGTGAGCCATAAGGACCAACTTGACCAAATTTTTAACAAATAGGACATTGTTTCCAACAATCCCCCCTGCAATGTCATATTGGTACAATCTGTACTGGATCTGCAAACTGTCACAAACTGCAAACTATCACAAGCTTCAAGCTTGTACTTCCGACACTTCAGAAAAAGTCTTCTTCAAAACTGAATTGGACTTTTTTTTCAGAAATCTGAACTTGCTGATTATGAACCATAATACTTGAGAAAATATGCAAACTAGATATCCAATAGTGTTCTCATCAAGCAATTTCTGCTTGACAACAAATATAGCATGAACTGTCTCCGAACCTGCTATCTCCTGTCTTCAAAAACCTGAAAACATACACTAGGATCCACATATTTGCATTTACCTTCAAAAAAGGTTTCTCAACGTACTTCTGCTGCGTCATGTAAATACACTAATCAAGAACTGAATCCTGGAACCTGTGACTGACAACTCACAACTTAGTGCATTATGAACACTGCTGGTTCATCTCTGACTGTACTCAACTCAATATGAGTCAAAAAATCTATGATGTCATCATGTCTTCATCCTTTAAATCCTTCATACCTCTTTCCTTCAGAACTTGGTATAAACATATATGTGCGCACGTCTAAAATATACCTTTCAGAAATATCAAGCTTCTCTTCAATAGAACTCTGGAACCTTCTCCTGAACAGGAACATCCTAACAGGAACTTTCTCCAAACATTCTTCTTCTTCCTTCTTCTTTCAAAGTTGGAACATAAAGAGAACCTGACAAAGGAAATATAGGAATACCTGAAATAGGAATACCTGTAGGTATGAATCTGCATTCTTTCACATATGGCTTGAAAATAAATCTTCATGTTTCATCACCCCCTGGATGACTTAACACTAGTATCCAGTATTCTTCAAATATATCAGACTTTATGAAATGTGGAACGTCTTCCTTCTTTCAATAAACCTGATCTTTAGTGATTAATACTTGTATCTGAAACAAAAGTTTAGGATCCATAATCTTCTGTAACATAACAAGTATCTTCTTTTTCTCTGCAACACAAATCTGATAGAATCTGAATCTTTGACTTACTTCTTCCAATGTTAAGAATCTTCACAAACAAAGGATAGACAACTGACTCATAAATGTTCAAGATCATACAAGATCATACAAGATCAATGATCTCTCCTGTGTAGAATCTGCTGTCATCAAAACCTTCATGATTGAATGTTTGATTTACTTCCTGAATGTCTCTAAGTGTCCATGCTTCTCAAAAAGTTGTAAAACTTTTCTTCAAACAATTCCTTCAAGGAATCTGCAATTCCTACTTGAACCATAAGTGGACAAACTTCTCACCTTGAGAACTCCAAAAGCTGCAAGTTGATACTTCATAACTTTCATATTTTACCCGGGTGAAATGTGACAGTACCTGCTTGACTTTCTTTTGGCTAACTCCACTTCTCAATCAAGTGATAGGATATGATGGAACACCTTTTGGAATACAAACATGTATCCAAAAATCTAGACAATCATAAAAAGTAGATTCTTCAACTGACTGGTACATCAACAAGCTAAATTTTCTGAAGTTTCTGAAAATACTGAATATACTGAATATGAGGTAACCTTTTCCAAACATAAAACCTCAACCCGTCTTCAACATCTGCTACAGAAAACTCTTTTACCTCAAGAGTTAGATAAAGAAGAAATATACTTCTCTGCAACTTGTCATATATCAAGTAGCTCTGTATTGACATTCCAAGAATTCTTTGAGGGAACATATAAGCTGCCTGCTTAAAAGCTTCATAACTCATATACATATGAGTCAAAACATATATCTGCTGCTTTTCTTTCTCTCAATGCAATTCTTTGTCAAATCTACTAAATCATGACCAAGTGTAATGCAAAACAAGAAACTGCTTCTTCTTTAAACAAGAGTTCTCGTAGACTTGTCTTTGGATGTAGAGGATAAAATAGGAAAAGTATATGGAAAATATATGAGAAAAGGAAGCCTTACTTTTCTTTTGGAAATGATGGACTTTCTTCTTCTGCATCTTTCTTCCACCTGATGATGTCAACATTTTCAAACTTCTCTTCCATACCTTTTGTTCTCTTCATCTTGAAGTAGCAAACACTCTTGACTTCTTCAAATGAACTTTTCTCTTCCTCTAATGTAAGAGTAAGAGATAAACATAGTATACAAATGGAAGTGAATATAGAATCATGTTTTATCATCTCCTCATATCAAAATTCTGCTTCAAATGTCTGAAATGACTAAATTCACCAATCGTTTGTCTGAATGATGAATTGCCCTTCTAGAGTTACCTTCTCTAGATACATTTGTACCTTTATATCCAACCAACAGAAAATTGGCTGAAAAAACTCATCTCCTCTCTGCACTTGTCTTCTTAGATGAACTTTCTTGCCATGAAAGAGATTTCTCAAAACTCTCTAGAAAAACCTCTAGATACCTGTTTTGATGTAGCCTTTAACTTTCAAATGATGAAAGCGTATAAAAGCACTCCTTGAATTTCTTCAAATCTCTTCATAACTGCTCTTCTAAGATATGACCTACAAATGATAATCTGATAGTAGAAACTGATACCTGTGATTTGATGTTGATCTGATTTCTTCATCTTCTCTAAACCATTGTTCTTCCTTGAATTTGAAGTAGTCTTCTCTTCATCAAGTCTGGGTCTTCAAACAATACTTTTGTAAAGTATTTGCATACTCTTCAAAAATATTCGGCTGCTAACAGGTCATCAACTTCATACTCCACACTGATGAATGTAACTGAAGTGTCTAATTCTCAAATCTCTACTCATCTAGATTAAGTGTGTATGTCAAATGTCAAATATTAGAAGATGCCTTTAAATTATAAGTTGTAAATCTGGAAGTCTAGGAACGTGGGATTATGAATGAGCCTTAATGCATTGATGCCAAAGATCTAAGTTCTATAACCAAAACCTTAGTGCTCTGATACCAAATGTTGGAAGTGAGGTAGGCCCTTAGGCTCATGTCACAGGTCCATGGTTCCATAGTTCCAGTCATGTACAACATTAATTCCAGCAATCTTCCATATTGACAAAACATGAACATACAACAACTTAATCATAAAAATGGTGAGATAAAGATAGAGAAAGAATAGACGTCATGTGTAAGGTGTTACATAAGCTAGCGCTTACTCATAGTATCATATATACCAATGTTCAATGTACAATGTGGGAGCATATCTCTCAACCACTCTATGTGATGAGTAATAGATGAATGAGTGAATGTACAATGTAACAAACATATTCAGATGTATGGACAGTAATCTGAATATACATGAGATGTTTGACCTTATAGGTTATAGAAGAGTGAATATGAGTGACTAAAAGAGGAAGGATCAGTGTGAACGGAAATCCTCAAACTCATGTGAACACACCTTCTCAAACACCTCATAAAATATGCATAAAGCATATACGTACTGTTTCTCTTGTACCTATGCCGAATAGGACTCCTCCTGATATGAACGCCACAGCCTCCATAAACTTCAAGTAGTACCTGTGTGCATAAAGAGAATATGTACCTGAATACTTAACATAAGATGTGAATCTTATGTTAATCTCCATCTAATGTCTTTGAAGTAGCCCGACATCTTCTTGTAGAAGACAATCTTCAACCTAATATCTTCCTATAGAAGATAATCTTCAAAATAATGTAGATGGTCCCATCCAATGTCTTTGAAGTAGCCAGACAGCTTCTTGTAGAAGACAATATTCAACCTAACATCTTCTTGTAGAAGATGATCTTCAAATACATCATGTAGATGGGCGATCCTCACCATCAAGCTGCTAATAATCAAGTCTTCTTGCCATGAACAAGAGATAACCTCCTCTCCATGAGGTAGAGTGTGAGCACACCCTTCATCTTCTCCAAGAAGAATCACCAAGAAGAACTCCATAGCTGCTCCTCAACATGCTTCAAGTTAGCACCATGGCTGCCCCATGTGCTAGAAGAAACACCACCTCTATTGAGGTCCAAGCTCTAGAAAGCTTGTGTTGATCCTAGGTGAAGGATGAATAGAAGTGAGCATGAGGCTCTTCTTATATAGTTTGGGTTGTCCATTGAAAAGCTTCTGAATAAAGCAAAATCACTTACGATCGCTATCTTCAATGATCGCAATCGTATTTCCATCACGAAAAAGCTATCGCTAAGTCTGGCGCTAATTTGATGGTCCGCTGTCCGTTTTAGCTTTATGAGAAAAAGCATGATCAAAAATAATCTTCGCGTTTTCGTTCCTTGCTGGCGATGGGTTTTGAACCCACGTCCTATGGTTGAGGTGCACTTGTTCTATCCACGCTGCCAACGTCATTAGTTGTACAAGGCATTCAACAGATCAGATAGTTATGCTATTACTGTGAGCTATAAGGACCAACTTGACCAAATTTTTAACAAATAGGACATTGTTTCCAACAGGAATTGGTTCCCCAATCCTGGACCACTTGTAGCTATCGCATAAATGGTCTTCCCAAAATCATCTCATAGGCATGGTTCTTGCTGAAATCACAGATAGCAAATGTGTGCTCAAACTCTACACCACATGCAGTGAGAGTTATTCCTTCTAGCAAACCTAAGGGTCTCTCTATGTGACCGTCAGCCATTTGCAATTTCATTCTTGTTTGCCTGAGTGCTGGTTTCACCCAACGCTTCCATAGGGAAGTGGTAGCAATTGCAACTCCGGCACCTGAGTCTAGAATTACCTTAGTTGTGTACCCCTGGTGGGTAATGGGAAGATAGGTGTTTCCTTCTTCACCTTCACTCATATCTCCTATCTTGTCTAGAGGAATTTATGGCACTGATCTATGAGAACCTACCTGGGAACGGGGTTTCGCTACTTCTGGCACTTGGTTAGCTACATGTTTCCATAACTCTGACCTAACTTTGAGTAGCTCTTCTAAAGTGAGGTTGCACTGCACTTTAGTGTTTTTCACTACCTCCGTATTCCTAGGTATGACTGAGTCTTCGTTTCTTACCATGACCGTGGGTACTCTCATACATGTAGACTTGGCTTCCCATGGGCCTGTGAAGTGGGGTAATTCCTGTAAAGAATTAGACTCAAAGTCTAATCTCTCTCGACTTTGTGCACTCTCCTACTCTCCATAAATGGAGGGAATATCTTGCGGGAATTGGTCATGTGCATCAGCCACCAGTTCAATGGGAGGATGGACTTCACTCTCTTTTGCCCATTTCTCTTCTTGATCTCTCATAGGAATTCTGGTGTGTATCGATTCATAGAAGAAGATGTGTCTGGCTCTGTGGAGTTAGGCACATAAGCTTCCTGTGGGGGAATGCTTATTCTTTTACTTGCCTCATCTCTTCCTTGGTTTTTTTCTTCCTTGGCAGATTTTGCAATTATGCTCTCTAACTTCCCTAATAGTCCATCCAAGTGCAATTGTGCCTTAGCTGAGCAAGAGTAGTTGAGGAGGCGACTGGCTTCAAACATGGTCTGAGCCAATGCGACCATTTTCGCAGAAAGCTTGGTTCTTTCTATCTCTAGGTCAGCTCTAGGGTAGCACTTGTCATGATCCGTCACATTTGGCCCCTCTTGGATTCTGGCCTGATATGCCTTAAGCATCATGTCTATGTCTTCAGGAGTGGGATCAGCTAGCACTGATCCTACTATAGGGGGTGGTGGGATGGTCTGAGGTGGGTTGAAAGATGGTGGATTAGATGGTGATGGAGATGAAGGTGGTGGTGGTATGTGAGAGTTTGTTGGAGAGGTGAGTTCAACAATTTTGGCTTTTGTTTCTCTTATGCTTTCTTCTAAGTCGCTCATCTTTTTGGACCATTGTCTTTTCATTCTCTCTCGGCTATCCCTCCAGGCTCTCGACCGTTTCTTGGCTATGCTCTCAGTTTCACTAACCTCTGCACTCTTTTGTTGACCTAAACCTTGGTTCTACTGCAAAGCCTAAGCTCTAGTGACCACCTGTACTGGTGCAGTGGAAGTTACACTTCCTGTAGCATCTACTACTAACCCAATGACATTAATTGGAGAGATTTTTGGCATATTATTGGGATTCTTTGGGCAATCTCGTACGAGATGCTCCTTTCCACAATCTTGACAAAAGCCTTGTATTGTTACTGATTGGGGTTGTGTAGGTGCAGGCATTGGGCAATCACGGATGAGGTGATCTCCTTGACATCTATAGCATGGTCCTCTAGGGAATGGGGGTCTTACCTGCTTAGGTTGAGGTCTAGTGTTGGGATTTGTGTACATGATGTTTGCATACTCTGGATCCCAACTAGGTTCACTCGGTTCTTCACTATAGTAGGATTCACCATGTTCAGGAGACTGCATGTAGTAAGCCTGGGGGCTATCAATATGTGTAGAATCAAAGCTATGGTCACTGGGATCACTTTCTGAAAGCACTGGTGTCACTGGCACTATGGCTCTATTCACGTTCTCTTCTGCAGCTGCATATTTTACGAAAATCACATTAGCTAGAGCAAGGGGTTGTTGTGCTAGCACTAGTTGAGGTCTCTGCTGAGCGTGATATTGTGGTGGGTAGGCTTGTTGAGGTCTAGCAAACTGTTGTGGTGGGTATGGGTTCTGATATCTTCCTTGTTGTGGAGGTGGCTGAGGGTGATTTTTTCTGACAGCTTGTTTGTTATAGGGGCAATCTTGTGTGGTGTGGTTGGTGTATCTTCGCTCTATTGTGCAGTACTGGCTAATAGGATTCACTTGGGGTTGAGCCATAATGGGACATACACTGGCAAAATGGTCACCTCCACAAGTATAGCATCGCCTCCTTGGGGCAAACCTTGGTATTTGTTTGCTTGATACGCCTAGCTTCTGAGCTACCTTCTTAGCGAGTTCCTCAATAGAGGTGGATTGCATGGAACTAAGGCTAGTAGAACTATCTGAATCCTTGTATAATTTTGATAGTTCTAATTCCTTCCCTAGATTATCTTCAATGTCTATGCACATGTGTACGCACTCTTCTATAGTTCTAGGGTCCTTCAAGTACACATATGATCGTAGTTTGGTACTGAGCAATCCATCTAAGAATAAAGCCACTTGTTTGGCTGGTGTGGGTAACTCAGAAACAGGGCATCTCTCTAAATATTGCCTAAACCTTCTTCCTGCAAGTCTAACCATCTCTTGAGGGGTTTGCTTGAAGCTATGAATCAGTGAGGAAGTATTATGCCTTATGCCACTCTTAGAGAATTCAATAATGAATGCCTCTAGAAGTTGATCTATGTTTCTGAAGTGCCTCTCATTTAGTGGTTGAAACCACGTAAGAGCGGTGTTCCTAAGGGTTAGACCAAAGGCATTGTACTGCATGAATAGATCCTCCACTTGTTCAGCTCTCAAGACTTGCCTAAATTCGGCCACATGATCGTATGGATCTCCAGTGCCATCGAAGTAATTCTTCATGGACTTGACTAGCTGTGTAGGTCTCAAAGTCCTAGTGTATTCCCTAGGCCTTGGCCAGGAAAATCCTCAGCATTTCTTAGGTTCCTTGGAACTCTAGTTCTCTCTGTTTCTTCTCTATTTGTCTCTGTTCGTGTTCATTCTCTGCCTATTGGGTTGGCAAAGCTCACTTCTGGCCTATCTCTAATTCTATCCCTTTGAGCGCCATGAGCTTGGGATGTTCCAACCCCTTAGTGGCCAAAAGAGACATTAGATCTTGGTTGGGAAAAAATAAATTCCCCCTTCCAAGTGTAGGCATGTCTACCATGCTCGGTGACCACAAAGATCCTCTCTGAAGTATTGTCTAGATAGGTCACCTTGCCTGGGCAATCAGGATCTTTGAACTCATAGATCATGATCATTCCTACCTCATTTGGTTGATTAGGCTTATTCCTCCAGAAGGCTTCATCGGTTTCTCGATTGAGAAGCAGATCTATGCTCTTATTGTCATGGGGAATCCACTCTGGCGTGATAATTCTAGTAAGCATTGATTTTCCTCGGGGGGTTTTAGGTTCTTCACCCATGTTCCCTTGCTCTAGGTCACCTATATCCGTTTCTGGGATCACATTACCAAATTCATCTGTCCTATCTGGGTGGCTGGTGACCACGTATATGGTTCCTTCTTTGTCCAGGTATGCTCCATTTTCAAACTTGACAGCAGGATGTTCAATTCCAATGGGTTGGTCAGGGTTTTTAATCTGGACCACAGATCTTCCTAGGCCGTCCTCATAGATGCTAGCACCTAATCGGTTGGTCCTAAGGTATTCCAGCTGCATCTTGTAGGGGCCTTCTACCCTATGTAAATATGGCACTCCTGAACTTCCTGCAGGTCTCTCCATACCTTGAGACATCTCTGACTCACTGGTCTCATAGCTAGGGTAGTATGAATGATGGCTCAATTGTTGGGCCCAAGACCTAGCAGTATGATTGACACTAAGACCTAAGACTTTGTCTATCTCTCCCTAGGTGTCGTCTTGATCTAAGGTTCATAAGCCCAATTGAAGAATTCCCCAAATTTTCCTAAGTACAATTTTCGTTGCTGAGTTCTTTTTGTATTAGTCACTTGTTCTTTTTAATTTTCCTTAAGGTGTCACTTCTTGTCCAATCAATCTTCGTCGCAAGGAACACTTAAGTTTTATCGTACTTTGAGTGTGGTCGCTCGATTTAAATTCTTTTCCGTTAGGTTGTCTCGGAATTGTAATCTCCTAACACTTGCACTTGAGTGATTAGGGTTCTTAGACTTGATCGTGCTTAACGTATCCCTAATTGATCACAATCCTCTACCCGTACTTAGCCTAAGCTAGGGATTGACAGAGGGTGTTGAGAATTTCCAACCTTGAGTTTATTTCCTTGTGTTGTTGCCCTGGTGTGCCCAGGAAGCGTGTTCCCAAGCTTGCACTTACTCTTGCTTTGAGTACCCTTCAATGCTCTCAAAGGACCTGCAAAAGTACCAAAGTTAGTTCAAGACTTAAATTCAATTGACAGACAGATCACTTTCATGCATGTAATTCACAGACCAAATTGCCTTTTGCCGTTATGGAAAACAATCCCAAGGGACCCTCAGTTTCCTACCCAGGGATATGATCAACTTCAAAATACCCTATATAATAATCAGAGCAAACGGATTTCGTATGAGAAAGTTATGCCAGTTCAGGGTTTTGGGGCTAAAACAGGATTAAAACAGGCTAACAGGCAAATAGGAATTCTTGAAGTACTTGTGTCGCGGCCTCACAATGCAATGATAAACCCTAGTGTCTTCTTTCCCCAAAATTTGACCCAAAATAAACCATATATTTATGCCCTAAAAAATGGCCGGATTTGCCCATCAATCGTGATCGAAAGCTCTGTCAATCCTGATTGATAGGTCAGTCGCGATCGACGTGTCGGTCGCGATTGACAGGTCCGTCGTGGCTGTCAGTCGCGATTGATGGGTCAATCGCGATTGATGGGTCAATCGCGATTGACACGTGGCCCGAAAATTCAGTCAGTCGTGGTCAAAGGATCGTTGACTCTGTCGATCGCGATTGATGGGTCGATCGCGATTGACAGGTCCATCGCGAGTGTTCAGTCGGTCGTGGTCAAACATTCGTTGACTAGGTCAGTCGCGATTGACAGGTCCGTCGGGGCTGTCAGTCGCAATCGACTGGTCGATCGTGATTGATGGCTCGATCGTAATTGACACGTGGTCACGCGTAGATTCTGTCGGTCGTGGTCAGTCGGTCGTTGACTTAGTCGGTCGCGATTGACAGAGCCGTCGGCAAGTGTCCATCGTCGTTTGTCGATCGCGATTGACAGAAAACAGAGGAGTTTTAAAATTCTAAGCACATATTTAGGAAGCTCTAGGCATGTAGATAATGATTATGTACTTTGTTTAGCAAAAGGATCATTTTTTTTGTCAGTCGCGATTGACAGAGGTCAACGCCCCGGGACCTTCACAGTCAGATTTTTTACCTGTTGGAGCTAGTGCAGCTGCTGGGGATGCTGATTCCTGCAGAAAATCTCAAAAAACACAGAAAAGCACTAGCACACAAACACTCTCTCACTCTCTCTCACAAGTGAAATGAGGAAAATGGTGTGGGTGTGGTGATATGACCAAAAAGCTGAATTTTTTGCGATGATGGAGATGGAGGTGGAAGATGGTGATGATAATGGTGGTAATGAAGATGGTGAAGAAAACAAAAGAAAATAGATAAAAGTGAAGGAAATACCTATGACTCCAACGCCTCAACTCTACGTCTTACCATCACACGCTCGTCCTCAAAGCTCGATCCCCGGCAACGGCGCCAAAATTTGGTGTAGCTCAATGATGAGTAGCACCTCCTTTAATGTCAATCCGGGAAGACGTGAGGATGGTATGATGACCTTGAGCAAGTGAAGGCACAAGTGCGTGAGTGAGAAGCACACCAACATGCACACACATACACACACGCGCACACACGGAAAGACAAAGAGAAAGACAATGGAGTTCTTTTAGATTACTTCCAAAATGCTCATACAAGTTCACATCTATTACAAGCTAACCTCAAAAATGAGCTCTCTAGCTCTATTTATAGTTTTTGACTAGCTTTTGGCCCTGTCCAGACCTAGTGTCCGGCCTAGTTAAAAATTAGTTCATAGGGCCTAATTGGAGGCTCAAACGGAGTCTAAAAATCATGAAAATTGGTACGATGATACTTCTAATACTCCTCAAGCTCGAGGACTCCTTGGCTTGCACAAAATGGAGTTACAAAAAGATAAAATGGTATGTACAATGATTTGTAGTGATGAGAATCACTGTTATGAAGATGTTGTTTTAGAAAAATTTGAATGGCCTACCTGCCAGATCTTCGGTGACTACTTAGTCTGCTTGTGCCTTCTCTCCGCTCTGGCTCCCTTCTTTGGCTTCCTTGTCTTGTGAGTCCTTCGGTGCCTTGAATGCTGCCAACACCAACCTACGGGCATCTTGCTTTAGCATATAAACCAGCACTAGGTCTCCCTCTTTCATTCCTTTATCTTTGATGTGTGCATCAAAGTATGCCTTTTGTCTTTTCTTTGCAGCATAGATGCCTGCCGCCGCGTGTAGCCTCATCTCACCTAAGTGTTCTAGATCAAAGATCCTAGAGGAAAATTCATGTCCATTCCACTCATGCTCTTGTGCTACTTTTAAGGCTGGGATGAGGAAGTCCAATGGTAGAACAACATTCTGTCTGAAGACCATCTGAAATGGGGTGGCATTGAGTACTGTTTTGTAAGCAACTCGATAAGCCCAAACAGCATGATGAAGTTGTTTGTCCCAATCAGAGCGTTTATTATTTACCAGTTTTGTCAATACGTTACAGAGGATCTTATTGGTGCTCTCGGCTTGTCCGTTAGCTTGTGGGTGATAAGGGGCAGACTTCTTATGTATCACCAAGAATTCTTGGAGAAGATTTTCAATGACCTCATTCAAGAAGTGTGTGCCTCTATCACTCACTAACTCTATTGGTAGCCCATATCCCGTGAACACATTCTCGAATAAGAACTTAGTTGTAGTCTAAGCATCATTCTTTGTTGTGGCTTTCACTTCTACCCACTTTGTAAGGTAATCTGTGGCTACAATAATATACTCTGCATGGGAGTTTCTAGTTGGGGGGTTAATAGGACCTATGAAGTCTATGCCCCACTTCGAAAATGCACGCCCTCCCATCATTGGCCTCAAAGGCATCTCGTCTTTTCTAACTGAATAATGTGCACGTTGGCATGTGTCACATTTCTTCACATAGGTATGAGTATCCATATGAAGAGTGGGCCACCAAAGTCCTGAGAATAGAATGGACTTGATTACTCGATCAGGACTAAAGTGTCCACCTGCAACACCGCTATGTGCAGTTTCTAAGACTTTCAAATAGTCTAATTCGTGAACACACAATCTTAGATAACCATCCTTGCCTCTTTGATATAAGTTGTCTCCAACTAAAGCATAGTCCTGAGCCTCTTGCTCCATGCTTCGTCTTCTTGCTAGACTAGCCTCTTTGGGTAAGGTTCGCGATCTCATAAACTCTACCAATGGAGCACTCCAATCAGGAATTAATGACACTTGATAAAGGGTGGTATGCTCCACTGGTGGTCTCTCTCTACACATTGGACAATTCTTAATCCACTCATGTATTTCTTTGTCCATGCTAGGCCAATAAACTCCTAAACGTTTCAAATTTTGTAATGTGCACTGTTTAGAATAATGATTTCCTAGCAATCCTTCATGAGCTTGTTGCAACCAACTACTATGGTCATCGTCCTCAACACAACAAGCTAATACACCCTCAGTATCTTGTTTGTACATGCTTCCTGCCAATATGTGATATTTTTGTGATTTTACAATTTCTTCTTGTGATGTTTTCACATTCTTATTTGCAGGGCCGAAGGTTAGGACTGGTACCAACTTATTTGCCCATTTAGGAACAACTTCTAAATTGAATAGATAAGCATCGGGTAACTCATCAGACACTCCTTGCGGTGACTCTCCTGAAGTGATGTGAGAAAGGTGATCTACCCGAAGGTGGGTTCTACCTTTCCTGACAACAACTTCAAAGTCATATTCCATTAGTAAGAGGAACCATCTTACTAAGCATCTAGTATTGCAAGGTTTATTGACCAAATATAAGAAAGCTTGATCATCAGTGAAAAACTTGAACTTGTTGGCCAATAAATAGTGTCTAAACTTCTTCACAACATATACCATGCTTAAGCCCTCTCGCTCAATTATGGTATAGTTTTGTTCAGCTGCGGTGAGCTATCTACTAGCATATGCTATGGGCAAATCTAAGTTTCCTTCACCTCTGGGTTGGGCTAGCACACATCCTATGGCATGTTTGGATGCATCCACATGGGCATGGAATGCTTTATTCCAATCAGGAGTGGTCAGTATTGGTGTCGTGCACAAACGTCTTTTTAGCTCATTGAAGGAGTTCTCGCATTCGTCGTTCCACTCAAAATTTGTCAACAAACCATAAAGGGGTCTAGCTATGATCGCGTACATGTGGATAAACCTACGGTAATATCCACAATGGCCCATAAAGGCTTGTACCTCTTTAGCATTCCTTGGCCTTGGCAGCTCCGCTATGGATCGTACCTTATCTTCATCTGTTGAGATTCCATTCTTAGAAACAATATGACTAAGATTTTACCTTGACGCACCATGAACACACACTTTTCTGGGTTCAGACACACTCGATATTCTCTACACTTGTTGAAGATTTGTCTGAGCTCAGGGATGTGGTATCTTCTTTCTTGGGAATGAGCACATAAATGGTCCACATATACTTCTAAGCTCTTTCACAAGAACTCTTTGAAGACATGACACATGAGCCTTTGGAATGTTGCAGGTGCATTTGTGAACCCAAATGGCATCACACAAAATGCAAAGATTCCCCACTCTGTGGCAAAATTTGTTTTGCGTTGATCTTCTGGGGCAATGGCTACTTGATTGTAACCTGAAAATCTATCAAGGAAGCTATAAACTTCCTTGCCTGCAACACGCTCCAATAGGTGTTCCGTGATTGGAAGTGGATAACTATCTCTGATCGTAGCGGCATTAACTTTTTTAAGGTTAATACACACTCGCAACTTCCTATTCTTCTTGGGCACCACTACAATGGGGGACACCCATTCAGTATGCTCAATCTCATAGATAAATCAAGCTTCAATCAACCTATCAATTTCCTCTTTTATCTTCGCAGCATAAGTGTCATTATATGTGTAGTGCTTTTGTTTGGTGGGCTTGGCCTCAGCGGTCATGGGAATCATATGAGAGCATATTCTTGGATCTACTCCCTTCAAGTCTCTATAGTGCCACGCAAACACATCCCTATATTCCCTTAATAGAGCTACAAGCTGCATTTCTTCTTTTGTACTTAGGTCATCTCCTATGTATGTACATCTCTCTTCGTTCTCCTCAATGGTCACTACAATCTTTTTGGTCTTTTCCTTATTATCATATGATTCTCCTATAATGGCCTCTCTCTTAGGCATTCGTACCAAAATTTTTTGGCCGTCAACTTCATATGTCTTGAAATTTTCTGGTACCTCAAACAATGATTCCTCCTGTTCTTGTTTCACTGCTTTTCTTTTCTTTTTCTTTTGACTATCTCACTTCCATCCTTTGAATTTACCGTTTTAATGCTTGTGAGAGGTTCTTCTTTCTGGTTAAATACTCCTACATCTTCTAAATAGTGCTTTTCCGAGTTAAAGCAAGTATCCATCACAATGGACTCTAGATCATCGTCATTCTCTTCCTCTTCTAAGACATCACTAGGGTCACATTCTTCTAGCACAGGCTGACACATGAACACTGAAATATCATAACCCTCCTCATCACAATGAGGTGTCCATTATTCTTCATTGACATCAATGTCCATGGTGGCTAAGATTTCTGGCTAGCCATGAGGCTCAGGAGCATAGACCAACTTCTAGAGGCATTCATTATCGAATTCTCTAAAAGTGGCATAAGACATAACACTTCCTCGCTGATTCATAGCTTCAAGCAAACCCCTCAAGAAACCGTGAGACTTGCTGGAAGAAGATTTAGGCAATACCTAGAGAGATGCCCTGTCCCTGAGTTACCCACGCCAGCTAAGCAAGTGTCTTTGTTCTTGGATGGATTGCTAAGTACCAAATTGAGATCATATGTGTACTTGAAGGACCCTAGGACCATAGAAGAGTGTGTACGCATGTGCATTGACATCGAGGATAACCTAGGGGAAGAACTAGAGCTTTCCAAAATCTACAAAGACTCAGATAGTGCCTCTAGCCTCTCTTCCGTGCAATCCACATCAATTGAGGAACTTGCAGAGAAAGTAGCTCAGAAATTAGGTGTCACTAGCAAACAGATCCCAAGATTTTCCCCAATGAAAAGATGCTATACTTGTGGAGGTGACCATATGGCAAATGTATGTCCCATTATGGCTCAACCCCAAGTAAATCCTAGTAGCCAGTACTGCACCATAGAACGAAGATACACAAATCACTCCGCACAAGACTGCCCATACAATAAGCAAGCGGTTAGGCAAACCTACCCTCAGCCATACCAGCAAGGCAGATACCAGAATCAATACCCACCCCAATAGTATACTAGGCCTCAGCAAAATTACCAACTGCAATATCAGGCCCAACTGAGACCCTAGCCAGTGCTAGCACAACAACCACCTGCTCCTACTAATGTGATCCCAGTAAAATATGCAGCTGCAGGAGAGAACCTGAATAGAGCTATAGTCCCTGTAACACCATTGCTTTCTGAAAGTGACCCGAGTGAACATAGCTTTGATTCGACGCATATTGACAGCCCCCAGGCCTACTACATGCAATCTCCTGAACATGGTGAGTCCTACTACAGTGAAGAACCAAGTGAACCTAGTTGGGAGCCAGAGTACACCAATGTAATGTACACAAACCCTAACTCTAGACCCCAACCTAGGCAGGTAAGACCCCCATTCCCTAGAGGACCATGCTACAGATGTCAGGGTGATCACCTCATTCGTGATTGCCCCTTACCTCCACCTACACAACCCCAGTCAGTGACAGTTCAAGGCTTTTGCCAAGATTGTGGAAAGGAGCATCTTTTACGAGACTGCCCAAAGAATCCTAATAATATGCCAAAAATCACTCCTATCAATGTCGTAGGGTTAGTTGTAGGCTCCACAGGAAGTGTGACGTCCACTACACCAGTGCAAGTGATCACTAGAGCCCAAGCCTTGCAACAGAACCAAAGCGTAGGCCAGGAAACGAGCCCAGATGTTAGTGAAACGGAGAGCCTGACAAAGAAGAGGACTAGAGCTTGGAGAGATAGTCGTGAAAGAATGAAAAGACAATGGGCAAAGAAAATGCTTGAACTTGAGGAAAGCCTAAGAGAAACGAGAGCCAGGGTAACCGAACTCACGTCTCAAACTCCCTCTCACACTACCCCTCCTCCACCATTCCCAAATCCATCCGACCCGCCACCTTCCAACCTGCCTCACCTAATTCCACCACCCCCTAGAGTAGGATCAATCCTAGCAGATCCCACTCTCGAGGACCTAAACATGATGCTTAAAGCATATCAGGCCAGAATGCAAGATGGACCAAACGTGACTGATCATGGAAAGTGCTACCCTAGAGCAGAATTAGAGCTTGAACGAACTAAAATTTGTGCTAAGATGGTGGAGTTGGATCAAACCATGTTTGAAGCCAGCCGCCTCTTTAACATATCTAGCTCAGCCAAGATGCAGCTGCACTTTGAAGGATTGTTAGAAAGAATAGAGAGGTTAATAGCACAATTAGAAAAGGAACCCGCCTCTCAACACAAGGACAAGGCAAGTGAAAGAGTAGGTCTTCCTGCCCAGGAAGCCTATGTGCCTAACTCTACGGAGCCAGACACATCATCTTGTATGAATCGGTTCACACCAGAATTCCTACGAGAGATTCAAGAAGACAAATGGGCTAAAGAAAGTGAAGTCCCTCCTCCCATTGAAATTGTGGATGATGCACACGACCAATTCCCACAAGACATCCCATCCATTTATGAGGAGCATGAGAGCACCCAATCTAAGGAAAGATTAGACTTTGAGTCTAATTCTTTACAGGAATTACCCCACTTCACAGGCCCATGGGAAGCAAAGTCCACGTGTATGAGAGCACCCACGGTCATGGTAAGAAACGAAGATTCAGTCATACCTAGGAACACGGAGGTAGTAAAGAATACTAAAGTGCAGTGCAATCTCACTTTAGAAGAGTTTCTCAAAGTTAGGCCAGAATTGTGGAAGCATGTAGCCAAACAGGTATCGGAGATAGCCAAACCTCGTTCCCAGGTAGGATCTCATAAGACAGTGCCAGAAATTCCTCTAGACAAGATAGGAGACATGAGTGAAGGTGAACAAGGAAACACCTATCTCCCCATCACCCATCAAGGATACACAACCAAGGCAATTCTCGACTCAGGTGCAGGAGTTGTAATTGCTACCACTTCCCTATGGAAGCGTTGGGGCAAGGCAGCACTCAGGCCAACGAGAATGAAATTGCAGATGGCTGATGGTCACATAGAGAGGCCTTTAGGACTGCTAGAAGGAATAACCCTCACTACATGTGGTGTAGAGTTTGAGCATACATTTGCTATCTGTGATTTTAGCAAGAACCATGCCTACGAGATGATTTTGGGAAGACCCTTTATGCGGCAGTTGCAAGTGGTACGGGATTGGGGAACCAACTCATTATACTTGCAACACTTAGGTGTTACGACTAAAGTCAATCTCAAGGATTACTCTCATAGAGACGTACCCCCCATCCAATGGAACCCCATCCATAGAGCCAAAGATGATACAGAGTCTGTGCATTCCATAGGATCAGGATCCTCATGGATGCATGAAGACACCCACTTATGGATGTGCAAAGTAGCAGTAGAAGAAGAGAAAAGGGAAAAAGCCAGAGAGGCAGGTGCGAAGGAAACACATAGATCAATTCAAGACCCAGCCTATGCACCTGTTGTATTCCCTGATGAAGAATTTGAACCTCATGGCTGGGCAGAAATTCTAGCAACAATGGATGTAGCCATCAATGAAGAACAATGGACACCCCACTGTGATGAGGATGGCTATGACATTTTAGTCTTCTCCATAGAGCCAATCATGGGAGAGGCAGTTCTAGAAGAATGCGAACCTAGACCTGATGCATTTGAGGATGCAAGCGACTCCGATTTAGAGTCAATCCTTATGGACCCACCTTTTGCATCAGAGGAAGAATACTTCTATGAAGTAGAATTCCAACCCCAGAGACACGGAGAGCATGCAAATGATGTAAGGTTAGCCACACAAGTGACCCCTAAGGATGAAGGAAAGAAAAGAAAGAAAAGAGAAGTCACACCAGAAGAGGAAGAATCTTTGTTTGAGGTCCCTGAAAATTTTAAGAAGTATGAGATAGATGACAGAAGAGTCATGATCAGAATGCCTAAACGAGAGGTACAATCAGGGGAGGCCTATGATAACAAAGAAACCACCAAGAAAATAGTGGTAGCCATGGAAGAAGGAGAAGAGAGATGCACGTACATAGGCCATGACTTGACAGAAGAAGAAGAGCACGAATTGATAGCCTTGCTAAGAGAATACAGAGATGTATTCGCTTGGAGTTACAAGGATTTGAAAGGCGTGGACCCTGACATATGCTCACACACTATCCCCATGACCTCAGATGCCAAACCTTCTAAGCAAAAGCCATACACATATAATGATAATTATGCTGCTAAGATCAAAGAGGAGATAGATAAACTGGTTGAAGCTGGATTCATCTATGAAATTGAGCACACTGAGTGGGTATCCCCCATCGTAGTGGTGCCCAAGAAAAATGGAAAGCTGCGTGTATGCATTAACTTAAAGAAGGTCAATGCAGCCACAATTCGAGATAACTATCCGCTTCCTATCACAGAGCATCTCTTAGAAAGAGTAGCAGGCAAGGAAGTGTATAGCTTCCTTGATGGATTTTCGGGCTACAATCAAGTAGCCATAGCTCCAGAAGATCAGCATAAGACAGCATTTGCCATTGAATGGGGCATTTTTGCCTTTAGAGTAATGCCATTTGGGCTTACCAATGCACCAGCTACCTTCCAGAGGCTGATGTGCCATGTATTTAAAGAGTTCCTGAGGAAGAACTTAGAAGTCTATGTTGATGATCTTTGTGCTCATTCCAACATTAGACAAACCCATATTCCTGAACTCAGACAAATCTTTGACAAATGTAGAGAATATCAAGTTTGCCTGAACCCAGAAAAGTGTGTTTTAAGGGTCAGGCAAGGCAAGATTCTAGGACACATAGTGTCAAAGAATGGCATATCCACTGATGAAGAGAAAGTGAGAGCCATAGCCGAGTTACCTAGGCCAAAGAATGTCAAGGAAGTACAAGCTTTCATGGGGCATTGTGGCTATTACCGATGGTTTATACACATGTATGCCATCATAGCAAAGCCTCTGTATGGACTTTTGACTAACTTTGAGTGGACTAATGAATGTGAGAATTCTTTCAATGAGCTTAAACGGCGATTATGTTCAGCACCAATCTTGACCACACCAGATTGGAATAAGCCTTTCCATGTTCATGTAGATGCATCCAATTATGCCATTGGGTGTATACTTGCGCAACCTACCGGTGAAGGTAATATGGATCTTCCAATTGCCTATGCTAGTAGACAATTGAATGCAGTTGAACAAAATTATACCACTACGGAGAGAGAAGGACTAGGCATGGTATATGGAGTTAAAAAGTTTAGACATTATTTGCTTGCAAATAAGTTTAAATTTTTTACTGACCATCAGGCACTGCTATATCTCGTGAACAAGCCATGCAGTACAGGAAGATTAGTAAGATGGTTTCTCTTGCTAATGGAATATGATTTCGAGGTTGTGGTAAGGAAAGGGAAGACTCATTTGAGAGCAGATCATCTCTCTAGGCTCACATCGGGAGAAGCCCCACAAGGAGTGTCAGATGACCTTCCTGATGCTTACTTGTTTAAATTGGAAGTGGTGCCACAGTGGGCTAAGCCATTAGTGCCAGTATTGACGTACGGGCCGAACCACCCAGTAATAAACACACAGGATAGAGAGGTAGTAAAAGCCCAAAAGTATCACATCATGGCAGGAAGTATGTACAAGCACACAAATCAAGGGATCTTGGCTTGTTGTGTGGAAGAGGATGAGTACGCTAAATGGTTGCAATTAGCACATGTAGGTGCATTAGAGCAACACTACTGCACATGTAGGTGCATTAGAGCAACACTACTCAAAGCAACGAACCCTACAGACACTAAGGAGACTCGGAGTGCATTGGCCGACTATGGAAGCTGATGTCCAAAAGTTGTGCAAGGAATGCCCAATCTGCTGCACTAAACCACCTGTGGAGCATGCCACTCTTTATCAAGTGTCCATAGTGCCAGATTGGAGTGAACCACTAGTATCCTTCCTGAGGACGAAAACATTCCCTCCAGACATGACTCTGGCTAGGAAAAGGAGTTTAGAACAAGAAGCCCTAGATTACTCGCTCATTGGTGATAACCTATACAAGCATGGTAAAGATGGTTACCTAAGATTATGTGTTCACGAGAGTGAATATCTCAAGATCTTGGAAACGGCTCATCAAAGTGTAGCAGGAGGACATTTTGGAACAGACCGAGTGATTAAAGCGATCCTATTTGCAAGCTTGTGGTGGCCGACCCTTCACATGGATGCACATACCTGTGTGAAGAGGTGTGATGTCTGTCAGAGAACTCAGTATCCTATACGCAAAGATGAGATGCCACTGAAACCTATGATGGGTGGACGTGCATTCTCTAAGTGGGGAATAGACTTCGTAGGTCCTATTAATCCCCCAGCTAAGGGTTCACATGCTGAATATATCATTGTGGCCACGGATTATCTAACCAAGTGGGTAGAGGTAAAAGCTACCACAAAGAACGATGCACAAACAACAGCTAAGTTCTTATTAGAGAATGTGTTCACCAGATACAGGTTACCTATAGAGCTAGTCATTGACAGGGGCACTCACTTCTTGAATGAAGTTATTGAAAATCTGCTTTAAAAATTCTTGGTAATACATAAGAAGTTTGCCCCCTATCACCCTCAAGCTAATGGCCAGGCTGAGAGCACCAATAAGGTCCTATGCAATGTACTAACAAAATTAGTGAACAATAAACGCTCTGATTGGGACAAACAGCTACACCACGTTGTTTGGGCATACCGAGTCGCCTACAAAACGGTACTCCAAGCCACCCCCTTTCAGATGGTATTTGGCCAAAATGCAGTGCTACCGTTGGACTTCTTAATACCTACATTGAAAGTAGCACAAGAGCATGAATGGACGGGTCATGAACTCTCCTCTAGACTTTTTGACCTTGAACGATTAGGAGAAACAAGAATGAGGGCGGTTGCAGGGATATATGCAGCTAAGAAACGTCAGAAGGCATACTTTGATGCCCACGTTAAGGATAAAGGTTTGAAGGCAGGCGACCTAGTACTAGTCTACACTTTGAAACAACATGCAAGGAAACTAGAGAAGAGAGGCTACGGACCCATGATCATTAATAGAATCTCAACAAGTGGAGCAGTGCAACTAGCCACATTAGAAGGCGATATTCTCCAAAGCTACATAAGCGGATGCAGAGTCAAGTTATATCAGGAACCTCTGACGGAAGCGATGCTAAGTCGACTCAACACTGCTAACAAACGCAAAGAAGAAGAAAGACGAATTCGAGAAGAAGCTCAAGCAGAAGCATTGGAATGCATCCGAAGAATGAAGTTGAGAAGACAGGGTAGAGAGCAACCTAGGACAGATGCTTATGCAGATCAAGGATATCACGTGGCTATGTGTGAAGTTTCAGATATCAGCTCTCATAGGATAATTGATAGACGTCCTTTTATAACCTTAGATATAGGACAAGGAAAGGGTGCAAGGACTGTAAGAGCCTTGATTGACTCAGGTGCAGCCACTATTCTTACTGTCAAAAGTTGAAATTAACTGTCAATCCTATAGAAGCATACCTCATAGGATTGGGAAGTGTGGAAACCCCTTGCATGGGCGAGGTGGAGCTTCCCCTCTACATTCAAGACGAAGCAATGACAGTTAAAGTACTAGTGTGTCAAGATGAGGACCTCACTGAGCCTCTTGTCTTGGTTCAGGACTGGATCTATGATCATGCAGTCAACCTAAACCTAAGAAGTGGACTTCTTCAGGTATGGGTAAATCATAGTCGAATTTCTGTTGAATTGGAAAAGGAGGCACTCAAGGCACTAGGTAAGGCACAAACTCCTGGTCCTTCCAGGGGCGCACATGAAGTTGACAATGCTATTCTTGTCCAAAAATGTATGATGCAGAAAGAGGATTGTCTCAACAACGGAGTCAAGGATAAGACGGCACTCCCTTCTTTTCCAAAGGCCAGAGGGATGCAGCAATCAAAGGCATATGAAATACAGAAGGAGCAGAGTACTACCTATACTGGAGGCCAAAAACACTTGCGAAGCAGAATGTCTCAGCCGTTGAAACAAGTGTGGGTGCGGAAAGGCGAACACCCTGTTGCGACCATTCCAACCCCACGGCCAAAACCTCTTATTAGTAATCAACAACACGAAACTAATAAGAAGTCTTTCATAAATTCTTCAACAAAAGTGAAGTCTATTTGGGTACCCAAGAAGTCGATGAAGGCCAGCCCACAATCACGACAAATCTGGGTGCCTAAGGCTTGCTTGCGGGCTCAAATAACTACACCGAGGGCACAACCGGTACAACATGTTTCACTCACTCAAACTTCAGATGCACATTCTTATACATCACACGCGGACACATATTCTTCCATGAGCACAAGTAGAATCACTTGTAAATGGGTCTCTAAAAAGCCTCATTTTCAAGTAGATACCCCTATCAAACTCTCCAGAGCCTCCACAAAATCAAGATCAAAGCCCATCCACTGCATTTGGCAACCTAAAACTTGTAATTAACCCCCAGACCCCAGTTGTAAATCCATGCCCACCTACTAACTACATCACTCTCTCACTACATCATTCCACTTAGCTTCTAGGTCTACCCAATTCCTAACTACACGCACAAGCACCGAGCACTTAATAGCCTACTAATCTCTCCCGAACCTCATGTTAATGTTGTAATGGGGACAAAAACGGTTCTATCTTGTCCTTTACAATGTTAACACCTGTTTCTATATTCTCACAGAGTCAGGAGGCAAGAAGTAACATGGCAGATACAGTAGGAACTAGCTCCCAGGCAGGCACCAGCCCCCAAGTCGTGGACATTGAAAGTCTTCCCGTTGAGGAGGAATTGAAGGAACTCCCAGTGGCATTGAGGGCATTACATGCCATACCAATTCAGAATCCTCCACAGGGGCACACAATGCCGGTCAGCAAAAACTCACATTGGTTCAGTGATGTGGCAGGATCTCTGGGTGAAGGCACTTACATGTGGGAGGCCGAGATAGAATTCAATGGGCGCTGGGGCAGGTATCACTTCTTCACCAGGGAATTTGAGAGACTGCAGAATAATGAAGGACTGAAACCTATATGGAAGAAGGCGGGACTCTACGATTACTTCAAATTCCAATTGCCAAAGCCCGACTTTCTAAGATGCTCATATTTGATTAGCACCCTCACTCCGAGCAAAGACAAAAAGGGATACAGCACCTTTGTCCTCCCATCTCTCACAAGGGGCAATGAGTTGAAGTGCTTCAGGTTGACTATCAATTTGGTAAGGGAAGCTCTAGACATGAAAGGTATGCACATTCCTACGGAGAAAGAGACTATGGTCCCTGACAATATGAAGAACAAGAATCTGACAAAATTAAAGGACATGGTGGCAATGACACCTACAATTGCCATTCACTTGCGAATGGTCATGCAACATTTTGCATTTCCCGCTCAAGAGAGGTTCACAATGCCACCTAAGAAGATATGGTTTAGTCTATACTTGGCTGACGCCTTTGATTTGACAATCAATATGCCCCACTGGATTATCGACCAAATCCACTTGGCTCATCAAAGGTGGTATAAAAAACAAAAGTCTGTACTGTATGGATGCTGTGCTCTCACCCCGATTGTGTATAGATGTTTGGCTTATGATGTGCCAGTGCAGAGGGCATTAATTTGGACTAGGGTACAGGAATTCCAACGTAGACTATCAACCGCAGGACCGCCATCTAAGAAAATGAGAGGCATAGTTCAGATGCCCTGTGCACAACCCCGCGGTGTGACATTGACACCAGAGACAACTCCACGACTTCCAAGGCGGGTACAACCCCTCACTATCAGATTACCAAGACACAGCACTGATGGACCGAATTTGGTGTTCCCACCTGTACCAACAGACCTAGAGTTTCCTCACGGATTCACGTTAGAAGACCTAACTGATGAGGAGGTTGCCAGAATAATCGAAGCTGTTAACACGGAAGTTGAGGCAGAGCAAGCTAGTGGACCACAAACTGCTACAGACCAACCCCATCCCAGACAACCAGATGTCGTCAATGTGGAGGGTGAAGAAGAAGAAGAACAAGAGGAGGAACATGGTGGACAATCCGAGGAAGAAGAGCAGGAATATGACCAGGAAGCTCTGCAAGTACTTGAGGGTGCCCCGGCTTATACAAAGGAATTGAAAAAGCTCTATGATACCATCAACAGAGTTCAAGAGCAACATAGACTGTCCCTAGCAGCAGGAAAAGCCCTCATGAACCAGATCCTTTAGGAGGAAGGCATAGACGAGCAATACCGCGCCACACTTGGCATGATATCTGATGCTTTAGGAGTACCTGAGACGGTGCATACCGCCCTTGCACAAGCACGAAGAACGGAGCGAAGATATGGTAGACGCCCCCCACGATCAGGAAAACAAATGAATGTATTAGTATCAGAACCACAAGGAACATCCACAACCACGGGCACTGCACACACCGTTCATGATACTGAGGAAACCCATACGTCAAGTGCACCCCCGTCACCCCCTTTGCCACCCCTGCCTCCAACTCCACCACATTCACCTCCCACTACTAGTGTAACCACTACTTTCACCGCCTCCGAGTCCACTACCCATACTGTCATATTATGGATGTATATCCTCTTGGATGAGGTGGCACTTGTGCCACATGGCATCTAATTGGAGAAAGGTAGAAGTGACTAAGAAGAGAGAAGTCTTAATTCTCATTATTATGTGAGATGAGAAAGAGTTTTTCGGACGCGGCTGGGAGGTGAACCATGAAATGAATCTCTGCGTGTTATAGATCAGGAATGGCAAAAGGAGTTTTGACATTGGTATCAGAGCTATGAGATCCATCTTGCTGCTGCGCTCCGTGGGATTTGAGCTCACGCCATCAGGAAAGGAGGCGCCTACACTATCCAGCCCGCCATACATCAGGAGCATGCTCAGACTTCTCCCCGCGTTCACAGTAGATAGGTAATACGTGTGTACACCTGCTGCCTACGAAGAGGATGTACAACTGCTTCCTACGAGGAGGAGAAGGCGCTCATCACCTCCAGATTCACAGAGAAGTTTGCGCAAGAACTCTTAGCGAACTTATTTTGTAAACTCGATGCTGAGGAAAAGAGCTACTTGGACCTCATTGATTGCCTCACAGTAAATTATGTGTACAATTATACTTCTAGAGTCTGCGGAGGCTGTGGTTACAATATAACACAAGGTCTTGGGTACACATGCTTGCGATGCTTGAATGATATGGGTTCTGAAACGTACGCAAAGATCTTCAGTGTCTGCTTGTACTGTTACTTTTCCCGCAAGTACAGGCACTCCCATCATGCTATGCATCTATTACATGACTTTGTGCTGTTTGAACGGCTGCTCGATAAGTGGCCATCTACTTGTGCACGCGTAGAGATCGCATCAGCCCCCAACAAAGAGGCTCAGCAGGTGTTAAGACAATGTGCAATGTGTGGGGATCATCACAATGTGACAGCTCATGGATTTACATGCAATATGCACATGGTAGCAGCCCCAAAAAATGAAGAAGAACTCCGTGACCTCATGAACTTGTCAACTTGGCTAGGCAGTGGTGGGCAAGTCCTTACGTTATTCTTCTTGGCTACTTGGAAGAGAGCTTGTTATGGATCGGGAAAAGGCATATGTTATGGAAATCGGAAGCAACGGTTTGAAAAGGAGCTCACATGAGATTTAGCAAGGAGTTATGGCTTCGACTTCCAGGTTTGAGTATTTTTTAATTCCGGTAAGAATTTTCATTTTTGAAAATGATGATGAAGCATTAAGGGGCCAAGATTTTTGGAGGGAACTCACATGTATGGAGAGTATGAGGTATATGCTCTCATTTGGGGTCAAGGATTATCCCAAAAATACAAGAAGGCCAAGTTTAGAGTATCTCCAAAATAGCTTACTTTCATGATTCACACATAAATTTCAGGGGTTATTTTTGATAAATAGCCATTTCGGGAAGGGGAAAAGAGAAGGTATTTTTCATAGATTTATGGAAAAAACCATGTACACTTCTACTCTAGTGTATTGACTTCCATATACAATCAAGAAATTCAAAATATATCTCAGTATAATGGGAGTTTGAAGCTCCACAAAACCCCCTTCCATCACAGTTTGACAAAAAATTTCAGCACCTAAATTTGAGAAAATCCCATTTTGGAAGAGGGAAAAATAGGTGCGATAGCTATGGATGGATAGGGAAAGCTATGTATACTGAGAGTATGGTGTGTGGAAGTCTTAGGCGAATCATTAGATTCGTCAAAATGATAAGTGAAGGAGGAATTTTACTTCCTCAAAGACCCCCTTCCCGCACTTTTTGAAAAAATTTCAGAAATTAATATTTTGCCAAACTCCACTTCTTGGAGTAAGAAAAAGATCATTTAGAGGCTTCCCATGGATTATGGTGCATAATCCAAGAGAAATCCACATTTAGAGTGGATTAGAAGTTTGCTAAAAGCTCTCATCTAAGTTTTTGCATAAAAGCAAAAATCTTGCTTTAGGCCTCTTTTGGGGAGTGAATTAGCATGCATGAAGGGAGGATTTGGAAAGATGAAAATAGGCATAAGCATCTTCATATATCACTCTCTGAGATTATGGAGAGAATTTTACCATTTGCTTGATGGAAGAATGCTTTTGGGCACCCCAAAAATCACATTTTTACACTTTTTCCAGCCCCTCCAACAGTCCACTAGTTTTACATGTCCCACTTGGAATGGCCATATCTTGGGCTAGGAAACTCCAAATTGGACGTGCTACGGCTCGTTTCGAAGAGCACAAAGTCTACTTTCAGTTCATGAAAAGATATTTTGGAAAATAAATATTTTTGCAGGTCTGAACATCTCTCTGCAAAGTCTGAACAGTTTTGGCAACTACCTTCCGGGAGCCATATTTTTCAACCCGGGAAGGCGAATTGAGTAATTTCACTTAGATTTCTTTGCACATGCTATATATTTCAGTTATGAACATTTGCAGGTCCTAAAGTGGTTTTTGCAGGTCTAAAGAAGGATTACTAATGCATTTTTTTGACTAAATTTGCATTATTTTGGTAATCACTAGACCATATTTTATGTTTTGAGGAGTGTTCCGATGTTCTCGGACACTTCAAAGTGTATTTTAGGACCTGAGGAGGAAGGTGCAGAGGTCTCGAAGCTTGTCGAGAGCGATTGGATGCATGCAATTCCAAAATTAGACTACTCAGGGACGTATATTTTATGCTTTCTAGCATTTTATTTATGTTATGGCATGTTCCTACATGCATGAATGGGATTGCATACAT
This sequence comes from Ceratopteris richardii, assembly GCA_020310875.1. Lineage (NCBI taxonomy): Eukaryota > Viridiplantae > Streptophyta > Polypodiopsida > Polypodiales > Pteridaceae > Ceratopteris > Ceratopteris richardii. The sequence continues at coordinate 158,873,385 of CM035427.1, read as the reverse complement.
CAAGTGTTGATCATTGTTTAAGCTCTTAAAAGTATGGATCAACATGCAGGAAGTATACTTTTTGATTGTTTGCAGGAAAGAAGATTACAGAAACCATATGGCTATGCAACACCCGGAATGGTTGCTAGCAAATACTTTTGTGTTTTTGCAGGTCAGGGAATCCATATATAAGTTTATGGCGTGCATGCCATGGGCCTGTCAAGCCCTATGTTTTTGGGTGGCCTGAGTGCCACTGAGCTATGGTTTAATTTTTTTGGAATTCCATTTCCTGGGGAAATGCTGTCCAATTTTTTCTTGCCACATGGCGTTATATACGCACTTGCTTTTAGGTAAGAGTGTTATGGCACAGTAACATGCCTTTCTGCAAACATCAATAAGTTTTAGGCATGCTTATAAGCATGTATTTGATGGACTTAGGACCATCAGACTATTATATATAAGGCAACTTCAGTAGTAACATGATCCCTACATATAATCCTTATGGATTTAGACCATAGGATTGCTAACGGAAGGAGCTACACCTTCACCATTAGTAATGTGCACAAGCAATCCTATAGGTTCAGGAAGTTGCATTCAAGCACGGGAGATGCATTTTTTTATAATCTCCAAGTTAGTGAAGATTTAGTTATCTTCACAAGAGTCTCACATGATGATTAGGAGACTATGGGGTATCATGATGCATACCCAAAGAGTGACTAGTTTCACTCATATACATCACTTGAGCGAGTAGTGAAGCATTTCTGCTCCACTACTAAGGAAACCAATAAGATGGGATCACAGAGATGGGTTTCATGAGATAGCATCGACGGATGCTTATGTGATTCGAGTGATGGTTAGGAAGGCCATAGACATGGCACTAGCTCCATGGTATAGAGCATAGATCCCTTAGTCAGGAATAGTTGGGGTACCCAATACATACATATGTACCTTGGGATCTATAGAGAGGTACCTAGGCTTAGTCTTGGTACCTAGGAACAAGTTGGTTTGGAACAAAAGGGATATCCATTGTCACATTGTTGACTAGAACCAAACTAACTAGTTCGAGGACATGGGACTCATTTGAGTCCACCTACATAATTTTAGGATATGGGATTCATTAGAGTCCACCTATATGCAATATATATTCGGTTTAGTGTAGGTATGACACCCTGAATTGGAAGAAGTTTTCACTGGTATGGGACGGTGAAAATGACTTCCCTTTGAGCACTCTTCTTCTATGGCCAGGAAGAAAAGGATTCATCATTCATGGCGTCATCTCTCACTAGATCAGAGGAGAGCTCTTAGTAGACATCTCCTTAGGATTGGGAGTTATCCTTCATAGTTTAGGGAAGATTTGTTCTTCCAGTAGAGAATGTGATAGGTGATTTTATCACCATGGATATCACATACTCATTCTCATGTTCTAAGGAAGGATAATTCCATGAGTTTGATGGGATCGTATAGATCCATGCATAGAGTATGGTTAGCATAGATAGCTCTTTAGTACGGATACACATGTGTTTATGGTATCATGTCATATCATTGCTGACCATTTTAGGAGAGGGCTTTGATCCTTGTTAGGAATTTATTTTCTCCACTCTTCACTGTATACACTTTCATTACTTAGGGGAGATTTATTCTCCATTTTCAGAGGAAGAGAGGACAATTCATGAGTTTCTCTTTTAAGGAAAGGAGAAAGTGGGGGTCAGCTTAGAGATCCATGAGAGATCTTACTTTAGTTCAGTACTCACACTTTAGCTCCTATTCTTTGAGAGAGAAAGAAGGAAAGGAAAATATGATTTCTTCATAGGAGAAGAACAGAGCATATTTTCCTTTAGACAGAAGAGGTGTTTAGAAAACATCTCTTAGTTTATATTTCAGAAGGAATTTGTTTACTCTACTTGTCAATATAAGTTCCTTCATGTGGGAGTATGATTCTCCACTATTTTGGAAGGAAAAACATGGAGAACTTATGTGCATGTTCTCAGTCATGGATGAGTAGAGCTAACCGATTCAACAGAATCTCTTTCAAAGGGAAAGGGAAAGTGGAATAAATCCCACTACGAGAACTCTTTTCCTTAAAGGAGATTACAGAGAGAGACATGGAGAGAGTTTCACTTTCTCACTTTTAGGTTGTCTAGATAGAAGTGGCACTCTTCTATCAAAGACAAGAGGGAGATCAGTTAGTCATGATGGTTAGATTGAGTCTCACTTGTAGACTCTAGAGAGAAGTAGTTATGTTTATTTCCAGTGATGGTCCTGGACTAGATGAGATGATCTAGTTCTTGACATTAGTACGACTGGGAGTTGAGCATGACTCTTCTCTTTTAGGGTTTCTAGGAGATAGAGATATATCTAACCTATTGTGGTATCAAAATCTTAGTTGGTGTTACATCATGAGTATGATGAGTAAACATCAGTTAGGAGGATGGGTACTTAGGTATTATCTGAATCTCAAAAGGGAATGCTTTCTGCATTCATATGGCAAACTACGGGGAAGAGAATATTTTAGAGTTTGCACAAGTGCCAATAGATGCTCTTCCAATAGAACTTAGTCCACAGGTAATGGATGAAAAACCACAAACTTCTTGGTTGGTGAAATGTAGAGATTGCATTTTACTATCAAGAAATTTAAATATATGAGCTAGATGATGGATTTGCATAGTTCACAAGCTAGTTTAGATTAAACTATTACTTGTGATTACACTTAAGGTTAGGAAGACCTGGAGTGTTATGAGGGCAATCTATCATTTAGTTTTAGATGGGTTTGGAGTCACTTGTTATGGGACTTTGTTCTATACTTCAGAGGATTCGATGGTTTATTATCTACATTATGATACGGTCAGCTTATAAGTTTGACACTTTACACTTTCTTTTCATATTATTACTCCATAGAGGATACATCATATGGACTTAGGTCATTTGGATGATGTAGTATGTTATGGGAGTGATAATTTGGAAGTTGAGTGTATATGGGAGATAGTAGGCACCACTTAGACGGTTTCCCAATTTTGACATGATCTCATATGAGACTTCTTGAGGGGAAGGATACGGGGAAACAACAACACACAGAGATGACCATGTACATAGAGTACATGGGGTTCAGGGGAGTCCGAGCACTTTCTTCTACCATTACGGACATTTCATTTATATTTTCGAGGACGAAAATATTTTCAAGGGGAAGGAAATGTCATATTATGGATGTATATCCTCTTGGATGAGGTGGCACTTGTGCCACATGGCATCTAATTGGAGAAAGGTAGAAGTGACTAAGAAGAGAGAAGTCTTAATTCTCATTATTATGTGAGATGAGAAAGAGTTTTTCGGACGCGGCTGGGAGGTGAACCATGAAATGAATCTCTGCGTGTTATAGATCAGGAATGGCAAAAGGAGTTTTGACACATACCGAAGCACAGACCGTCAGTCAACCCACACACCCTATCTCCACCTCTCTTGTCTATATGGCCACTGAAACAGTAATTCTAACTGCAGCCACGGAAAATCTCATTCCCCCGATCACACTTCCGGGCAGTTCGTATTCACAATTGCACACACCACTGTACACTTTCACCACTATCACCGCACCCACAATTCCAATATTCACAATCACTCCCACTACTGCATCCACTATTGATTTTATGGACATATCACCCACCTCCGCACCTCTCCCTCCCCCCATACACCCACCATCTCCCATTCCCCCACCTCCTACTTCACCATTTTCCAGCACCGCATCCACACTCCCCTTCCCCTTCCCTTCTGCATTCAACACCCTTCCTGCATCCACCCCTATTAATAATGTATTTAATAATATGTATCAGTGTGTGTCTCAACTACAACAGCACTACTAGCATCTGGATAACCAACATACGAGACTCTTCCGAAGCCATGAAGAACTTCAAGTACGATTCATTGATCTAGAAAGGGAAAAGCGGCTACTACAACAACAGTATGTCACTCTACAGGAACAACATGAGCAATTAGTAGCCAATCCACCCCAATCAGATGCAGAAGAAAAACAACAAATGGATGATTTGCTACACTCTCAGATAACAGAGAATCTCAAGCTTTGACGCAACCTGGCCCTCTTACGCAAACACATGTCTACTGCACTTGAGGAGAATAAACGACTACAGAAACAGAACGAAGAAAACTTGGAAGCAGCCATGGAGGGTTCCCCACAGGAAATCGACCCAGATAAATTCAAGGCCATACCCTCAACACATATGCAAATTGTGTAGGAAACCCATGCCGACCTCCTGGAAGCCCATGCAGCATTAGAAAGAGAAAGAGATGACCTATTAAAGCAGCTGGCAACCCAGCATGAGTCACCAAGCAAAGTCACAACCGCAGTTGACACGTCTGAAGAAGTCAAAAAACTCAGAGCAGAACTAGAAGAATTACGAAGTAAAGTCATGCAATACAAGCGTCAACCTTCTCCCCTTGTAGAGCCCGAGCCTGAAGACTTAGTACCAATTGAAATAGAGGAAACCTTCGAAGACCCATACGTTCCCATGCCTGCACCAGGGGCAAGCAAACAGAAGAGGGCATGGACACCATCGAGATCGAGGCTCCTGAATGGATGCAGAGGTTAGAGAAAGTGGCCACAACCCATGATGACAGAGTGGCAGTTCAGATAGCATCTATGTCACGTTTGGAAGAGGTAGTCATAAAATCGGATTACTTTAGAAACCTCTCCCATCATAGGTGGATCGGCACATCCGACGATTTGTATGTTCCTTTCTGCGTACTAATGGCGGATTACAATGCTGAAATCAAGCACCACACCTCAAAAGAACCAACCTCGGCTACACAGTTTGCACCGGACGACATCCCAGCACGTGCCAAGTAGGGAAATATACACCAACCTACGTGGAGGATTCTTCTGCTGGAAACCTACCCTGAGATGGTAAGGACATGGAATAACATGCCTTTGTATATCAAATACAACCCATGCTACCGCCCTGTATTTCGAAGAAGATCGTGGCCGGAATACAAAAAAATTGTGCTGACAACCAAAGGAAGTGAGAAATGGCTCAATTATGTCTACTTAGCACCACCTAAAGGCCAACCTACCATAGGATATATGATTTCAACGATTCGCCATTGGGGGGTCCGTTTCAAAAATGTACCAGATGTCATGGCCCAAATGTGCCTTAAAATTTTTGAACTTATGTTGGTCACCTTCAGGACCTTCAAGAATGTCAAGGAACCTCATCTGTCAGCTCTTGGATTTAATGAAGGTAATCAGGACCTTGTCTACGACATGAGAGCGCAACACCATCTATTAATGTTGTATATGCATGGCATGCGCGTATAAAGTATCTACCAGCCTGCTTCAAACAGACGTTTGAAGAAATGTTTGTCACGGGATTCTGGGAATATCATTCAGAGATATTCATTCCCAGACCATCACATTTATTGCAGTTGTTTGCAGTGGAACAAGCTCTCCATTCAGAAAAGTTACATATACCACATCCAGAGGTTCCCGGGCCGGTAGATTGGGATGCTCTACTCACGGACTTGGCCAAAGGGTTGAGAATTGCAGAACACTTAGCACAAGACGTTGTAGAATACTACATCCAACGACCCACCCAACAAGGGTCTGTTAGGGACGACAGACGCGAGAGAGGGGGGGGGGTGTTGGAACTGAAGGACTCACAAGGCAAGGAAGCTTACGAAGGGAGTCAGAGAGAAAAGAAAGCACAAGCAGACAGAGTAGTCAACGACGATCTGGCAAGTAGGCCAATATTTTTTCAAGACACTAAAGCATATCGAAGAGGTGGACACACAAGGAGAAGGAGCAAGTAGGGAGCTCGAAGATATGTATGTCAAATCGTTAGAACAAATCCCTACAACAATAGTGATTTTCATCACTAAAAGCCATTGTAGATACCATTTCATATGTTTGTAGCTCCATTTTGTGCAAGCCAAGGAGTCCTTGAGCTTGAGGAGCATTCGAAGTAGCTACCTACCAATTTTCATAATTTTTAGACTTCGTTTGAGTCTTCAAATAGGCCCTAGAACCTAATTTTTAACTAGGCCGGACACTAGGTCTGGACACGGCCAAAACCTAGTCAAAAACTATAAATAGAGCTAGAGAGCTCATTTTTGGGGGTAACTTGTAATTGATTTGAACTTGTAAGAGCTTTTGAAAGTAATCTAAGAACTCCATTGCTTCTCACTCTTTGTCTTACCGTGTGTGCGCGTGTGTGTGTATGTGTGTGCATGTTAGTGTGCTTCTCACTCACGCACTTGTGCCTTCACTTGCTCCAGGTCATCATACCATCCTCACGTCTTCCCGGATTGACATTAAAGGAGGTGCTACTCATCACTGAGCTACACTTTGGCCCTATCCAGACCTAGTGTCTGGCCTAGTTAAAAATTAGGTTCTAGGGCCTATTTGAGGGCTCAAACGGAGTCTAAAAAATATGAAAATTGATAGGTAGGTACTTCTAATGCTCCTCAAGCTCAAGGACTACTTGGCTTGCACAAAATGGAGCTAGAAAAATATAAAATGGTATTTACAATGGCCGCTTTTAGTGATAAAAATCACTATTTTTGTAGGGATTTCTTCTAAAAATTTGACATACACTTCCTGGAGCTCCCTACTTGCTCCTTCTTCTTGTGTGTCCACCTCTTTGATGTGCTCTTGTGATTTGTCCTTGACCTTCAGCTTCATGGAAAATGATAGGCCTATTTGCCAGATCTTCTTTGACTGCTTTGCCTGCTTGGCCCTTCTCGTTGGCTTCCTTGTCTCATAAGTCCATGACTGCTTGACCACTGCCAACAATGTGCATGCATGTATGTGTGTATATGTGTATGTGTGGGTATGTATGTATGTGTATGTGTATGCATGTATGTATGTATGTGTGTATGTATGTATATATAAGTGTATGTATGTATGTGTAAGTGTATGTATATGTGTATGTGTATGCATGTATATGTGTGTATATATGTATGTGTGTGGGTATGTATTTAATATGTATGTGTGTGTAGGTATATGCATATTTATAAATTTAAAGTTTTTTTTTTATTCTGATTCTTTTTTAATTTGTTTGAGATTGAAATAAGAGGAGATATTGTACGGTAGAACAAAATAAGAGAAGACTTAACATGCCACCTAAGATGAGGCATTATTTTCATAGATAGCTACATCTTCAGGAATCATTTCCTCAATAGAAATTATACAAATTAATAGTTTATATTACAATGACTTATAATTTTCATATGTTTTATATTTAATCTACATTTTTTTGTTTCATTAGCAGGCAACTACAAAGAAGAGAGTTGAGTGTAATCATACATCACACTTAGGCCAAATGGGCCATCATGGTTTCATAGCTACATTTGTAAGTATATGTTCTATTGAAACCATATTTTCTATTTTAGTTAAAACACTAATCATTAATTTTTTTTATTTGTTTCAATGTAGCGAAAGAATTATAGTCGATATCCTATGAAAAAGGAAATCGATTTTACTACACATTGTGGATATCGACATCTCAGTGAGTACATGCAAGATCATCCAAATGCTTTTGTGAGTATTAGTAAATTTCATATAATTATTTCATTTTCTTGATGTTTTATATGTTTTATTTATTTATGTTTATTACATGTAATACAGGAGTATTATGGAGAGGTAGATATGGATGAGGTGGAGAGATAGACATAGGCGAGATGATCTCAACCATCACACAGTGATCACATCTCTATCCATGATGCCACTACAGATACATTAGATCATGCTGATGATCATGATGATGGAAGATGATTATGATGATGATCATGATGATTAGGACTTACAGGATGATGTGGATGAGGGTGATCATGATGACTAATATATTACATTGGATATAGGTTTTACATTAATATACTTACTTTTTTTATATCTATATATCTTCTCATTTCATTTATGTTTTGAATTGTGTCTATGGTACTAATTAATGAAGAGTCTTGTTTTAATGATTTTTATTGTTGTTTATATTTAACATCTGATTTAATACTTTAATTATATAATTCATTCAAATTATATGTGTGTTTGTGTGTATACATGTATGTATGTGTGTGTAGTTGTGTTTGTATAAAATGTATGTATGCACATCTAGATATATATATATCTATATTCTCTATGCATGTATCTATGTGTGTATATATGTGCATATAGATATGTTTTATGCATTTACATGTGTGTATGTTTATGTGTATGTATGTATATGTATATGTATATGTATATGTATATGTATATGTATATGTATATGTATATGTATATGTATATGTATATGTATATGTATATGTATATGTATATGTATATGTATATGTATATGTATATGTATATGTATATGTATATGTATATGTATATGTATATGTATATGTATATGTATATGTATATGTATATGTATATGTATATGTATATGTATATGTATATGTATATGTATATGTATATGTATATGTATATGTATATGTATATGTATATGTATATGTATATGTATATGTATATGTATATGTATATGTATATGTATATGTATATGTATATGTATATGTATATGTATATGTATATGTATATGTATATGTATATGTATATGTATATGTATATGTATATGTATAGGTATATGTATATGTATATGTATATGTATATGTATATGTATATGTATATGTATATGTATATGTATATGTATATGTATATGTATATGTATATGTATATGTATATGTATATGTATATGTATATGTATATGTATATGTATATGTATATGTATATGTATATGTATATGTATATGTATATGTATATGTATATGTATATGTATATGTATATGTATATGTATATGTATATGTATATGTATATGTATATGTATATGTATATGTATATGTGTAAGTGTATGTGCATATGTATGTGTATGTGTGTGTATATGTGTGTATGTGCATGTGTATTTGTATATGTGTATGTGCATAAGTTTATCATGTATGTATGTGTATGTGTAGGTATATATGAATGTGTATATGTGTGTATGTGTTTGTATATCAATGTGTATATGTATGTATGTGGATTTGTATGTGTAACAGTATGTGCGTATGTGTGTGTATGTGTGTGTATGTTGTAGTATGACCTTGGGATCCAAGACCCACACCACCTTGCATGGGAGCAAGAAGGAAGGCCCAAGAAAGACTCTCCTTTCATCCACCCCATCCTCCATCATGTTCAAGACATTGACCATTAGCCCGCAGCTATGCCAAATGCTTGAAAATATGGAGCAATGGGAGTCAAGGATCCTAGTCACATATGTAAAATACAAGATAATTGCAACACTCTACTTACACACATAGGAAATGCTAGCATGCACACACACCTCACTCTCACGCACTCCAAGACTAAATACACATATGTACAAAGCCTTAAGAGAAAGGAGAGTTCTTCCATTGAAAGGATTTTACATGAGAGCACGACCAAAAGCTCCCCCTTTTACAAGAAATGAGCCTGTATTTATAGGCTAAGCACATTCTCCCATGTGCTCTTTTTGACTAGTAAAAAAGGAGCACATGCTTTCTAAGTAATATATCTTTTGATATCTTGGAAAATATTCCCAAATCAAGGAAATGGGAGTGTGGGAATTTCAACGTGGGATTTCTACATATGTGCAAAAAGGTGGATTTATTCAAGATGCTTCCACTCTATAGCATAAGGAAAATATTAAAAAGGGCTTAGGAGAGTGTTCACATGAGCATCTCCTAAATACAAAAAAGAGGTATTTTTATGAGGGCTAGAGGGCCATTGCATGAGGAAATTGTGGGCAACCCAAATAACACCCTCCTCCTCCTAGACTTTGTCGTCCTCGACAAAGCTAAGAAATGAGAAGAAGTTACTGTTGAACTGCGGCAAGTGTGAGTCTTCAAGTCTTTAAATCTGCATCTCTTCCAGTCTTCAGATCTTCAGTGCTGAGCGACACAATCCCCTTGGGGGGCAGTCAGCCCAGCAATCTAAAAGAGCAGCCTTTTGTTGCCAGCTATGCAGTCATTCCATGGAGTAGTTCCTTCTTTGTCACATGTGCATAGATCTTGTTGAGTACATCTTTGGAAGACCTAAAAGAACCTTTAATGATCAAATAACCAGTTCCATAGTAGCCTCAAAGTGAAGATGAGCAGTTCATAGTCAATGTGAACGCCCAAAACTAGTGTATTGCAAGGGGGCAATTACTGATGAAAAAACCATCGAGGAGCTGAAGTACTCATCATAGAAAGCATTTCCCAAGAAGCAATAAAGTATAATGATGGGGCAAACTATAATAGACTGTCATGTGCCAGAAATACATCATCAGTCGCAAGTAAAGGTCTAGAAATTTAGACAACCTCAGGACAATGACCAGAACTCCAAACATTGGTACATCACCTGCTTTTCCAAAAAGACTCATGCGCATACATAAAATTGCAAACATGGGAAGCAAGAAAGTAACTAACTTCCATAAGTTGTAGCATTCTTTTAAATCCTGTAATTAATTCTTGCAGCCCAATCATAAAGAAGTGACAACAAGCATCAACATGATTGCAGGTATTGTGGACAATCACACTACCCCACACAAGCCAATCTTAGCTTTTACTGCATTCAGGCAAGTTGGGAGTATCACCCTAACATTCCTGAGCAATCCTTGCATCAAACATATCTCCAAAAAGGCATGAACTTTATACCATAGTTGTGCCCGCATCATACTCTTCATCACCAGAGTCCAAAACACTTATAATATCAGTATCTCCACATGATGATGGGTTTTGGACATCAACCACATTAGTTGCAAATCTTGTGGTGGTGCTTACTTATGCACAAATCTATGAGTTGAATCTGCTCATGAACAGAATGGATAAGCTTGAATCCTAGCATACAAAGCATTCCCCAATCAAAGGGCAACTTACCAAAAAATGTGCTGACCAAAATAGCTCAACTATGTACGGCACCTATAAACCATGAATTTTGGCAGCATACAAACTTGTAGTGTCCATACACATGTACCTCAAGCATCATACAAACTTCACACATACATAGGAACGAGTAGAATCAAACTCAGGAAGACGCTTATTAGCAATCCAGATTTTTGAGTTGAACACAAAGAAGCCCTCTGTTACAACCAAAATGAGGTAGTGAACCACATTGCCATGCAACACATAGATTGATGAACCAAATTTGACAGTCAACCCCCAGCCTGTAGCCAACTTCTTTCAGTATTCATCATAACTAGTGTCTGAGCGCTTTCTGCCAAAAGATTAAATGCTCGGTGTATTAAACCACATTGTTCCCTACAAAGGACAATCATATTAACAATTGAATGCTTGACCATAAGTTTATGCCTCATTAAGGAACATAGTCTAGGGACAAGCAGTTGACCCCCAAGTAGACTATGATGTGCCTAACAAGCGATTGTTTGCACCCATCTTAAGCAACCGTATAATCTACTTCCCGAGAGCAAGACATCGTTAGAGCAGAGTCCTGCATAGAAACCATTTTCCAGCAAAGGGCAATACACCAAGAATTTAATTGACCAAAAAAATCCCAACTATGTACTGCATACACCATGTCACATAGAAAGAAGTAGAACCATTCTTTAGAAGACACCGATGAAAAATCCAAAGCTTGCATCTAGCCAAGCATGAGAGCGAGCGCCGTCTGAGGGGGATGTATGCCATTCATCAATAGTCGTTACCTACAACAACAACAAGCCCTCAAGACTAGGGGCCACAACAAACAGATTTTGCACTTCATGGAACCCACCACATTTCTTCGAATTGAAATGTGCGGATGGTAGATCAGTTGTAGTCCAGCACTAAAAAGTTTAGCCAACTCCAAATTTGTAGAATAGTTTTATCTATGGTGTGGAAACACAGCATCTGTCACTACGGTTTCATCAAACCTTGATGTAGTAGAACGCTCAGAGTCTGCATGGTGGCGAGGTTGCAGAAACAACTCTGGTCGAGACGTCACCTTTTCTCAGTGTACACCTTATGACCAACAGATGAGCGGTTTTTAGGAAGGAGGCACACCTACCAGGAATGCTACAGTCGTTGGTATGCATAGCAAGAGTGGACCACTATAGCCCCTTTTTCGACTAAGATTCCACAATCAAGAGGGAATATAACGATATAGTTCCTTTGCAATGCCTAAATCGAGAAAAGTGAATAACTGCATGAATATCTTTCAAAGTCAAAACATAAGAAGGCACATGAGATATCAAACCTGCCATCAATGTGGGTGCATAACATTCCCAAAGTTTCTTTTCAAGGGTTACATCATACCTAACCTTTACGACAGATGTACCAAGCCGATGGATTCTGGACACCAATCATTTCAAACTCCTAACATTCAACCAGCCTTTGGTCAATGTGAGCTGGTACTATGTCCTCACATCCACTTAATAGTTAGAAGCACGTTCCTCACAAGTTCCTTCGCTCTACTATTATAGGAAGCCAAGCATGGAGAGCTGTTGAAATCATGGAGTCGTCCGACAAATCATGAAGACAGGTCAAGGGCATAGAGATCTGCACAAGCATCAGAACAAGGCCATCGAAGGACATACGCTATCCAGCCCGGATACTTGGGGTTTTCTTAAAGTCACGAACTTGATCCCGAGATGCTTTCACGAGTCCTTCAAGAAAATCTTCACACATTCTTAATCATTAGTATAATCTGTATAATATGTAAATGTCTCCCTCTATGATGTTGAAACTGGACACCCATTGAGAATTGTAGACGACTTCACAACATATAGACAGATTCTAATCGTGGAAGTAATACATGAACTGTGACGACTATGATCATTAAGCATACAGGTTTGAGGTCCATTGTAACCATTCTTTTAAAACAAAACTTTCACAGAAAAGTAGTAAGTAAATCCACAACGCTTCCCTCAATCCTTTAAAAAAAAGGAATGTCGTATTGTCTCCTTGAGTTCAACACCACATGTTCAGTCTCGATACTGGTATCTCGAACAAAATGTGTTACGGCTTTGTTGGCATTCTTTGGACCAGCACAATGTTTGAACCCGAGCAGCAGGCGAACGCAGAGTAACACCTATCAAACATGTGCTGAAAGAAAAAATGGAAGTGCACAATTATAGAAGTATGAAAGGTGTGTGTAGGATATCCGTGAAACACCATACAATGTGTAGTTCATGCCTTCCATACTTTGTACAGCAACCGGTAAAGCAACCACGGGAGGCAGATGCTCGAACCCCAGGAGGGAAGCTTCAAGCTCCCAAACTACGAATGGAGGCACCAAGGGAGACAGAGGGTCTCAGCCTTCGAGTAGCACAGACTCATCGAAGTCTTCAAAATGGAGAAGAAGAAGGGCAGGGGAGCAAAGGAAGCTCCACACTGAGCCATGGTAGAGGAATATCAGTCGTCGGCCCAACTTGGTAGATTCTTCAGAGAAGGAGCACGACAGGGGGAGCAAGGTGCAACTCCTCTATCTTGCCTGCAGAGGAGAAGACATTGCTCAACCTTCCCCCACCTAATTGGCAAGTGTGATGCAGAGCGGGAGTAGACAACGTTGAATGCTCCCTAGGAGCATTACTGCCACCTGCAGCTTCAGAAAAACGAGAAGGGTGGAGAGCATACTCCCACCCTCACATATGAAGACTACCGCCATATTCACGAGAGAGAGTTGATGGGTACTGCCCACCTTAACTGCCCATTTGTATGGTAGGTGGTAAGGACGATCCATAAAAAAATCCGTGGCTACTCAATAATGCTTCGAATTCGTGAGGGCCCATCATGATTCATTACAGAGACGGTATTACTTCTCTTTCTTGAATTTTCAAGGGCACACGTGGGAAATTCGGATCTCATCTTTTTCTTTGGCATATATTTTCTCTCTTTTTTCTTTCAAATAAGTGAAGAGAGGGAGGGGTTAGAGAGGCTAGTACCCACCCCCCATTCAAGGCAGACACTCAAAACAAGAAGTGACAGGGGTGGAGAGTGATGCCCAATGTGAGTGTGCGTGGAGGTGTGTATGTGAAAGAGAGGATGAGAGAAGGGGGGTAAGGGGGTGTTTTTGTGCATCAACCAAACATGAACTAAAACTACACTAATAAAAACAAGTAATGGGGAAATAATGGTCTAATGGAAGGGTGAAAGTGCCATGCCAACGCACATAACCTAAGTGAATAAGCAGAAAAATTGCAAATCAATATCTTACCACATGCTCTTGAACACTCCAAGTGATGAAAGGCCGTTCTCCCCGGCAACGGTGCCCAATTTGTTGTTGTAGTATGCCCTTGGGATCCAAGACCCACACCACCTTGCATGGGAGCAAGAAGGAAGGCCCAAGAAAGACTCTCCTTTCATCCACCCCATCCTCCATCATGTTCAAGACATTGGCCATCAGCCTGCAGCTATGCCACATGCTTGAAAATATGGAGCAATGGGAGTCAAGGATCCTAGTCACATATGTAAAATACAAGATAATTGCAACACTCTACTTACACACATAGGAAACGCTAGCATGCACACACACCTCACTCTCACACACTCCAAGACTAAATACACATATGTACAAAGCCTTAAGAGAAAGGAGAGTTCTTCCATTGAAAGGATTTTACATGAGAGCACGACCAAAAGCTCCCCCTTTTACAAGAAATGAGCCTATATTTATAGGCTAAGCACATTCTCCCATGTGCTCTTTTTGACTAGTAAAAAAGGAGCACATGCTTTCTAACTAACATATCTTTTGATATCTTGGAAAATATTCCCAAATCAAGGAAATGGGAGCGTGGGAATTTCAACGTGGGATTTCTACATATGTGCAAAAAGGTGGATTTATTTAAGATGCTTCCACTCTATAGCATAAGGAAAATATTAAAAAGGGCTTAGGAGAGTGTTCACATGAGCATCTCCTAAATACAAAAAAGAGGTATTTTTATGAGGGCTAGAGGGTGCCATTGCATGAGGAAATTGTGGGCAACCCAAATAACAGTGTATATGTATGTATATGCATGTGTGTAAGTGTATGTGCATATGTGTATGTATGTGCATGTGTATGTGTGTCTATATGTATGTATGTGCATGTGTATGTGTAAGTGTATGTGTGTGTATGTGTGTGTACATATGTGCACATGTATGTGTATGTGTGTCTATATGTATGTATGTGTGTCTATATGTGCATATAGATATGTTTTATGCATAAACATGTGTGTATGTGTATGTGTATGTGTATGTGAATGTGTAGGCATATATGCATGTGTATATGTGTTATATGTGTGTATGAGGATGTATATGAGTGTGCATATGTATGTATGTGCATGTGTATGTGTATGTGTATGTGTATGTGTAAGTGTATGTGTGTTTATGTGTGTGTATGTGTGTATGTGCATGTGTATGTGTATGTGTGTGTATATGTATGTATGTGCATGCATATGTGTAAGTGTATGTGCATATGTGTATGTATGTGCATGTGTATGTGTGTGTATATTTATGTATGTGCATGTTTATGTATAAGTGTATGTGTGTATGTGTGTGTATATGTATGTATGTGTATGTGTATGTGTAAGAGTATATGCATATGTGTGTGTACATATGTGCATGTGTATGTGTATGTGTGTCTATATGAATGTATGTGCATATGTATGTGTATGTGTATAAGTATGTTGTGTGTGTATGTGTATGTGTACTAGGTGTGTACGTTTATATGTGTGTGTGTATGTATGTATGTATGTATGTATGTATGTATGTATATATGTATGTGTGTGTGTGTGTGCATGTGCATGTGCATGCATGTGAATGTGCATATGCATGTGTATAATTAGTATGTGTTAATGGGTGTGTGTGTGTGTGTATGCAATAATGTGTGCATGTCCTTTTATGTGTTTGTAGATATGTTTGTGCATATGCATGTGTATGTGTGTATGTGTATATGTAAGTGTATGTGCATGTATGTGTGTGTATGTGCATGTGCACGTGTGTATGTGTGTGTATGTGCATATGTATGTGTGTGTAGAATTGTGAGTGTACATGTGTTGCTCTAGTACGATGGTAAGCACCACTTTAAGAAGCTCCACCTCCTTAATGTCAATCTGTGGAAGAGATAGGATTGATATGAAGATCGTGAACGTGAGATGTAGTGACAGTGAAGGTGAGAAGCATAGAGATGCACACACACATACACACACACATGTAAGAGACAAGCAAGACACAATGGAAGGTTGAAAGTAGATTCTATTACTTACTCTTACAAGCTCAAAATAGCTCTAAGCTCTTCTCTACTCATACAAGCTAACCTCCAAAATGAGCTCTCTAGCTCTATTTATAGTTTTTTGACTAGCTTTGACCAGTTTCACATCTAGTGTACGGCATAGTTTAAAAATAGGTTCTAGCTACTATTTGAAGGTCTAACTGAGGTGTAAAAATAGCCAAAATTGGTAGGATCGTTCTACCTAATCTCCTCAAGCTCGAGGACTCCTCGATTTGCACAAAAGGGAACATATAATTACAACAGTGTGTGCTTCTATGTTAAATATGATACAAGAGTGATAAAAATCACTATTGAGGGTTTTGAAAAAGTAATATAAAACATATTTCTTGGAAAAAATAATCCATCTAGCTCCCCACTACTTCTTCATAATCTGCCTTCACATAATTCCTCGTTGTCCGTGCCTTTGGCTACTGCCAACATCGCCCTCCTCTTGAGGTCTGTCGTCCTCGATAGAGCCTTGTTGCGGGGTCTGTCGGACATAGTTTTGTAGGAGATCATGACCGAGGGTGTGCTCCACAATGCAAATACCTCTTGCAAGATTTTCTTCAAGTTTTTCCCAATCTATGGGTTGAGGTTCATCTGCCGGTAGTGTATGGAGTACACTAGTTGTTCACAGGCAAATAATTGGAGTAGGTGTGTGGCTCTGCTTATGAAAACCTCGGAATGGTACTCCAAGAATCTGGTAATAAACATCTCTTCAAATGTCATTTTATAGCATGCCGATAAATACTTGATTCGACAGTGCCAGGCATAGCACACTCGGAGCGATGGTTTCATGCTCATATCATAAGCTAAGTTTTGATTACCATGCTCAAATCTCGGAGTGTTAACATGCAGTGCTTTGATGCAGTGGAAGATTTTTAAAACAGCCTGCATCATCTCAAATATTTTGACAGTCATATGCATGGCAACATCATCCATGCCGTGTAAGCGGGGGAGCCAGTGGCGAATCATGGCCATCATGTATCCGATTGTGGGTGGTCCGCGGTGTGGAGTGAAATAGGGGTAATTAAGCCCGTCTTAGCACTGATTATTATTCTGAACTTTGATTGTGAATGCCTTCCAGGAGCCAAATTTGGTGTTTCTCTAGTACGATGGTAAGCACCATGTTAAGAAGCTCCACCTCCTTAATGTCAATCCGTCAAAGAGATAGGAGTGATATGAAGATCGTGGATGTGAGATGTAGTGAGAGTGAAGGTGAGAAGCATAGAGATGCACACACATACACACACACATGTAAGAGACAAGCAAGACACAATGGAAGGTTGAAAGTAGATTCTATTACTCAAGAACACTCTTACAAGCTCAAAATAGCTCTAAGCTCTTCTCTACTCATAGGAACTAACCTCAAAAATGAGCTCTCTAGCTCTATTTATAGTTTTTTGACTAGTTTTGACCGGTTTCACATCTAGTGTCTGGCATAGTTAAAAAATAGGTTCTATGTACTATTTGGAGGTCTAAACGAGGTCTAAAAATAGCCAAAATTGGTAGGCTTGTTCTACCTAAGCTCCTCAACCTCGAGCACTCCTCGGCTTGCACAAAATGGAGCTAGTAAATTACAGAAGTGATTGTTCTATGTTACATATGATACAAGAGTGATGAAATCACTATTGAGAGTTTTGAAAAAATATTATAAAACATGTTTCTTTGAACAACGGATTTCTTGCAACCACCAATGCATTCTAACTATTAGTGACAACATGTGTAGGTCATCAAACCCCATGCATAGATCCATCAATAGTTGTTATAGCCATATACACTCCACAGTAGTTGTGAATACTGCACTATACTCGACTTCATAACTCAATGTGGCCACAATAGGTTGCTTCTAAACTCAACCAAGATATGCATGATCGTCTAAGGAAAAATCAATCATAACAACCAGCCCAATCAGTATCTGTCAAAGTGTGCCAGCATGGCTTATCATCTCTTCCATAAAAGAGACCCAAAATCAAAGTGCCATTGAGATATCTAAACAAAAATTCTACCACTTTCCAATTCTTAGTGTATGTTTTGCTTTATGTTACATGCATTACCATACATCCCATAGGTTGTTGATAAAGATAAGTATCAAATGCATCACCTTCATCCTCAATTGAGAACCTAAATGTGTGTTTTGAAGTGTGTTGAAATAAGCTTGAAGTTGTCAAAAACAAAACATTGCAGTAGTTTCTTGATATACTTTGCTTGATGCACAACAATTCCCCCCTCAATGGATACAAATTGGATGCCAAGATAATACTCTAAAAGGCCAAGATATGTGCCATCAAAATTATGTTGCAACTCGCCCATAAGCATGCGAATTTTCTCGTCACATGACCTAGGTAGAATTTTTGTGAATATAATCTTGTTCTAATTGCAATGCACTCATCCAATTTGAATCCTCAAATGCATCTTCAAAAGTGAGTTGCTCTTCATTACATGTGTTTGACATAAGAGATGCATCCACAAAATCACCTGATGCATGGCGCGAGCTTGATCTTTTTCTACCAAGTAAAAGAGCACTCAACTTGCTATCTTGCTATGTATTTTGTAGGCATTTGGGCATAGATTTTGCATCCTTCATAAACATGCATTCCTCATGTATTACATCATCAAAATGTACAGCAAAAGTGGGCTGAATATCATGCTGCATTTCAGCCATGTGTGGCTGTAAATTTTGCTAATTTTTAGTCATACTTGGTTGGACATTTTAAACTATTCTTAGTTGGAACTTTTGAACCATATTTCTCAGCAATTTTTGCAAATTTTTAGCCATGCCTGGCTGGAATTTTTTTGCCATATTTGAATGATAATTTTCAGCTCATTGAACCTTATTTGGATGGCCTACATGGCCATATTCAAGCACATGACTTTGAAACAAAGGCATGAGTGTATCAAATACATCTTATGAATAAATGTCAGATGAAATTTGCATTCATGTAAAGCATAAGCTGAATTTTCAACAAATACTACATCTAGACTTATAATTATTTTTTATATCAGTATTCGCACTACTATATCCGATAAATATACATCTCTTTGCCTTGTCACCAAGTTTGTGATGTTGTTGTGATGGCATAAGAGCATATGTCAAACAACCAAACATGTGCACATGACTAACCACTGACTTTGATTCATTTCAACCCTCATAAGGTGTAATGAATCTCAATGTTTTTGTGGGAAAATGGTTCAATACATAGTTTTCACACATGACTGCTTCCATCCAAACATTATCTAAAAGATGCTTTTCTTTAACCATACATCATGCCATTTGAAGATGTTTTTTATTGTTGCACTCCACAATACCATTTGGTTGTGGTGTATATAACTCCGTACATTGATGTGCAATACCTCTTTCACAAAGAAAAGTAGTGAATTCATCATATGTGTATTCACCACCATGATCCATGCAAAGATTCAAAAGCTTATTTCCACAAAAATTTCAACCATCGCTAAACATATTTTAAAGCAAGAGTACCTCATTATTCACTTTCATAGGATACACCCAAGTATGGCATGTTGCATCATCAATGATGGTAACATACATGCTTGACAAAAGATGGATTCTTGACTAGACCACATACATCACTATGGACAAGTTTCAATTTTTTTGCAGCATGTGTAGCACCATCTTAAGGAAAAGGAGCATGATGGATTTTCCCAAGTATAAAACCATTACATGCATGCTTTTCAATGGATTCAAGTGTTGGAAAAACCAACAAAGATATCCTTCTTTTGCAAGTAAAGCAAAATATTGAAGCTCAAATGACCAAAACAAGCATGCAATAACTCCATTTCAGCCATAGAAGAAGTATGTGTAAGAAAGGTATTTGAGGCAACCCTCTTATATGATCCAAGTCATTGCATAGTGTCCCTAACATCACAACAACATTGCCATTGTGGAAATAATGAACCATATATTTTTTATCAACAAAGTGTCCATGAAGTTTGACACTACCAATGCTAGGAACCGAAATCAAATTCTTCTTGCATATAATGCATTCTTGAGAGTAACAATACCTCCATTTGTAATCATAATCTAAAATTCTCCAACCCCAATAATAGGATAAGAAGTATTGTTTTCACATATATGTCCTCCCTTGGGCACATCTTTCAAAGATGGAAAAAATCTTTTACATGAAGTGATATGCTTTGAAGCACCACTATCAAAAGACTAATCTAAATCAACCTCATTCACAATCATATATGTAGAATGTGATGATGAATCATAATGAAACATAACAACACATGTACAAGCATCTTGAGAAACATTAGCTTCATCATTATTTACATTAGATGTGTTCTCAACAATAGACATGCTATATTCTTTCTTCTTTTCATTGTGCTTGGCAAGATTTCTACATACATTAATGGTATTTCCAGCTTCTCGATAATACTTGCATCTCTTTTTCTTTTGCATATCACCATCAAGAGATGAAGAAGTGGAAGAGCAAGAGTGAGGCTTTGGTTTTGATGAACCCAAATCTGAACCATACTTGCATTTTCCCTTTTGTGTAATAGCAATTGCTTGTGTTCCCTCAAGAAAACCACTTCTATTCACTCTTGATTGATCCTCTTGCAAAAGATACAAACTCATCAAAAGTATACATATTTGGATTTCCTTTTGCAACCAAATGAAGTGTAGTAAAAATGTTATGAAAATATTCTAGAAATCCTTTGAGTAGCATAGGAAAAATGAGTGATGAATCCCAGAATGGTCGCATCAATGTTTGTCGATTGCATTTTTAGGTCCTTGATGCATGTAACATATAGATCCATTAACTCATTTTCAGCCATACATACATCTTTAAGTTGCTTTCTCAAGTAAGTAATTCGTCCTTAATTACACATGGCATACAAAGAAGCAAGTGTATCTCAAACTTGTCTTGAAGTAGTGCATGATAGGATGTGTGAAATAGTATGCCGATTCACAAAAAGGGCATTCAATGCATAAGCTTGAGCATCCTTTCCATCCGATCTGAGTTGCTCTTGCATATGTGGAGAAGGTATATTCATTGTACTTTCAAAAGGTCCTGAATCTAAGATAATAGGTTACATAGCAGAAGAGCCACTGGGTCACTTCTC
Source organism: Ceratopteris richardii (assembly GCA_020310875.1). Lineage (NCBI taxonomy): Eukaryota > Viridiplantae > Streptophyta > Polypodiopsida > Polypodiales > Pteridaceae > Ceratopteris > Ceratopteris richardii. The sequence goes on along the minus strand of CM035427.1, from coordinate 158,852,114 downwards.
GATATCTTCCACTATGTCGCATAGTTGCTTTGCAACAAGAACATGCTTCACCATGTAAGACCACATTGGATAGTTGTCCATCAAACTTATCTTCAACTTAAAGCATGCCAAAAAAACCCTTGTTGCTTGCCATTGCACTAATGTACTCAAAAGTAGCAAGATATGAACTTCAACAAAGCTACAATGCAAGTTGAAATGTAGCTCACAAATTGTAAGTCTGATGGAAAACTTGACTACATGAATGGCTTTGAAAGGGGTGTAAAACCTCAGTGCACCTAATGGAAATGATCTCCAAGTGGTAATAAACTTTGTATTTCATAGACTCCAAATGGACTGGCACAATTAAAAGTATACACAGCAATGATGGAAAAAGACATGAGGTTGAGAAAGAGTTGAACTTGCTCTAATACCATGGTTGGGTGTGTGAGTAAGTGAGGAAGCATGAATAGAAGTACACACAAGAGGGAAGAAAGAGATCAAAGCATAGAAACATGTGATGGTTTGAAGAGCTCTCTCTTGATTAGTGATCAGTACTATGAGAATGAGTGAAGTGAGAGCTATACATGAATCCAAAGGTACAAGTACCACCACATATGATTATATCCAATATATGTGGTTACATAGGGAAAAACCCTCTAGCCAACACTAAATTAAGAAGTGCCCATGTATAGGGAAATGGTTTACATTAAAGCTACTCGATGCACACATAAGTACACTCTCCAAGACATGGGCTTCATGTACTTGATTCACTATATGGATAGAATGTCTCATGAGAATATTCTTTTGAAATTATGTGCATAGAGATTCCTTATGATGTAGGGATAATGTATCATGTCCCCAATCTTGTATAGATTTCATCTACCCCGTGAATGATTCTCCTAAAATGACTTCATCCACATGTGTTTACCCAATGTCTACTATTGCAAGTGTATGGGTTATTTAGTCCTTTGTGTGCTAAGAATGATATCCTCTAGTAGGCCCATCAATAGTTTTACAATATCCATCTATGAGTTGAAGGTTCATTTTGTTGGGTTATAGGGTTGTTTTTCCCCAACTTTTACAAGTGGATCCAGTGGTGATAGTGACACCTACAACACCTTTAAAGATATTAGCCATTCTTGTCACTAGATTTGTTATAAGCTTCATAAATTCTTGAATAGTACATTTTGTTTGAGTTTATCCACTCATTTTGAATGTTTCCAAGGAAGCTTCAATAGAGTAGGATCCTTGGACACTTTCGAATTTGCTTCATACTCTCCCATGTAATTAGGAAATATCCACAAGCTCCCTATTTACTTATTGTGTGATCTAAAGCCTTTTAATTTTTGCTTTAGAGTCTTCAATGGTGCATTATGATCTTTGTTCCTTTTCCAATTATATCTTCATATTTTAGTTCATAGTCAAATTGTTCATTATTTTTCCATGTCAAGGACTAAAGAGACATCTCTCTCTACATTATGTCACCCCTCATCATATTCCATTTCAATACTCTAATTCTTCTTGTTATTGAGTTCTTGTCCATGGTGGATGATCTAAGAGGGTTCTCGGATTGGAACTATAGTTGTTGTTGGGTTTTTTCTTACACGTCTTTAGATGCTCAGTCTCTAGAATAGCCCTTGGGTAACCTATTCATGTTCGAAAAGTGTGGATCTTGCCTCAATCCTAGATTGATAAGCCTTCAAATTGCATTTTCAAACTTGCAATCATCATTTTGAATATCAAGGAACCCTCAAGCTATCTAGTTCATGTTAGATCTCTCGACGAACCCTTGAGTAAACCAGATCATGTTTGAAGGGTGTGGATCTTGCCTCAATCCTAGCTTGATAAGCCTTATGTTGTGTGAGCAAGCGTTTATGCATCATGCTTGTGAGAAAAGAACCCTTTGGTTGTCTCGTTGATGTTTTGCATGCTAGTTTGGAGTTCTCGCTATTATTGTCTCTTGTTTCTTTGCACACTTTTGTTCATACCGTAGCCATTAGATTCCAACCAAGATAAGTGGAGTGGTATGTAACTTCATACTTGAGGGAGTACACCTTACAACTATAGGAATACATGGGGACTAGTTTCCTTATATTTTTCCCTTTCCCTAGTGTGTGCTTCATAGGTGCCACATGAACAAAGGAGTTGTTGTCCAAGCACATACTTAGGTTCATCCTAATTTGGTAAAGGTAACAAGGCTTGAATGATGCAAATAGAGATCATTGCATGCATGAATATCTTAAGGTATGTCAATATGATTGATCCATGACATGCTACTTGTTATAGATGCAATAATTGGTGCTATTTTTGGTCCATGTTTATCTTGATGCACAATATTGTTTTTGCTTCTTCTCTCCTTGTATTAGAGGAAGAGATCCTCTAACCTTGGCATGTGTGGGATGGTCATCTCCCACAATTTAAATATCACCTTGAGAGTTAGTAACTAGAAGTTGAAGACTCGGTTCTATTTCTTGCACTTACGCTCAAATGCTTTACAATTTCTTTATCAAAATTTTCTACATCCAAATGTCTCAAAGTCTTGGACACTATAAATGAGGTATCCCTCTTATGATCCTTTATAATTTGCAAATTCTCATTGCAAACAACTTCTAGTCCTATAGCCTCTAGATTATGTATCATTTTTCTCCTCCTTTCTAGTTTGCTAATCCTCATTCCATACATCCTCTAGGCATGTCACCTCACAAGGTTCTAGGCATCTTGAAGTGCACTTGGCCTTATAATTTTATACTTGTCCAGTGAACCTCTTGGGTGCAAGGAAATTAGTCAACATATTTCTTAACACATCTAGCTACCAACCTCACATCCTTATGGGCTTGCACTTGAATTGGAATATCAAAGAGCACCTCCATGCCTACCTCCTTGGTTGGAAGATTTAGTCAAAAACGCGTTCAAAGGTTGTTCAATGTTTCCAAAAGAGTCCTAATTCAATGTCTAGAACTAGGACAATTCAAAACTTTCAAGGTTATATCAAAAGCCTCATATGGTGTCACTCTAGCACAATGGTGAGTACCAACGTGAGGAGATCCACCTCATAATTGTCAATCCGTGGAGACGTGAGGACTAGTATGAAGACTATGAGCAAGTGGTGGCACAAGTGTGTGAGTGAGAAGCACACAAACATGCACACACATACACACACACGCACACAAGGCAAGAACAAGGAGAGGAACAATGGAGTTCTTTGCATTAGTCAAAAAGTTTCTTACATAAGCTCAATTCACAAACAATCTAACCCCCAAAATGAGCTCTCTAGCTCTTTTTATAGTTTTCTGACTAGCTTTGGCCTTGTCCAGACCTAGTGTCCGGCCTAGTTAAAAATTAGGTTCTAAAGCTTATTTGAGGGCTCAAATGGACTCTAAAAAGTATGAAAATTGGTATGTAGCTAATTCTAATACTCCTCAAGCTCAAGGACTCCTTGGCTTGAACAAAATGGATCTATTCTACCAAAAATGTAATTTACAATGTGTGTGTAGTGATGAAAATCACTAAAGTTGGAAATAGTTCATGGGAAAAAAAATGAAGTTAGGCCTTATTGCCGTATTGTGCATGACTGCTCCGTTGTACCTATATGCTCTTCATATGACTTGTATGCCAACACTCCCCCCTTCCTAGCGTCTGTCGCCCCTGATAGACCTTTGTTCTATAGGGTGGTCGATATAGTATTGGATGACGTTGGTGGCTAATTCATGTTCTCCTATCCTTAATCCTCTTGCTAGGTCAGCTTCCAATGCATCCCAATTTATTGCACCGGGGACCTCAGGTTGCAATGTAGTGTAGTACTCGGAGTACATAGCTTGTTCACATGCAAAGAGATGGAGCACGTGTGTAGGCTTTGGTGCAAAGACTTCTAAGTGGTGCTCCCAAAATCCTGATCGAAACATTTCTTCAAATGTTTGTTTATAGCATGCGGGCCGATATTTAATTCGTGCATGCCAAGTATACGCTAGCCGAATGCTGGGGGTGGTGCTCATGTCATACACCAAATCATAATTTCCATTAGTAAACCCTGGTAGCCGTACCTGTGGTGCTGCTACATTTCTAAAAGTTTTGAGTACTACCTGCATCATATCCAAAATTTTGAGCATCATTTGGGCCGCCACATCTGGCATGGGCTTCAGTCAAGGCATCCAATGTCGAATTGTGGCCAGCATGTAGGCTACCGATGGTGGTCCTTGTGGTGGCGCTACGTACAGGTAGTTTAGCCATTCCTTGCATTGTGCATTGTTCTGCACTTTAATGTTGAATGCTTTCCAAGAGCGGCATCGTGGAACAGGGCCATAGCATGGATTGTAAAGTAGATTTAATGGCGCATTGTTCCAGGTGTGCAACATTTCAGGATATGTTTCAAGAAGTTTCTACCGCCATGTCGGTTGATGGATTTTGCCTTTTTGCACCTCTGGAGGAAGATCTTCGGGTTGAAATTGGGTTGCGAAGGAAGGTACTGTGACTCTCTGTATTTCTGCATTATAATCTGCCAAAATGATGTAGTATGGCCTGTATTGGAGTTCTGATGAGAGGATAAGGCGTCTAGGTGACAGGTTCCTGAAGTAATTGGATTGTAATACAGTGTCTTCTATGACCCTCATGGCCTGATTTTGCACGACTGTTTGCTCTTCATGTGAACTCCCGATTTCCTCCACTTGTCGTAGCCATGGGGGTCGCGGTGCTTCGAACGTATCCTAACCTTCTTCTGTTTGTTGACCTCCTTGGAAGGGTTGTGGGTCATACTCTTCTTCAAACGTTTGTTCCATAGGAATTTGTACTGTTTCTTCGTCGGTGGGAGCCTCAGGTGAGGAAGGTGGTCTTTCATATTGTAGCAGGCGTGTTTGCAATTATGTCACCTGTTTCTGGAGATCTTTTAGGGCCTCTAAGTCTGTGATAAGTGAAGCCACGGAAGAGGTGGTTTGAGAGGCAGTCGTTGTGTCTTTTTGTTGTTTCTGCTTCAGTTGACCCAGTTCCTCTGATAATTGGTCATGTGCTTCAAGTAGAGTAGCATAGTCTTCCAAGATGATCTTTATATTGTCGGGGGTCACAGGTTGAAACTTTGAGGGACTGATGGGTGCCCTAGGTGTGTTTTTGATAGCTGCTTCTAGGTTTTCTTGATTCTGTAGTTGCAGTCGTCGATTTCTTCATGAGTGGCTGCAAAGTGTCGCTTGAGTAGGGCCATATTTTGCTGAAGCTTAGAGTTGCGTTCTAGCTGTGTCTGTAGATGGCCTTCTACCACTTGTATTGCTTCCTGGTCTGTGTTCTGTAACTGTACTTCCAAGATGCTATGAGCCTCTTGTAAAGTTTGGAATTGTGTATGGAGGCGAGAATTCTCCTCTTCTACTGCAGAAAGACAATTTTGTAGCCTCTCCGAGTGCTCTTGCAATCGTATGTTATGTTGCTGGAGCTGATTGTACTCTGTCCTTAACTGTGATATACAAGCGAGCATGGTGTCCAATGCATTGCCTATGGATGAGGGTGTGGTTTGTACAATGGAAGATGCACGGGGAGGGGATTGGGGAATGGGAAGAGTGAATGATGTGTCTATTGGAGATGTGTGAGTGGGTGAAATTGGTGGAGGGGGAATGGGAGAAGGTGGAAGTGTGGGGGGTGGGGGAGGTGCGTTGGGTGGCGAAATGTCCATACTTTCAGGAGTGGATGCAAGTGTGGTATCTACCATGTATATTGGAATGGTAGGTGGTGTGTGTGTGTGAGTAGTGAATAAGTGTTGTGTGGATGGTGGGGATGGGATTGATGAGACGGGTGGGCGGTGGCTTGATACATTGTACACAAGTAATCATGGGCGGGTTGAAGGAATGGTGGTATGGGAGGTGGAAGATGAGAACTTGGAGGTGGGAAAGCCATGAAAGGGGATGTGGTGGCTGGGAATCCAAAGAAAATGGATCTAGAGTCAGGATGGCATATGGCTGAGGTCATGTGGGATGGTTGTCCTAGGGTAGGCTCTATGAAGGACTCAGATATGATGGTGGCGGTGTTATATATGGGGCTTCCAAAGGAGGAAAACAAGGTAGAACTAGATGTTGGACTACGGAAGATGAAGGCTTGCTCTGTGGGTTGGGTAGTCGAGGTAATATTTACAGCTTCTGTTCGAGGAGGTGATAGGGGAGGGGTCGGTAGTAGTGGTGCGGTTGACTCATCTTGGGTGATAGGGGTCTCTTGGCTAGTGGTTCCTACTGTTTGGGAGGTTGTCTCAATGGGTTTGGATGTATTAATAGGACCTTCCCCTGTAGTAATGGGAATCTGGATGTTTTTACCAGACCGTGGTCTTGTCTGGAATCTTCGTGGATCATATTGAACCGGAGGTTTCTGTATAGCTGTTCGAACTGCTTCTACTACACCATAAGTTTTTGCCACCAATAAGAGACTCTCACTGAATTCTGAGTCGACTCTAGCTTCTTCCAAGAGTTGAGCCATGAGTACCCTACTGCTTTGTTCAGTGAGCAGTTGTTGCGATCGTACTCGTTCCATGATTTGATACAGCCTGCGGAGTTCTGTCGTATATGCAGGGGTTTCGGTAGTTCCTTCTTCTTCTGCTTCTTCTTCTTCCAGGTGTCCTTGTTGTTGACCTTGCTGATCGTCACCTCAATGTACATGGTGGCCTTTTGTGGATTTCCTCCATCTTTGTGATGAGGTGCCCTGTTCTTCTGTGTCCGAGAAGAATTCGACATAGGAGAGTTGGGTATTCTGCAAGAATGATTCGAAGTCGAAGGTGCTCATCCCTTCAACGTCTCCAGTGATGGCAAATTCAAATTTCGAGGGGCAGGAGGAGCCAAAGGTGCATCTTGTGATGTACCTTCAAATCCAGACTTGGGTATTCTAATGGTAAAGGGAGGTACAGTGGTCTCCCCTCGTGGTGAGACTTCTGGAGTCGTCAGAACTTCATGTGTCTGGACACAAGGGATCGATCCCCTCATGCGTTTAGATTGATGTGTGGCAGTTTTTGTTGGTGTAATTTGCAAGCCTACACATTTGGTTCAAAGGATGCATTAAAGTCTACACATACATGAAGAAGCATTGGAACATATGCTAGTGGTTAATTACCACTTTACCTCATTGTAAAAGTCAATTTGACTTAGAATATTTTGTAATCACCTACCTAAGTGATTCATGGAAAAATTAACTCACTTGATTGAGAGAATATCTGCAAGCATTTAGGAGCTTGATATAGGGAGCCAAAAGTTCGAATTTGAATTCAAAATTTTAGTCATTTCCTATTAAAATGGATATGAAAAAGTCGCGGGCAGATCACTTCACTCCCGAGCTTCATTCTACTGTAATTGAGTGTGTGTAAGGACTATACCATAGCCTACACCTCTCTACACCATTAGGCAATGTTATTCATGCGAATGGGATTGTACAAAAGTGTTAATTTATAGATACATTTACATCATTCATCTCTGTGTTCTCTGCTAATCTACTCAAAAGTCTGTCAACTTGTCAAGGGCATATCTCAGTCAATGCAGATCAGTTAGCAAGCATAGGAGAAGAGATTGAAGAAGAAAAAATTGTAAGGCAAGTGATCAATCGAATCAAGGCTGATGACAAATGGGAAAGCTTCACCACTGCAATGGATCTCTACATGGACATGCACACTCCAGATCTTACAACTCTCATGGGAAAACTATTTACACATGAAGCAAAGCTCACAAAAATTGGAGATACATCCAAAGGTAATAACTCTTCTGCCCTATACACTGATAAGAAGTCTAAGGATAAAGGCAAGAGCAAGAAGATGGAAGATGAAGGCTCTACCTCCCAAGCCAACTATGTAGGGAGAGGTAGATCTTCAAGAGGAAGGGGCAGAGGAGGTAAGCAAGGTAGGGGGAGACCCTATAATTCATCACCATGTAACATTTGTGGTTTATCAAATCATACCACAGATGAGTGTTTCAGGAATTACAAAAATCAGAGAGGAAGAGGCTACCAAAGAGGTGGATACTCACAGTCAAGAGGAAGGTTCAACAATCACCAAGGCCACAACAACAATTACAACAACAACTACAACAACAATTACAATGGCAACTACCAAGGAGGATTCAAAACTAGAAGGGACTACAACAACTACACAGAAGAGCACGATGACTCTCTTCTGATCATGAACATGACTTCAAAGACAGGTACAGATGATGATCACTTATTTTACATTGATTCAGGGTGTTCAAATCATGTGGCTGGTAATGTGGCACTACTCTCTGATCTTGAGGAACCAAAAGATAAACATCAAGTCCAAACAGGTGAGAATACAAAGCATTCAGTAGTTAAAGTTGGAAATGTTAAGACTTGTGATGATAATCAGAATTTGTTGAGCAGGGTACTTTATGTACCAACAATTACAAAGAACTTAATGAGTGTTGGTCAGATTGTAGAGAAACGTTTGCAGGTCAGATTCAATCAATATGGAGCATTTGTGGAGGACCCAAGACATGGATTCAAAAGGATAGCTAAAGGAGAAAAATCAGGTAGACTTTTCACTTTTGAGCTAGAAGACACAAAGAATATTGCACTATACAGTTATAAAGATCAAACACTTTTAGAGCTTGAGATTTGGCACAAAAGGTTAGGGCACATAGGAGAAAGAACCTTGAAACAAATGTGCAGGGACCAATGTGTGCTTGGGATACCTAATGTATCCAAGCAACATATGATTTACAATTTTGGTGCTTGTCAATTTGGTAAGTCTCACAGGTTACCCTTCTCCAAGAAAGGATATATGCATGAAGACTATCTAGAGCTTGTACACACAGATGTTTGGGGACCTAGCAAAGACCCCTCAGTCTCTGGATCAAGCTACTAGTTGTCTTTCATTGATGATTATAGCAGATGGATTGTATTATACTTCATGAAGCACAAGGATGAGGTATTTAATTGCTTTAAGAAATATCTTGCATTAGTTGAAAACCAGATAGGAAGGAATTTGAAGAGGCTAAGGTCAGATGGAGGAGGTGAGTACTTCTCCAATGAATTTGAAGACTTCTTGCAGGAGAGAGGCATGAAAAGAGAGATAACCACAAGGTATTCTCCTGAACAGAATGGGGTAGCTGAGAGAAGAAATAGGTTAATTGCTGAGATAGCTAGATCTATGCTTAATGAGAAGAAAATACCTAACTATCTATGGGCAAAGAGTGTTTCTACTGCCACTTATCTCATAAACAGGTTACCATCTAAGTCACTTGATGGTATGACACCCTATGAAGCATGGCATGGTAAGAGACCATCATTGGATCACTGCAAAATATTTGGATGTGTAGCATATGTGCACATTCCTTCTCAGATAAGAGGTAAGCTAGACCCAAAGGCTGAAAAATGCATTTTCATTGGGTATGATTTAAATCAAAAAGGTTACAAGTTTTATAATCCTACCAATAAGGGATTTATGGTAAGCAGAGATGTGATCTTTGATGAAAATGATTCTTGGTATGAGAATGAATGCAGGAAGGTCAAACTACCCTATGATTTGGAAGAGGAATTTCCAAAACTTGCAAAGGAGGAACCTACTCAGAATGAAGACTCAAGTTCAGATGATGAAGACACTATCAACCTTGAAGAATTCAAAGCATGGAAGTCCAAGGGCAAAATGAAGATGAAGAAGCTTGAAGACATACTGGAATCATCAACTCAATCAATCAGAAGATCTCAAAGAGAAAGCAAGAAACCTATCAGATATGGGTATGATACATCTCTGGTTACTAAACATTTAGTTTATCTTGCCAAAGATTTGTCAAATGAAGAACCAGGTTCATATGAAGAAGCAATAACCAAATCAGAATGGAAGGAAGCTATGGATGAGGAGATTGAAGCACTCAAGGAGAGTGACACATGGGAGTTAGTACCCAAGAAGGATTCTATGAAGGTAATAGGATCCAGATGGATCTATAAGTTGAAAAGAAATTCTAATGGAACAATTAATAGGTACAAAGCCAGATTGGTAGCCAAGGGTTTTGCACAAACCCAAGGCATTGACTATGAAGAGACATTTTCTCCTGTGGCCAAGATGCCAACAATCAGAGTGTTGGTAAGTGTGGCTGCATCAAAGAATTGGAACATATACCAATTGGATGTTAAGAATGCTTTCTTGAATGGATGGATTTCAAAAGAAGTTTATATGTCACAACCTCCTGGCTATGAAGACCCTAAGAAGGTAACTTATGTTTGCAAATTAAAGAAGGCTTTATATGGATTGAAGCAGGCACCTAGGGCATGGAATTACAGGTTAACAACATACCTCCAAGACCAAGGTTTTGTCATGAGCAAGGCTGACACTTCTCTGTTCATTAAGAGAAGTAATTCAGAGGTAATCTATCTCTGTGTTTATGTTGATGACATCATCATTACAGTTAATGATGTCAATGGAATCAGGTACATCAAAAGCCAGATGATGAAGGAGTTCAAGATCAATGATCTTGGTTTATTGAAGTATTTTCTAGGGCTTGAATTAGTTTACACTAATTCAGGGATATACATTACTCAGAAAAAGTATGTACAAGATATGTTCAAGAAGTTTCACTTGCAGGATGCTAAAGTAGCAAGCACTCCAATGGAGGTGAACCTAAAGCTAAGTGCCATGAAGGTGATGAAGTCAACGACATTACAAGTTATCAAAGTATGGTGGGTAGCTTGAACTATGCTACTCTTACAAGAATTGATATTGCATATGGAGTTAGTGTGCTAAGTCAATTTATGCACAAGCCAAGGATACCTCACTTAGAGACTGCCAAGAGAATCTTGAAGTATCTCAAGGGTACACAGAACCATGGTTTGTATTTTCCTTACACTTCAGATATTGATATCAAAGTTTATTCAGATGCAGATTGGGCACGATGCAAGGATGATAGGAGAAGCACTTCTGGATATATGTCTTTTGCAGGTGACAAACCAATTTAGAAGCAACCTACTGTTGCTTTGTCTTCCACAGAGGCAGAGTATAGAGGACTAGCTAATGCCACACAAGAAGCAATTTGGATTAAGCTTTTATATACAGAATTGGGCTTATATACTAGGTCACCAATTATCTTTGGAGATAATACAAGTTCTCTTCACCTTGCAGCTAATCCTATCTATCATGCTAGGACCAAACACATAGAGGTTCATTACCATTATGTGAGAGAGAAGTTGATAAGCAAGGAGATTCAACTTACCTATGTATCAACCAACATGCAATGTGCAGATTTGTTGACTAAAGCTTTGGATGGAACAAAACTTTGCAGGTTCAAATCCATGATTGGATTGCAGGATATAGTTGAAGATTGAAGATGAAGACTTAAGCCAAAATGTTTGGCTTAAGGGGGAGTTGTTGGTGTAATTTGCAAGCCTACACATTTGGCTCAAAGGATGCATTAAAGTCTACACATACATGAAGAAGCATAGGAACATATGCTAGTGGTTAATTACCACTTTACCTCATTGTAAAAGTCAATTTGACTTAGAATCTTTTGTAATCACCTACCTAAGTGATTCGTGAAAAAAGTAACTCACTTGATTGAGAGAATATCTCCAAGCATTTAGGAGCTTGATCATAGGGAGCCAAAAGTTTGAATTTGAATTCAAATTTTTAGTCATTTCCTATAAAAATGGATATGAAAAAGTCGTGGGCAGATCACTTCACTCCCGAGCTTCATTCTACTATAATTGAGTGTGTGTAAGGACTATACCATAGCCTACACCTCTCTATACCATTAGGCAATGTTATTCATGCCAATGGGATTGTACACAAGTGTTAATTTATAGATACATTTACATCATTCATCTCTGTGTTCTCTGCTAATCTACTCAAAAGTCTGTCAACTTGTCAAGGGAATATCTCGGTCAATACTCGACCAAAGTCAGTGACTCAAAGCTTGTTGGATTCAGCTTGAAGCCTACTACATGCTGTCAAAATATGAAGACATTCTATTCAGCCAATTTAGAGAAATCTGCGTCGAGGTGCTCACTAGTCTATTTTTGCTACAGTCCTAAAAAGTCGGGGGTATAGCTAATCTTGCTAAATTGATTTCTCTTAGCATAGTTTATCTTTTTATATCATTCCACTTGCAATGGTAGCTTACTAAGCTAATTAAATACCCCTAGAAGGACTTTTATCAATTTCTACTGTACTATCACACTGAGCAAAACAGTCAGCAGGTGTCAAGACTAAAATAGAAGGTTTTCTTGAGTTTGTGAAATTCAAAGTTATCTGTTTTGGTTCAATCATTACACACATCACTTCCAAAGTACATAGGCCATTTTTTGGTGTTAATGGAAAGCTAAGAAGGTCTACTTATCAACTCTGGATTCAATCTTGTGAATGGAGGTGATGCTATTTGAGCTCGAAAGCAGGTCTTGGGCACCCATATCTGTCTAGCATTTGGGATTGCCTTCATTGACCGCCTTGGAACCCGAATAGAAATGGTGTGGCTAGATTGATTCCTCGGATACTCCTTCGTTGGGATCCTAGACGGTGTAGCGCGCTTGGTGCATCTTTGGGATCCTATCTCCAAAGCTGAGGGTGGTTCACCCTTGCGTACCCAGATTTGTTTCATGCCATGAGGTACTCTAGATTGTACAGGTTGGTGTTCACGCCTCTTGATCATTGGCCTCCGTTGTGTCATGTGTTGCCCGGCTTGCTTTCCTCGAATCCTCTTTGGAAAAGAAGGGAACTCCTCTTTGACTGCTGCACTTTTGTCAAGAGTGACAATCTTCTGCACCATAGAACTTTGGACAAGAATAGCATCATTATCTTCATGTGGGTTCCTGGAGGGACCAGGAGTTGGTGCCTTTTCTAGTGGCCTGAGTGCTTGATTTTGTAGTTCATTGTGTAGTGTTGGCCTACCCAAGCCTGAAGAAGTCCACTTCTTAGGTTGAGGTTGACTGCATGATCATAGATCCAATCTTGGCCCAAGACAAGAGGTTCGGTAAGATCCTCGTCTTCACATACTAGCACTTTTACTGCCATTAGGACCTCTTGAATGTAGAGGGGAAGTTCCACCTCGCCCGTGCAAGGGGTTTCCACACCTCCCAATTTTATGAGATATGCCTCTATAGGCTTGACCTTCAATTGTAGTTCTTGGCAGTAAGAAAGTCGAACTGCACTAGTGGCTGCTCCTAAGTCAATTAAAGCTCTCACGGTCCTTGCACTCTCTCCGTGTCCTACTTCTAGGATCACAAAAGGTCGTCGATCGATTATCCTATGGTAACGTCCTAAAGCCTCGCACATGGCCATGTGATAGACTAGAGATCCTTGAGTGTCAGGCATAGGCTGATCTCTACCTTGTCTCCTCAATTTCATTCGTCGGATGCGTTCTAAAGCTTCTGCATATGCTTCTTCTCGGATTCGTTTTTCCTCTTCTTTATGTTTCTTAGCAATGTTGAGCCGATTTAGCATCTCTTCGGTCAGAGTTTCTTGATATAACTTGACTCTACATCCGCTTATGTAGCTAGGGATAATATCGCCTTCTAAAGTGGCTAGTTGTACTGCCCCACTAGTTGAAATCCTATTTATGATCATAGGTCCATAGCCACGCTTCTCTAATTTTCTCGCATGTTGCTTCAAAGTGTAGACTAAAACTAGGTCTCCCGCTTTCAAACCCTTATCTTTCACATGTGCATCAAAATATGTTTTTTGTCTTTTCTTGGCTGTGTATATTCCTGTTGCCGCTCTCAATCGTGTTTCACCCAATCGTTCAAGATCAAAGATTCTAGAGGAGAGCTCATGCCCTGTCCACTCATGCTCTTGTGCTACTTTCAATGTAGATATCAAGAAGTCCAATGGTAGTACTGCATTTTGGCCAAATACCATCTGAAAGGGTGTGGCTTGGAGTACTGTTTTATAGGCAACTCTGTATGCCCAAACAGCATGGGGTAGCTGTTTGTCCCAATCGGAGCGTTTATTGTTCACTAACTTGGCGAGCACATTGCATAGAATCTTGTTTGTGCTCTCGACTTGCCCGTTAGCTTGTGGATGATAGGGGGCAGACTTCTTGTGTATAACCAAGAATTCTTGGAGCAGATTTTCAATAACTTCATTCAAGAAGTGAGTCCCTCTATCACTTACTAGCTCTATAGGTAGCCCGTATCTAGTGAACACATTCTCAAATAAGAACTTAGCAGTCGTCTGAGCATCATTCTTTGTCGTAGCCTTTACCTCTACCCACTTGGTTAGATAGTCAGTGGTCATGATGATATATTCAGCGTGTGAACCCTTAGCTGGGGGATTAATAGGATCTACAAAGTCTATTCCCCACTTAGAGAATGCACGTCCACCCATCATAGGTTTCAGTGGCATCTCATCTTTACGTATAGGATACTGAGTTCGCTAACAAATGCCGCACCTCTTTACATAGGTATGTGCATCCATGTGAAGGGTGGGCCACCAAAGACCTGCAAATAGTATAGCCTTGATCACCCGATCTGGTCCAAAATGTCCTCCTGCCACACCTTGGTGAGCAGTTTCCAAGATCTTGAGATATTCACTCTCATGGACACATAGTCTCAGATATCCGTCTTTTCCACGTTTGTATAAATTATCACCAATAAGTGAGTAGTCTAGGGCTTCTTGTTCTAAACTTCTTTGCCTCGTTAGGGTCATATCTTGAGGGAATGTTTTCGTCCTCAAGAAGGCTACTAATGGTTCACTCCAATCTGGCACTATGGACACTTGATAAAGAGTGGCATGTTCCACGGGTGGTTTAGTGCAGCAGATCGGGCATTCCTTGCATAACTTATGGACATCAGCCTCCATAGTCGGCCAATGCACTCCGAGTCTCCTTAGTGTCTGTAAAGTTCGTTGCTTTGAGTAGTGTTGCTCTAATGCATCTACATGTGCTAATTGCAACCATTTTGCATACTCATCCTCTTCCACCCAACAAGCTAGGATCCCTTGATCTATATGCTTGTACATACTTCCTGCCATGATCTGGTATTTTTAGGCTTTAATATCTTGAGTGTTTACTACTGGATGTTTAGGCCTGTATGTCAATATTGGCACTAGTGTCTTAGCCCATTGAGGTACAACTTCCAAATTAAATAAGTTTGCATCAGGAAGGTCATTTGATACTCCTTGTGGGGCCTCTCCTGATGTGAGTCTAGAAAGATGGTCTGCTCTCAAGTGGGTCCTTCCTTTCCTCACCACAACCTCAAAGTCGTATTCCATTAGCAAGAGAAACCATCTCACCAATCTACCTGTATTGCATGGCTTGTTTACCAAGTACAACAGTTCTTGATGATCAGTAAAAAAATTAAACTTATTTGCAAGCAAATAGTGTCTAAACTTTTTAACTGCATATACCATACCTAATCCTTCTCGTTCAGTAGTGGTATAGTTTCGTTTAGCTGCATTCAACTGTCTACTAGCATAGGCAATTGGAAGATCCATATTACCTTCGCCTGTAGGTTGTGCGAGTACACATCCAACAGCATAATTGGATGCATCCACATGCACATGGAAGGGCTTATTCCAATCTGGTGTGGTCAAGATTGGTGCTGAACACAATCTTCTTTTGAGCTCGTTGAAGGAATTTTCACATTCATCAGTCCACTCGAAGTTAGTCAAAAGTCCATACAGAGGCTTTGCAATGATGGCGTACATGTGTATAAGCGTCGGTAATAACCACAATACCCCATGAAAGCTTGTACTTCCTTGATATTTTTTGGCCTAGGTAGTTCTGCGATGGCCGTCACTTTCTCCTCATCAGTGGAGATGCCGTTCTTTGACACTATGTGTCCTAGAATCTTGCCTTGCTTGACCATGAAAACACACTTTTCTGGGTTCAAGCAGACTTGATATTCTCTACATTTATCAAAGATTTGTCTGAGTTCAGGTATATGGGTCTGTCTAATGTTGGAATGAGCACAGAGGTCATCAACATAGACTTCCAAATTCTTCCTCAAGAACTCTTTAAATACATGACACATCAATCTTTGGAAGGTTGCAGGAGCATTGGTAAGCCCAAATGGCATTACCCTAAAAGCAAATATACCCCACTCTGTGGCAAAGGCCATTTTATGCTGATCTTCCGGTGCAATGGCTACTTGATTATAACCAGAGAACCCATCTAGGAAGCTGTATACTTCCTTTCCTGCTACCCTTTCTAATAGATGCTCAGTGATAGGAAGCGGATAATTATCTCTGATAGTGGCTGCGTTAACCTTCTTCAAGTTAATGCATACACGTAATTTGCCATTCTTTTTGGGCACCACTACAATGGGGGATACCCATTCAGTGTGCTCGATTTCATAGATAAATCCAACTTCAACTAAACTGTCTATCTCTTCTTTGATCTTGGCAGCATAGTTGTCATTGTATGTGTATGGCTTTTGTTTAGAGGGTCTGGCCTCTGAGGTCATGGGGATCGTGTGTGAGCATATATCGGGGTCTACACCTTTCAGGTCCTTGTAACTCCAAGCAAACACATCCCTATATTCTCGTAGTAAGGCTATCAACTCCTGCTCCTCTTCTTCAGTAAGGTCATGTCCAATGTATGTGCATCTCTCCTCTCCTTCTTCTATGGCTACCACTATTTTCTTGGTGGTTTCTTTATTATCATAGGCCTCTCCAGCTTGTGCATCGCGTTTTGGCATTCTTATCATGACTCTCCTGTCTTCTACTTCATACTTCCTAAAGTTTTCTGGGACCTCGAACAAGGATTCTTCCTCCTCTGGTGTGGCTTCTTTCTTCTTCATTTTCTTTCCTTCACTCTTGGTGGTCACTTGTGTGGTTAATCTCACCTCATTTGTAATTTCTTCATATCTCTGAGGGTGAGCTTCTACTTCGTAGAAATATTCCTCATCTGATGCAAAAGGTGGGTCCATAATGATTGACTCTAGATTGGAGTCACTTGCATCCTCGAATGCATCAGTGCTAGGTTCACATTCTTCTAAAACCGAATCACCCATGATTGGCTCTATTGAGAAGACTGAAATGTCATAGCCATCCTCATCACAGTGGGGTGTCCACTACTCTTCGTTGATGGCTACATCTATAGTTGCTAAAATTTCTGCCCAGCCGTGAGGTTCAAATTCTTTGTCAGGAAAGACTACAGGTGCATAGGCTGGGTCTTGAATTGATCTATGGGTTTCCTTCACACCTATCTCTCTGGCTTTTTCTCTCTTCTCTTCTTCTACTGCTACTTTACACATCCACAAGTGAGTGTCTTCATGCATCCATGAGGATCCTGATCCTATGGAATGCACTGACTTAGTATCATCTTTAGCTCTATGGACGAGATTCGATTGAATAGGGGGCACATCTCTATGAGAGAAGTCTTTGAGATTCACTTTGGTAGTGACACCCAAGTGTTGCAAATACAAAGAATTGGTCCCCCAATCTTGTACCACTTGCAACTGCCTCAAGAAGGGTCTTCCCAGAATCATCTCATAGGCTTGATTGCTAAAGTCACAGATAGCAAATGTGTGCTCAAACTCCACACCACAAGTAGTAAGAGTTATCCCTTCTAGTAGCCCTAAGGGTCTCTCAATGTGACCATCAGCCATTTGTAGCTTCATTCTGGTGGGCCTGAGTGTTGGCTTGCCCCAACGCTTCCATAGGGAAGTGGTAGCAATTGCAACTCCTGCGCCTGAGTCCAGAATTGCCTTGGTTGTGTAACCTTGATGAGTGATGGGGATTTACGTGTTCCCTTCTT
The DNA here is from genome assembly GCA_020310875.1 of Ceratopteris richardii. NCBI lineage: Eukaryota > Viridiplantae > Streptophyta > Polypodiopsida > Polypodiales > Pteridaceae > Ceratopteris > Ceratopteris richardii. The sequence continues at coordinate 158,834,496 of CM035427.1, read as the reverse complement.
CTCCTTCGCTCATGTCTCCTATCTTGTCCAAAGGTATCTCTGGTACCGTTTTATGCAAACCTACCTGGGAACGAGGCTTTGCTACTTCTGGCACTTGATTGGCTACATGTTTCCACAATTCAGGCGTGACCTTGAGTAGCTCTTCTAAAGTGAGATTGCACTGCACTTTAGTGTTCTTCACTACCTCCGTATTCCTAGGTATGACTGAGTCTTCGTTTCGTACCATGACCGTTGGTGCTCTCATACAAGTAGATTTTGCTTCCCATGGACCTGTGAAATGGGGTAGCTCCTGTAAGGAATTAGACTCAAAAGTCTAATCTCTCTTGAGGTTGGGCACTCTCATGCTCTCCATAAATGGAAGGAAGGTCTTGTGGGAATGGATCGTGGGTGTCATCCACAAGTTCAATGGGAGGAGGAACTTCACTCTCTTTAGCCTATTTTTCTTCCTGAATCTCTCGCAAGAATTCTGGTAAGTATCGATTCATAGAAGAAGAGGTGTCAGGTTCAGTGGAGTTAGGCACATAAGCTTCCTTGGGAGGAAGGCTTATTCTATCACTTGCCTTCTCCTTAGCCTGGGAGTTGGCTCCTTTTCCAGACTTTTCACTTATCATCTCCAATCTATCCAATAGACCATCAAAGTACAATGGTGTTCTAGTGGAGCTAGAGCAATTGAAGAGGCGACTAGCCTCAAACATGGCTTGAGCCAATTCCACCATCTTGGCACACAACTTGGTTCATTCAAGCTCTAAGTCAGCTCTAGGGTAACATCTTTCATGATCTGTTACATTTGGCCCTTCCTGGATCCTGGCCTGATATGCTCTAAGCATCATATCTATGTCCTCGGGAGTGGGATCTGCTAAGATTGATCCTACTCGGGGTGGTGGGTGGGTTACCTGTGGTGGATTAGAGGGTGGAGGAATGGAAGGTGATGGGGATGGTAGTGGAGGTGATGTGTGAGAGTGCGTTTGAGATGGTAGTGGAGGTGATGTGTGAGAGTGAGGTTTGCCTCGAGGGGTTTTTGGCTCCTTTCCTAGGTTCCCTTGCTCTATGTCTCCTATTTCGACCTCTGGGATTATGTTGCCAAACTCATCCGTCCCTTCAGGTTGGCTTGTGACCACATACATTGTTCCTTCTTTATCTATGTAGGAACCATTTTCGAACTTGACTACAGGGTGTTCTAATCCAATGGGTTGATCCGGGTTTTTAATTAGGACAAAAGATCTTCTCAGGCCATCCTCATAGATGCATGCACCTAAGCGGTTGGTCTTGATGTATTCCAATTGAGGTTTGTAGGGACCCTCAGGTCTTTCTAGGTATGCCACTCCTGAGCTACCTAGAGGTCTTTCCATGTTATAAGACATCTCAGAGTCACTAGTTTCTGAGTCTAGGGCGTAGGGGTAATCACTCAATTGTTGGGCCCAAGATCTGGCTATATGGTTGACACTAGCCTCGGATGATCTAACACTTTGACGGTCTCTTCCTAGGTGTCTTCCGGATCTCAGGTTCATATGCCCTTACAATTAACCCAATGATCCTCACACAACCACAATGTTGATTCCTTGATACCAATCACTTGTTCCTTTTGAGTTCCTTTGTATGTGTGTTCTTGTCTTTAATTTACCGTTGTCAGGAGTACTTGAATGTGTCATACTTGATGTTCTTCGTCCACTTAGTTTAAGTCCTTTTCATTTAAGTTATACCTTGACTGCCATTTAGCCTATTCTTGGACTTGAGAAGTTAAAGGCTCTTAGAACTTGAGTATTCTTATCGTACCCCTAGTCAATCAGGACAACTACTCGCACTTAGTCTATGCTAAGAATGGACTAAGGGGGTTGAGAGATGTTCCAACCTCAGGTCGCTTCTCCTTGCAATGCTTGTTTGCCCAGGAAGCGCATTCCCAAGCTTGCACACAATGGCACTTGCTTTGATTCCTCCAAAAGCACTCTATGATCCTGTAAACATTTCAAGTTTAGCACAAATTTTTACCTTTATTTGACAAATAGTTTGATACAGACCCTTTTTTCCCCCTTTTCTATTGCCAGAAAATTTTCTCTAGAGCTCCCTTGGTGTACCTACCCCACAGAGGGTTAACTTCAAAATACTATATCTGAAAATCAATGCATTATTCTTATAAAAAACAGTTGAGGGTGTGTAGTATATGCCACTAGCTTTCTGAGAAGCCCTAGAGCTCAAAAAATGGATTTCATATGAAAAAGTTATGACAGTTCAGGGTTTGGGGGGTTAAACAGACAAACAGATCCTTTCAGGAGTTTAGTGCATTTTTCTAAGGCCTTTGTGAATGTGGGAGTAATTGAATATGCAAATATGCCCAAAATTTAGCCTAAAGTTTCAAAAATTTACCCCTCTATTTTTTGCTGAAATTGCCTGTCTATCGCGATAGACAGTGTCTGTCGCGATAGACACTGACTGTCACGTGGGCATGTCTGTCGCGATAGACGGGTGTCTGTCGTGATAGACGCTGTCTTTCATCTGTCATGGGCCTGTCTGTCGTGATAGACGGGTGTTTGTCACGATAGACGAGGTCTATCGTCCGTCGTGGTTTGGTCTGTCGCGATAGACAGGTGTCTGTCGCGATAGACTGAGTCTGTCGTGGGTTTTGGTCTGTCGTGATAGACGGGTGTCTGTCGCGATAGATGTTGTCTATCGTCTATCGTGCTTTTGGTCTGTCGCGATAGACGGGTGTCTGTCACGATAGAATGAGTCTGTCGTGGGTTTTGGTCTGTCGCAATAGACGGGTGTATGTCGCGATAGATGTTGTCTATCGTCTATCGTGCTTTTGGTCTGTCGCGATAGACTGAGTCTGTCATGGGTTTTGGTCTGTCGCGATAGACGGGTGTCTGTCGCGATAGATGTTGTCTATCGTCTATCGTGCTTTTGGTCTGTCGCGATAGACGGGTGTCTGTCGCGATAGACTGAGTCTGTCGTGGGTCTTGGTCTGTCGCGATAGATGGGTGTCTGTCGCGATAGATGCTGTCTATTGTCTATCGTACTTTTGGTCTGTCGCAATAGACGGTGTCTGTCACGATAGACTGAAAAAACGCAAATTTTTTAGAAACTTCTAATGATTTGGAGTGCTCTAATGGTGTGGGTTATCATGCCAAGCATGCATTCAAAAACTATTAAGTTTTTCTGTCTATCGCGATAGACAGAGGTCGTCATCCCGAGACCTGTGCAGAGTCTGTCGTACCTGCGCAAGCTGCTGGAGATGGTGGTACAGCTAGTTCCTGCAGCAAAAACTCAAAAAACACACAAAAACAGATTGCATGCAAGCTCTCTCTCCCTCTCTCTCACAAGTGAAATGAGGGAAATGAGGTCGGGAGTGGAATATACTCAAAAATTGAAATTTTTGTGAAGATGCAGATGGAGGTGGGAGATGGTGAGGATGATGATGGTGATGACGGTGATGCAAAAACAAGAAAAATAGAAGAAAAATAAGGAAAAGAAAGGATATTACCTATGACTCCAATGTCTCAACTCTACGTCTTACCATCACACGCTCGTCCTCGAAGCTCTCTCCCCGGCAACGACGCCAAATTTGGTGTCACTCTAGCACAATGTGAGTACCAACGTGAGGAAATCCACCTCATAATTATCAATCCGTGGAGACGTGAGGACTAGTATGAAGACTATGAGCAAGTGGTGGCACAAGTGTGTGAGTGAGAAGCACACAAACATGCACACACATACACACACACGCACACAAGGCAAGAACAAGGAGAGGAACAATGGAGTTCTTTGCATTAGTCAAAAAGTCTCTTACATAAGCTCAATTCACAAACAATCTAACCCCCAAAATGAGCTCTCTAGCTCTTTTTATAGTTTTTTGACTAGCTTTGGCCTTGTCCAGACCTAGTGTCCGGCCTAGTTAAAAATTAGGTTCTAAAGCTTATTTGAGGGCTCAAACGAACTCTAAAAATTATGAAAATTGGTATGTAGCTAATTCTAATACTCCTCAAGCTCAAGGACTCCTTGGCTTGAACAAAATGGAGTCTATTCTACCAAAAACGGAATTTACAATGTGTGTGTAGTGATGAAAATCACTAAAGTTGGAAATAGTTCATGGGAAAAAAAATGATTATGCCTTATTGCCGTATTGTGCATGACTGCTCCGTTGTACCTGTATGCTCTTCATATGACTTGTATGCCAACATATGGGATAATGTGTGTTCATATGTGCATGATTCCATTGTTTCCATCATGATTTTTTCCTTCATGCAATCAAAAACTAAGAGGTTATAGGAATGTTCTCCTTTCTTAGGGTGATCTAACTACGAGAAAGGGTTTCTCTTTGTTCGAAACAAGCTTAAGGACCTGACCAATGGGATCAAAGGCAAAATATGTAAGATATAGAAATTCATAGCCTTATCTCCTTGTCCTATGGTCTTAGCTCCCAAGAAATCTCCAATCTTGTGAAAGTTTGTCTCTCCATTACCTTCACCTTTATCCTTCTTTCACCTATTCCTAGAGAATGTACTTGGCCCCTCTATTTATGAAGTATTTTTAGATGATCGTTTGACTCTAGAATATCCCCTTCCATACCTAGGCTCTTCATAAAGCATGTTAGGAACTTTTAAAGAATGATGTTAGCACATCCACTACCTTATATTTTAGCTACTTTGTGGTCCAATATGCTTCAATAATCAAATTTTTGATATAGAGAAGTTGTTTGTGTCACATTTTGATACAGTCACTTGCTTAAAATGGGACACAATCAACTCATCTCAAGTGGTGTTTGGGACAAGAAAGTCATCAAGTTCCTTGTCATTAGAGCCTTTAGCCAATGATGTTATTGTTTCCTCACAATCATTGATTAGTTGTGGCCCATCAATAATGACATGCATGGAACCTTCACAATCTATATACCTATCAATTACAAATTTGGCCATCCAAATATGTACACCAGTTGCAACCTTGTTTCTAAGTTGAGCTAGATGATGATAGAGACCATTAGTACATGTAGGTACTCCGTGATCATTGAAATATGCAAACTCTAGTCATGGTTAGTGTTTCCTATGGAGTTGTTCACTATATTTCCCGATTAGATCATGTTTTTTTTTTGTGTTGATCAATTTTTTATTGGAATTCATTTTCCAAGTATCTAGGGTTCTTCACCTTGCTATCAATGACACTTCCTTCTATAGTAGTGAAGCTAGGAGGTTTCTTGAGGGCGTGCGTATTCTCTTTCCCATTCTTTGTAGCATCTACCCTTTGGTACTAGTCCTTTCTAGCTGCAACTACTCTTAACCATTAATACTTCTACCAAACAATGTATGCGATGTAAATGCAAATGCATGCTCAAGTAAATAAATAGATTGAATCAAAAGAAAACCTTGAACTTCATATGTCCAAATGCTCTTCAATCCTTTTCTCTAAATTTGTCTTTTCCTTGGTGCATAGTCCTTAGTTCACAATTGTCTTCCTCTTGATTTGAACTCTTTACAAGATTGAGAAGAATTGGTCAAGAATCAAACGCATAGGGCTATAAAAATTGAGGAATGGAACTCAAAAGAGTCAAATGTCATTGCACAATTGATAGTTTTTCACAACTCAAAATCCCACAACATATAACATTTGGGAGCTCATGACATGCAATCGGCGATGTAAAAGGCAACATATAACATTTGGGACCTCATGACATGCAATCGGCGATGTATATGGCACATTTCATGAGTGCTTGGCAATCCATGACCCAAGACCGGTGATGGACCTTAAATGATTAGTGATATTTAGCAAGTATTGTGATGTTTGAAGATAGTCCATGGCCAATCGATTATCTTTTCCAACGATTGCGCGCTACTTGCATGACAGTCATTGAAACATGGAAGAGATTGCGTACCACGATGGTGGTCATTAAGTATCGAAATACTTGAGAAAAGCACAATATACTGCACCGACAATATAGAGCTAAGCGGACGTCCCACGCTTATCTCATCAAGGGACTCCATAAGTTATATAGACTTCTTAACTATTTCGTGGACAATTCCATATTCATAAGTGTACCCAGGTTTCAACTAGAAAATTTGGCAACACTCTTCCATTCGTATCTGTTTGTGCAGAATTTGATATTCTGAAGATCTTCAGTGAAAGTGAAAAACAATTTCAGGGCGGCCAAAGAGCAGTATTGAATGAAGCTTTGCACGTTTCAGATTGCTCAGAACTTTTACGACGTATCCAGTGCTTTGAGAAAAAGGAACGAAAAGAGCTCAATTACACAAAAAATTACTGCTTTCCAAGTGGAAATCTCTTTCCAAAGGCTCTTTTCGTGATAGATATTTTCTTATCTAGTGTAATTCATTTTTGTACTATTTTGTAGTAAAGCTTATGTCTTTCTCCTGTGTTGAGATAAAGTGATGGATAGAGAAAGATTTGTTAATGGATAAAAAACAACTACCCAATTAGTGGTTTCAAGTCTAGATTTCTATACACGAATGATGATTGTGATTGACACGCATACTAGAAGTTCTCTACAAAAATGCCTCCACAGTGGACATGCGGTATGGACATGTCCTGTAATCCGAATATCAGGTAATGTGAAGTATAAACGATGGCATGGTCTTACAAAGAGAACCAAACAAGCCATTCTGGTCCTCGTGCCACGTAAAGCTAGGAACTTTTAACATGAGTGCAGGCCCCATCTACCTGGTCCGGAGAACTGGTTATATGCACCACTTGTGGCAGCAGTTTGTAGCCAAAATCTAATTCTTGTAGTATCTTCTTGATGTCCAATATCAACTCGGACTTCCTGATCCTCCTCTCCAGATCATCACTGAAATTAATAGTATGATTCACCTTCAACTGCATGTTCATTTTATTGTTGTCCTCTATGCTTGACACTAGAAGATAGAACTCCTTAGTCCAGTAATTGGACTTGCTTGCAAGATACCTAGACATAAGAGAATCAGATTGAAGAATACAATATTGAAGAAAATATCATCAAACTAGATGGCAGACCTGGGTTGAAATTCTCATTTTTCAGTTTAAAAATATGGTAATATAACACATGCATATACATATATAGTTTCTCTTGTACGATGGTTTAGTTGAAACTACAGATATGTACACGTGCTCAAACAGCAGATAGCACTTCAGCTTAAGGTGAACATCCTATTGACACTTAATATACCTTCCGACGCACTTGTTCAGCAAGAGATTTTATAGAATTCGGATGGCCACAAATCACACCATTAATTTTGAAATTAAGACCATGGTTTTTCACGTTATGATACATACATGCAGATATTGATGTGTATCATCACCAAGATACACACAATGTACATACACGAAGTCGTATTCATACTCCGATGCCCAAATGAATCTAACGTCACACGCACACACACACACACACACACACACACAAACGGGGGGGGGGGGAGGGGGAGAGAGAGAGAGAGAGAGAGAGAGAGAGAGAGAGAGAGAGAGAGAGAGAACCTACTTCGCTACTCTGTCCTTCAGGATCGCTAGCTTCTCTGATGGTGTGCTTGCATCTATGCAAAATTCAAATGAATCACCCACATCAGGAGTGCGAGAATAGTTAAAGATGTACTTCGTTCCAAGCAAAGAGTTGGGATACCATATTCTCTCCCCATTATTCCGTGCAAAGAGGGTAGATAATATATTCATCTCTTCTACAACGAGCTGCAGAAAATAAATTCATATCAAAGATTACTTTTGCGGAAATGCAAACCTTTGGCCAGAACGAAACCGAGAGAAATCGTAAAACTGATCGCTGTTTTGAGCGTCTTTGAGAGTGCATAATTTATCTTTTACCATGAAAAAGAATGGAGACCACATGAAATTAGTCCATGACAAAAGCCTGATCTTTGGACGAGGAGAAATCCCTATCCACGTTTTTCACTTTCCTTGGACAAGTAGAAATCACTGTCCACATTTTTCACTTTATATCCTTAGACAAGGAGAAATCCCAGTACAGATTTTATTTTTTTTATTTATTGCCATCTTCTGATGTCTACACAGTATTAACCGATCTCAGTCTCCTACTGCCTCACCCACCATACTGTGCTACAGAATTTATACAAACAATTTTTGAGTTCTGCCTGTTCAATCTTCTACTCAACCATCATAAGGTCTAACAGGTCTAAATTTCACCCATAGTCAATCCTGTAGTATGGTTACTTTTCCTATGTTCATGTAGTATTGCCTTGATTCAAAATAAAAATAATAGTAATTATTTTTGTTGAAGATAAAGAGTTGAGTTTTACCTGTGTACCATCAATTACGCATCTGTCTCCCACATCAAATGGATGCATGACAAATAGAAAGACTATCGCCTCAAACACATTTTTACATGTGTTGCCAAATATGAAACCTACAAGCAGTAGCTGTGAAGAAACGACCACCAGTAAGTGGGTAGTCGTCAGACCAAGCACCAGCAAGCACACTATCAGTATAATGATCCCCACAATCACGTCCACAATCCTATGTAGCTTATTCACTGCTGTCTTAGCATCATTCAGTGCCAATGAAAGGACCCTCCTCTCTCTCACCACATGCACCTGAAAAAAACAAGAGATACTACTCAAAGAGAATGAATTTTCAATCACAGATACAGTTTGATCCAAAAATATCACATCCATTCATAAAACGGCAGACTGACACCCTAACAATCCCAACGATTATTAAAGTTTAGTGGCAAACTGCGATTCAGGAGGCAGATTGACTCTTGGGTCAGTTGCTTTCTATCTTGCAGTGCTTGTTGTATGTTTTAAAATAAATAAGAGAGATCTGATATGATTCAGAAATACCTCCAAGTTAATATTGTCTCAGCTTTATCGATTCTGAAGGGGAATACCCAGAAAGTTTGTGGGATACATCTCTCAAATATATACCAGAATGAATCCAGGCAAACCCCAAACTCACTCTCAATCGAAAGTGCAACCATAAGCTTATGTTAATCAACCACAAGACATTATAGCCATCAGCTCCATTGTGGAGAGTATCGACTAAATACTATGACATCCCCACTAACATCATTGGTGTCCAATAGTCGGTATAGAACTGAGAATGAATACATGCTCTCACACACACTCCACGAGCATGAACCCATAGGAAACTGTGCGAATTAAGTTTCTATCACTTCTGGAAGCGATCAGCAAACTCCGCCATATGAAACCTAGCGCAAGATGCAAGCTAGAGATAAGAAAAATTAAAATAGATGGAGCTTGGACGAAGAATCCATGAGTGAAGACCATATGTCCTCTAATATGACAAACATATATACCAGGATGAATCCAAACAAGCCCCAAATCCCGCTCAAATGAAAGTGCAACTATAAGCTCATCGTAATCAACCACAAGACTATGCAACCATCAGCTCCACTATGTATGGTATCAAATAAACATTATGACTTCTCTAATAATGTCATCGGCACCAAAAAGTGGGTATAGGACTATGAATGAATACATGCTCACACACACGCACACACACCAGAACACCCTCAAATATGTTCAGTTCATATTTTCCCCTTGATTTATCCACTAATTCTTCTTGACTTGTCCTAGGGTCAGTTGTGGTTTCACTTGGAAATTTGGAGCCATTCACTTGAATTATCATAATATCGTCATTAGACTTATCCACTATTTCATCTTGATTTCTCCTCAGGAGTCAAGTTGAGAGGTTGTCATCTGGCCATGTCAAACCCATATGAGATAGAATTCTCTCATAGAACAAAGGTTTGCAGGATCTGTTTAGCCCATAATGACAAAAGTGTATCAAGTCTTTTCTGGAATTTCTGGCTGCATGTATTTGACCAGAATTGGCTGCATCCTCCTTAAAGAGTACATATTCACAATTTCGTGAAGTATTCATATGACTGTGATAAGACTCCAATGATAAAAAATATATTACTTCTTCTATAAGTGAATTATCGAGAGACTTTTCCATAATAGAAGAACGAGCTCCAACTTGTTCCAACTTGGAGGGATAAAGGCAACCATTGAGACTCAAGGGCTCTTAGTTCTTCCATGATATACACATACACATCCCTCTCTCTCTTTCTCTCCCTCTCTCCCTTCCCCCCTCCTCCTTCCATGTATGTATGTATGTATGCATGCATGCATTGTTGGGTGTGTGTAGAAGTGCGAGAGACACACGAAAAGCACACACAAGGAGCACAAACGAAGCAAGACACATGGAGAAGACGGAGGGATGGAATAGCTCACTCTATTGATGATGAGCTGAACTAAAGTAAGAGCTGAATAATATCCCTAAGTACAAAGTACCACTACATATGAGTGTATCAAGTATATGGTAACATGGATTTGTTCCTCAGAGAGCACATCCATAGGGCAGCATGGAAGAGAGGTGGCTCGTACAAGAGTCTCTGGTATTCATAATAAAGTTTCTACACATGTCGGACCCAAAAATGCGTTGCTTATGGAGCGACGATGAAGATGTTTATTCGGTATGCCCAAGGACATATCGATGCCTGTACTGACGATTTTGCCTAGGGACATACCAATGCATATACTGGCAATTCTCATACCGACACGTATACCGTCAGCTTGAAGGTAAATACCAATGTATATATCGACGAGAACATACTGACATTTATACCAATACTTGTACCGACGGTACTGGAAACGTATCGATGCTTATACCAACATCCATTCCGATGCTTATACCGACGTTTATATCTGCGCTTATACCGATGCTAAGGCTAAATTTCCCCCATGTATTTTGGCCAGTATAAGTACCAGTATACCCCTCATATGTTGTAATGATGGCTCACTTTTCCATTCCTCTAGATGCAATGGGAAGAGGAGAGGATGAAGGCATTGACGACATAATTGTTCCTACATCATTTTCATTTGTATCTGCATGAGTGCATCTCCATTTTATATCCAAGAGGCACTCCATTCCCAATTTATTTCTATTTTATATTGTATCTCTTTTGTATTCGGGTACCTTGCCATTTGCTTCTACATATGTATTCATTCACGTTCAAGGGGAATTATCACACATTCACTCTATATAAGGAGGACCTCTCCCCCATTTGTACTTGGTTAGAAGCTTGAAGAGTCTACTCTATGCTCTTGGAAAGCTAACTCTAATCCATATGAGTTTGAATTTTTCCCATTTCATGGTCTACTCACTTTTGAGTATCACATTCTTTCATTTTGTGAGTATACTCTTCTTTTCATTTTACTTCCGTGTGTATACTCTCTACATGGTATATGAGTGTGATATTTTTCATTTTGAAGGGCATTTATATAGAGTTAATAGTGGTTCTCATCATTGAGTGTTTATAAACACTATTTTGCATTCCTCTTGGTAGTCGTTTGGATTTCTTTTTGCAATATCACATTGGAGTACTTATTAAAATGGTCTTGCTTTAGTGGTCATGATGGTCACGTTAATGCTTCCATAATTTGTGCATAACAATATCATGCATACTTTTTGCATATCAACATACACCTTACTTTCTTACTGATCACGAACTACATATGGGAGCAACGAGTTCTTTGGGTTTCTGCACAATGACAAAGCTTTGCCGAGTCCTGTGTTTCTAAGTGCTTTTTTCGGCCTTTACTTTAGGATTGATCTCGGGGGTAGGAGCAACTACAAAGAAGAACGAACTCTTGGTCGCTTGGTACGTCAACAGCAGCAGTGAGAGCACATACGGCAGTGTGCATGATAGACAGATACGTACCATGATCTACACTCATCTCATAGAGAAGTCAACAATCTCTCTGTGTCCTCTCGATCCACTATCATCTTCTCTTCTCTGTGCAAAAACAAGAAGTTCGCATGCTAGCAGTGAAAGATTTCTTCTATTCGTCTCTAGCCTCTGGCCACACCACCTTTAGATATGAGTCGTGGTCAAATCGCTATCTCTCAAGCAACGAAGAGAAAGAGTGTGAGAGAGCTATGAAAGCTCTTCTCGGTATCTACAGGTACTACATACGTTTCTCTGGGCTAACTTGAACGTGGCTGCACCATGGATGATCTCAACTAGCAAGCATGAGAACAAACTAATTGGATCGACGCCATATTCTGTGAAAGACGCACAGAGAGAGAGAGAGAGAGAGAAAGAAAGAGGGAGAGGTGTGGTTCTCCTTACATTCGGATTTGAGCTCATCTGCACAGCAAAGAAAAAGCTATATATGGCTAAGTGTCCACTTTTATGACATTCACACGTGTATTCACACTTGTGTAGTCTCTGTGGTCAATCATCGACAAAAAGAATGAATAAAAGATAATGACTTGATGGTCTTGGCCTCTCTTTTATTTTTCGTCCAATCATGTGGCTGCAATGTGCTAATTAAGTGACTATCTCCAGTGTAGTAGGTGCCTTGTAAGCTCCTGACCGAACCCCCTAAGTTCCACATTTTGAATCAAATATCCCATAATTTTGAGAAGTCCTTATTGGAGGTTCAATCAAATTACTTTCAATTTTGAGAAGCCTTTAGTAGAGGAACCATTGAATTACATCTTCAACGGCACCAACTATAATATATGGAAGGATACCATTAGGGCATACCTTTATACCAACATTTTATATGAAGTAGTTGAAGGAATTGAGCGAGAACCAGACAAGGAAAGTAACCTAGGAGCCTGGAATGTATGGAATGTTAAAGACAAGTGAGCTTTAAGACAGCTACTTTTAGCTTATGATGAATTGACCAAGGGCCATATTACCTCCTACAAAATGTTACACAAAGTTTGGAAGATCTTGCAAGACCTTTACGAGGACAACACTCCTTCAAAAATATACACTTAAAAGGTGGAGTTTCACAACCTATCAATTAGGCCCAAGGATCCCATCACCAAAGTTATTGCCACATTTGAAGATTATCAAAGCAAGCTTGCGTTGCATGGCTGACAAGTTTCCAATGAAGACATGGTCATTCGCCTTCTCAATAAGCTCCCTAGATCCTATGAAACATTTGTAACCACCTTTTATTATCATGGCAAAGTATTAACTTGAGAAGAAGTTCAGTGACTTTTGTTTCTCCACGACTCTCGAGCAAAGTCAGTATCCTCACAAGAAACCATGATTAAGGCTAAAAGACCCTTCAACAAAGCACAACATGCTAGTCATAAAACTAACAACACATCCAAACAAGGTTCTAACAATTCATCGAAGAACTTTAGCTACAATTACTGTGGTAAAACAGGGCACCTAGAAAAATATGCTACACAAAGAAGAATAGCCCCAAAGACTTTAGCTCCACGAACCAATCTAAATCCTCTCAACATAGGTCCCACTCTTCCAATGAAGAACTATTTATCTCCACAAAAGCCAATGCCCTAATTACTTCGAGTTCATCTCAAGAATGAATCTTTGACAGTGGAACCACCTCTCATATGTGCAAAGATAGTGACTCCTTCCAAGAGATTGAAGTCACACTCATGAAGTCTATTTAAGCAACAACAAAATTCTCCCCATCGAAAGAAAAGGAAAAGTTCAACTCACCAATCATCACGGGGATTGTAAAGCCTTATCTAATGTATTATTTGCCCCAAACTTGTGCATGAACCTACTCTCGATTAAGGCCATCACCGATCTCGAGAAACAAGTATTGTTTTATAATACTTATGTAAAGATGATTGACCCTGCAACAAAAGACATCATTGCACAAGGAGTAGAAGACAAAGAATAGTACAAGTTATCATGTTTTTTATCTAAGGAATCCCTTTCTAGCCTCTGGCACCAATGGTATGATCACACTTCATATTTAACCAAGATCTCTACATCATAGATTGTTAAAGGATTACCCAAGATCGAGCAAGTACACAATATCTGTCAAGCTTGAATCCAATGCAAGCAACACAAGGCTCGCGTTCCCAAGGAGGCTTCCACCAGAGCTAGGAACCCTGTAGCCCTAGTCCACATGGACCTCTATGGACCCTTGAATACCCCCTCTAAGTGGATCTATCTAGTTCTTTCTTCTAGTAGATAACCACTCAAGATACATTTGGGTATACTTTTTCAAGTCCAAGGAAGATACCTTTTCCAAGTTTTGATCAGATGGAGGTTGTGAGTTCATCAATCATGACTTTGATGATTTCTTAACGTAGAACATTAGGGGAAAAAGTGTGCCTTGCATGGGCCTTGTAAGGATCCCTAATTTTTAGGGATTAAAAAGCCTAATCTATGAGTTTAAGGAGACACATGAAACCACTAGTGGTATTTGGAATAAAATAATGTATATGATATTAGTTGTTTGGTCTCTCATCCATGAGCATACGTGAGCCATTGGATTGTTCAAATCAATGGCTTACATTAGATCTCATAAGAATCTAGAGAGAAAATGCATTCAAACTCGTGGGAATGAGGACAAGAATCTTCATACTCTCTGCAAAAATCTTAGCCATTAGATCATATGTGATCCAACACATGAGCGCGAATGGGGCTGATTTGTTTTTTCGGATGCATAACGACCATAGGATGTGAAGAAGATCTGATGGTTGTCTTTAAAAGGCACATTTGCCTTATGTGGGATGAATCTAAGCCATTGGATCTTGGCTAGATCCAAAGATCTCAAATGTAGGCACCTATTCTCCTTGAAATTCAAACTAGAGTGTCCGATCAAAGAGGAAATCCAACGGTTTATGGAAAAAGGTGCTTTTTGTAATCATTGTTTTCTTCTTAGCCATTCGATTTCAAGACAATCCGATGGTCCACATTGATAGGTGCCTTGACTTTTGGAATTGCACCTTGGCCCTTAGATCTTTGATCAATCCAATGGCTCTAAAAGAATTTTGACTTTTTGAAAACCATTCGCTAAAGAAACCCACCAGTTTTAGATGGTTTTGTTATCTTTGACCACCCCAAAACAAGGGAAGCCTATGCCTAGCCTATGTGATTAAGGACTAGATTGTGTCCACCACCCTCTTCTCCTTGGTCCATGCTAGTCACTCCTTAGTCCAAATGGCCCATCCAGAGTTCATTTTTTCCCTAATGAGAGCATCAAGAGGCAGATTACTCAACCTCACATTCCATCTTAGAATGGGATCGTTGAGAGAAAGATTCGAAGTTTTGGGTAGACGAAGTTTTGGGTAGAACTATGCTTCACAACGAAGCATTACCATTCAAGTTTTGGGTAGAACTAGTACACACTATCATGCACATCATTAATAGAGGCTTCACAAGTGCTTAACATAACAAGACTCCCTTTAAAGCCTACTATGGACAAAAGCCCAATGTCAATTACTTTAGAGTATTTGGAAGTGAAGCTTTTATACATGTGTCAAAGGAAGATCAAAGCAAATTACAGTCCAAGTCCATCAGAATCTCAAAAGATGTAATATCTAATGAAGCTTCAACATACTCAACTAAAGATCCAGGAGAAAGTTTGAGTCCACCCATTTACACTTAAGAGGGGGATACAATCTTTTATAACCAGAACTCAGAGGCAAACACTTCTCACCAACCAAGAAGACCTCAAAGGCTCATTGCAAAGCAGCAATTTGAACAAAGTCATTATGTAAACTATGCACAAATGCATCAAATTCAACAGATTCTAGAGCCTTCTAATTACAAAGAAGCTCAAGGACAACCTGAGTGGGAAGAAGCTATGCAAGCATATGGATGCAATTGAGAAGAACAACACTTGGACACTTGTTCCAAAGCCTTCAAATCATGAAGTCATGGGAGTTAAGTGGCTATATAAAGTCAAGTACAAACGAGATGGTACATTAGATAAGTACAAAACAAAGCTTGTAGCTAAGGGATATAAACAAAAGCTCAACATTGATTATGAAGAAACCTTTGCCCTTATTGCAAGGTTCATAACTATAAGAATCATTCTTGCACTAAGTGCACACTTCAAATGGCCTATTTACCAACTCAACATCAAAAGTGCTTTCCTCAATAGAGATCTTCAAGGAGAAGTATATGTTGACCAACCTGCAGGTTTTAAGATCAAAGGAAAGGAAGATAAAGAGTACAAACTTCACAAATCACTTTATATTCTTAAGCAAGCTCCAAGGGCCTTGTATGAAAAGACACAAGTTCTTTGAAGTTAAAGGATTTCAAAGGCACACTAGCAATGCTATCTTATGCATCTATCAGAAAGAGTTCTTAGTTGTAATAACCATCCTCCATGTAGGTGACTTGATCTTGACAGCTTCAAATGAAGAATGCATCCAATTCATCATGACATTGCTTCACCTTGAGCACACTATGATAGATCTTGGTCTACTTCACTACTTAGGTAAGGAAGTTTGGCAAACAAAAGAAGGTATATTCCTATCACAAAAGAAGTAATGCTCTTATCTTCTTTTGAGATATGACATGGATGAGTGTCGCTCAGTATCTGCACCACTTTATCCAAACATCAAGCTCACATGAGAGGACTCATCATCACTTGTGAATAAGCATACTTATCGATAGCTTTTCAGCTCATTACTTTACCTAGCTAACACTCGATGAGATATTGCCTATGTAGTTTTGATACTCAATCAATTTGCACATTAGCCTCGTCTGACACATTGGGGTGCTTCTCATAGACTACTTCGATACCTCTCCCTCACCCAACATCATGGTCTTTGGTATAAGAGGTATCGAACTTATTAGATATTCACATTCAGATTGGGTGGATGATCTTGATTCTCGACCATCTACTTTTGGATACATATTCTTGCTTTGCTTAGGATGCATCTCTTGCGCAAGTAAGATGCATCCTAGAGTTGCTTTGTCATCGTTATCTGACATTGGTATTTTGTAGGTTACTCCAACATGCATCTGCAGGGATTGCCTGTCAACCTTGGCCCTTGCCAAGAATAAAGTGTTCCACGCTCGGACGAAGCATATCGAGATCCAATACCATTTCATCCACGAGATCAAGCTCGTATCTCTAGAGAGATCCATGCTCAGGAGATTACTGTACCTCACAAGAGAGCTTAGCAGACATCTTTACGAAGGCTCTACCTTAGTTCTGCTCCAATGCATGGTGAACCTCTGCAACATTCAGCTTCTCCAAAATGGAGCTGCAAAGGAGGTTTTGATGACATAATTTCTACTACGTCATTTCCATTTGTATCCTCATGAGTGCATCTCAATTTTGTATCTAGGAAGCACTCCATTCCCAATTTATTTCCATTTTATACTATATCTCTTTTGTATTTAGGTACCTTGCCATTTGCTTCTACCTGTGTATTCATTTTCTTTCAAGGGGAATTATCCCACATATGATGTACTTTCGAGAACCTCCTCCAATTATATAAAGAGGGCCTCTCCCCCTATTTGTACTTGGTTAGAACTAATTAGAAGCTTGAGGAGCCTACTCCATGCTCTTGGCAAGCTCACTCTAATCCATGTGAGTTTCCTCAATTCATGGTCTACTCACTTTTGAGTCTCCCACTCTTTCATTCTGTGAGTACACTCTTCATTTCATTTTCCTTCCAAGTGTGTACTCTATACGGAAGATAGACTTCAAGGTGTAAATATCTAATGACATTAATGATTAATTATGTTTCATATTTGTACTCATTAGATGTCTATGTGCAGGAAGCAATTGAAGTCGATAATTTGCAACAAAGAGTGATTCTAACCGGGCTGCCCATGGTGCTTGCTCTTCCTTGGCAAACTACATTGGGAAATCACCAAAGGAAGATTTTGTAATTGTCCACAAGGACTATTCCCCTGAAGGGCACTTCATGACTTTGTGTCTGAAGGCTTTGAGCAAACTTTTATGCCTATCTACAATAATGCAAGGAACCCAGTGTGTAATTTTGGTTAGGAAGTCCTTTTCCCTTACTACCCCTAGAGTTAATTTTAGAGGAAAAACATTAGGTCCAATAAGAATTGCTTTGGGTCTTGGATTGACAGACCCCATGTAAAATTCCGAGATCAGTTTTGACTTACCAATTGTCACAATCTTACCAAAGAAGAAAGAATGTAGTGGAGAGGCTAAGGCCAAGAGCCAATTGTAAACACTTGAAATAAAAATTATGCTTTTTTCAATTTCCATGTGCATTCAATTGTCTATTGTACCTTTATTGTCACAATCTTACCAAAGAAAAAAGAATGTAGTGGAGAGGCTAAGGCCAAGAGCCAATTGTAAACACTTTAAATAAAAATTATGCTTTTTTCAATTTCCATGTGCATTCAATTGTCTATTGTATCTTTATCTGTGGCTACATCTTGAATATTTTGGTGTTGAATCCCTTCTTGGTTTTCGTATATCTCTTGTACTTGTTGTTGAATAACTTTAAGTGAAAAAAAGATTTCTTCACAAATAATCTCCATGGTGCCTAGTCTTGATGAAGGTGGTCTTGCCAAAATGTCAGGTGAACACTAGATTGTGCCGTCTTACTAGACTAGACAAGGTTTGAGAAATATACTTCTGATTACAAGATCATTCGTGGAGGGGAAACAATACAAGAATATAGAATTATTACAAGAAGTCCAACAAGCCGAGACTGATAGGTATGTATAACTGAACTAGATAAATACAAGAGATCCCACATCCCAAGATCGCAAGTATGAAACGGGTATGAAACACAATATTTGAATTAGAAGAACTCCCTTGTGGGAGATGAACTGGATACAAGAAATAACTTGACAAGATCTCGTACTACATGATTACGAGAGGACAAAACTAGATGTCAAAGAACTAGAATAATCAAGACTATAACAAGGCTCAGGACAAGAACTGGAACTCAAACTTCGAAAGTACTTGGTGATCATGACTCCTTGAGCTCCCACAACTCCCTTTAGCAAGACTCAAGATGTATGTGGCCAAGCCCTCCTTATATAAGTGTTCAAGGGTGGTGCTCAAAGGAAGTTACAAATTGATGATATCATCGACGATATCAAAAGTTTGTAACAAGATCTCTAGATATCAGAATCAAGTAAGTAGGCAGTCAACCTTAGGATTTTGACACGTTCCGAACATGATGGAACTACTAAACTAATCAAGACTAAAACAAGGGACAAGACAAGAATTGGTTCTGGAACTTCGAAAGTACTTAGTTGGTGATCATGACTCCTTGAGCTCCCACGACTAGCTTTTTCAACACTCAAGATGTATGTGGCCAAGCCCTCCTTATATAGGTGTTCAAGGGCAGTGCTCAAACGCAGTTACGAATTGATGATATCATCGACAATTCAACAATTTGTAATAGGACCTTTGGATGTCAAAATCAAGCAAGTGGGGTGTCAACCTTTGGGTTTTGAGACGTTCCATACTACGATATTACTAGAGGACAAAACTAAATGTCCAAGAACTAGACTAATCAAGACTAGAACAAGAAACAAGAATAGAACTAGAACTATAACTTCAGAAGTACTTACTTGATGATCATAACTCCTTGAGCTCCCACGACTGGCTTTGCACAAGACTCAAGATGTATGTGGCCAAGCCCTCCTTATATAGGTGTTCAAGGGCAGTGTTCAAGAGCTCCCACAACTGGCTTTGACAAGACTCAAGATGTATGTGGACAAGCCCTCCTTATATAGGTGTTCAAGGGTGGTGCTCGAAGGCAATTACAAATTGATGATATCATCAATGATATCGATAATTTGTAATGGGATCTCTGGATGTCAGAATCAAGCAATTAGGTAGTCAACCTTAGGGTTTTGACACGTTTTGGACCCGATGGACGCATTATCCAAATTCCGAACCAATCATGAGCTATAGAAATTAACATGAAATCTAAGGTTGAAGATGATTTCCTTTGTGTCCATGACAGCATGTGGTTTGATGTATCTTATGCCTATCGTCCATGACATGGCATAAAAAGGACTACTCCCACTTGCTGAGCTAAATGGAGCCACTCCTCAATAGCATCAGCAATACATGCACTAGTGCATTAGTGGAGCGATGATATTGCGACGGCTTAAGATCCTTAAGCTTCCATCTTGCCTCTCTATCTGGGACACCCTCACCAGAGACTTCTAGAGTTTGATACTCACCTAGAGCCTCCAATTCCATCCTTGAAATCTCACTTTCAAGAATCTCTTCACCTT
Organism: Ceratopteris richardii; assembly: GCA_020310875.1. Classification (NCBI taxonomy): domain Eukaryota; kingdom Viridiplantae; phylum Streptophyta; class Polypodiopsida; order Polypodiales; family Pteridaceae; genus Ceratopteris; species Ceratopteris richardii. The sequence goes on along the minus strand of CM035427.1, from coordinate 158,814,539 downwards.
TCTTAGAGCTATGAAGGTGCTCTAAGATAGTCTAAAGAGTGCTCTCTAAATGGGATTTTCTAGTGTGCATGGTTTGTATAGTGTATATTGTATGGCCAACCATGTGTGTATCTTCCCTATGAGGTGATGAAGGTCTTGATCTCATCTTTAGGAAAGTGCAAATTTTCATTAGGAAAAAAAATGAACCTTGCATGGGCCTTTTGGGTTAAGGAGTGATTAGTGATGAACCAATCAGAAGAGGGTGGTGGACACAATCTATAGCCTATAAATTACTAGGCTGAGGGAGGAAGAGGGGACAGGATTTTGGGTTCCCTCATGTTCATGTTTTGCCTCTAGAGAGAGAAAGGAATCTCGTAATTTGCTTGGGTCCAAAAATTCAAAAATTTTAGAAAGTTTCATAACTCATCATAACACCATTCAATAGCCCCCAACCACTTTTCAAGATCAAAAGTGCTATTTTTTACTTCTAAAACAAAATCCCTGCATGAAGTAACCTGAAAAAAGTGACTTTTTCAAAAATAACTCAAAATACATCTTTCTCCCTCGAAAATCTCACACTTTCATACCCAAGTCCCAAAAAGTAATCTCTTTCCACTACTTTATATCCATAGCACACCGTTGAAGCTCCTGTATCTGCATTTCTTTTTTTTGTGCATCTTCCTCTTTGAATTCCTATTGTCACTTCCATAACTTGAACTCCAATGGGAAAACCTAAATCTTATAGGCATCCAAAAGATGAGATTATTGCATTAAAATGTTACGATATTAAGGTTGTAGAAGGAAATTGGTTAGGACATGAGTTCTACAAAGGTGCATGGGTGTACATGCGACCCTCTATTGTTGGCCCTCATTGTGTAAGAGATCGTAGAAACTTGGAACTTCATTGGAAAGGGAAGCTATTAGGCTTCAAAAAGCTCAAAAAGAGTGAAACAATTTCCATCGTACAACATGTTTTTACAATGTCAAGCATGAAATTGGAAAACACAAACAAAATGAGATATCATATCAATTGTAAGTATTACTCATTGATTCCTATTCTAATTTCTTAATATACCTTTTTAAGATGTGTATTTTTTTTTTGTTGTAGACATATTTCCTTCTACCTTGGTGAAGGAGCAACCACTTTATAGTCTTACACGTACTTTCCAAGCATTGCATGTAGATGTTGGATCACTAGTCTTTCCACAAGCCCGTACTGCTCAGCTTTTACATGAGAGAGTTTTCTTTTACACACACACATATGTTGTACCTTCTTCATCAAATGATTTTGGTAGGTTAGAGATGATTAAGGCAGATTCTCTTTTCAAGCTCGAGTGGCCACAACTTAATATATGGACCTTGACATCTTTAAAGCATAAGATGATGATGGACATACATAAATCTTTGAAATTCATAGGAGTGTCTAGATCTGTAGGATTGCATTGGTGTGTTCCTGTTCATTGTTTTGTACATCTATTTCAAATATTCACAATTCTAGAGACTTCAACAATGTTCATGTTAAAAGAGATCACATATGAGAAGGTGGAGGGTCTACTAGATGAAAATTGGGGACTTGTAGAAGGATGCACCAAAGGGGATAGATACCTTTGTAAAATGGTGCAACAGGCATAGGATTTCGATATTTGAAACATCGTACTTCATTGTACATTAGATTCTATTATGATCATTGGATGTGTAAACTTGGTGAATGGATACGATTACAAAGTTTTGAAGGTTTTTTTATTTCATTTGAAATTAAGATAAATCTGCCCAAGTATGAAATGGAAGTTATTTGAGTGAATCATCATTGGACCCTTGGCAACATGAGAACATGTAGTAATAATGGGATTTGAAGATCTAGATCAATCAAAGTTCACAATACAAGGGCATAAGGTAAATAATTTATGATACTTTTTCTTTTATTTATACAAATTATTATATTCAAATATGATATTATAAAGTTTTTAATTTGTCTACAAATTGGTAAGAGGTTGAAAGATAAAATTAAAATCCTTCCTGAATGGAGTGTAGATAGAACTCAACTTTCATTGTCATAGCTCAAGAACTATTTGAGTAATGGAGTTTACACATAAGCTATTTTCCATCCATAATCCTTCCTCTGCTACAATGTAATGCACATGTCAAAAATGAAAGATGTAAAACTTTTTTATCTATAATGTACAAATTATCAAACCTTTTATTTTTGCCATCATAGTATATATTATAATTTTAAAATTCCAAGAATTTTATTTTTTCTACTATGTAGATGTGGCATGTCTTATTATGTTGAATGAGTATCAGTTCAATCTTTTTTATGAACCCTTTTTTTTAGAGTTCTATGCATGGTTCTTATACTTGAAGATATTATTTTTACATTTAAATGGGTCCCATTCACTTGAAAATATTGAAACTACTATAAAAGCAAGTATGATTCTCTCATTTCTCACTTTTGTAACCAAGAAGAGCTAGAATCACGCTACCTTTACGTGCAATGGCTTCCTCAACCTCTACTATGCCCTGTCCAAATGCTCTCGAGAACTCTTCAATGAGTTCTTGGAATCAACTCAATACAAAGGTCAAACACACGTGTATGACCTTGTTTCTAGAGTCCCTGATCTGGACAAGACAATTCAACTGAACTCTGATGTGCTCAAGGAAATCATAGAGTTCCTTGAGTACTACATCATGCCCTTTTCCATAGATATCCCACCATTATGAGGGTAAGTGGATCCCGTATGACCTTTTGCTCTACATTCATAAAGGTGATGAAGCTTTCATGAAGTACACCTTAAGCATTTCATGGCAATCGCTGACCATGCATGGCATTTGTTGGATGAAACAGTGCCTTTGATAAAACAACTTAACAAAAAGAAGAGATTGGGTACTAGTTACTTTTCTTACATTTCCACAACAATATTTATCATCAATGAGGAGCCGAAGCCTGCAGCCATGGATCTCACGAACCTTGTCACGGGGGATTCGTTCATGAAAAAAATGAGCCTCAACTAGAGGTCATAAACTTAGCCAAAGAGAGTGGCATAGTCTGTCGAGAGTTCCCTGGTGGCGTGGAGGACAAATTGTGTGAGAAATCAAGCATGGAAGAGCCCTCACCATCAAATCTCCACCCCTTTGAGCCCACTCAGAAGTGGTAATTGAATATCCATCCTCATTGTGGATGGAGAGGAATTTATTTTCCTTCATGATATTGAGAGGGCATTCGAAATCTGTCTTCATGAATGTCTAAGTCTTTTCTCCACTATGTCATATGTTCCACTTGATAATACATCTAATTTACTTGAAAAGAAAGCTATCCCACTAGGTGATTCTGTGGCAGACACCATAGGGATGGTGTATGAGGATATTTTGAAAGATGATAATAATTATACTACGGAAGAAGAGTTTAGTGCAACGCGAGAGAGAATAATGAAGAACAAAGTACCTACATCCCTAGTAGGTGAGGAGAGTGGGATGACCCACTCTAGCATAGATCTTGATGCCCCTAGAAGAGGGGAGGAAGAAGACAAGCTTCATGATGTAAGTGGTTATTAAAGAATTGAATAATTTAATTTAATAAGATTGGAGCTTGAATTATCATTTTCTTGCTTAACTGGAAGCCATTGAAGTGGACAAGTTCGTGGCAAGGTCCGATGGGGATCAATCGTCTCGCGAAAAATGGCTCATCCTTGGCAAACTACATTGGAAAGTTGCCAAAAGATGATTTTGTAATTGTTCATAAAGATTATAGTCTTGATGGACACTTCATGACCTGGTGATTGAAAGCCTTGAGCAAATTTTATGTTTGAGTATGTCATTTTGGTTAGAACACCTTTAGTTGTAACTACTCTCGGACTTAACTTTAGAGGAAAGGTACTAAGACAAATAGGTATTGCCATGCGTCTTGGAATGCAAGACCCCAGTGTAATTTCTAGATTTGTATTAACCTACCAATTGCCACAATCTCTCCAAAGGAGAAAGAAAATTGTTGAGAAATTGGAAGAAAATGTGAATTGATGAAACATTTTGGATAAATAAAATTTGTCTTTTCCATATGTTGTTTTGTCCATTGTAAGTTATGAAATGTTATCCACACTTTGTATTTAATCAAGAGCTTTTTTATCTTCTGTATGTGCATGTAATGGCCTATGTGTGCTAAAATAATCTTTAAAATGCCAAAAAAATCCCAATCATAGAAACGCGAGATTCAGGCTTGCCAAAATTTTGCAGGCCTGAATCCTGCATTTCTGTGATTGGGGCTTCTTTGGCATTTTGAAGACTAATTGAAGGCTATGTATGGTAAGTACATTCATTACGAGGCAAGAGGTTATTAGGCCAACAAGTACCCATCGAAAACCTAGGCAACCGATATGGAAAGTCTGCTTACTAATGTACCCAATTAAACATAGCCAATCATTAATTAACCATAGCCAAGTCATTAAAATACATGACTAGGCTTCCATAGGCTAAATAATGCCAAAAAAACAATGATAGAAATGCGGAATTTCTGTGGCTTGAGGTTTGTTGGCATTTTTAACTGTATTTGAGGACTTTGCTACGTAAATACATTCATATGGACTCAAAAACAAGAGGTAATGAGGCCAAAAAGTATCGAATGAAGCCCTAGACAATCCATAATAAACTGAATGAAGTCAAAAGTAATAATCTTTGAACACTTACGGTAGAGATTCAAAAGAGAAAGAGATAAACAAATAGATAATATAGGTGAAGACAAAAGATTTCATTAAGCATTGAAGTACATTGCAAAATATCCTTTGCAAAAGCTACAAGATACAGAGGTCATGGGATATTTCCTATAATTCTTCTTGCTAGCTGAATATCTTTGGGTTGTATGGTTACTCTCTTGGCATGGATAGAACATATGTTAGAATCTTCAAGCATGGAGATGAGGTAGACCTCTTCTGCCTCTTGAAGTGCCTCAAGTGTTATCCATTGTATTCGTAAACCTACACAATAGATTTATAGTTCTTCCTTTACCACTCTTGCAAATGCTCTTCGTGGCATGAGAAGCTCAATTGATTTTTGCTAGTGTCGCATCTCTAGAAATGCTCTACAATGTCTTCATCATCTTTGTGGAGCTCTTGCATTGGGAGGTATGTTAGGTTGTCATTGAGGTCTACGTCATGGTTGATAATTCTTTTTTTCTCTAATGTACTCAATGTGCCACATTCTCTTGTTGATGAGCCCTTTCCTCCTCTATTGGTATTTGGCCTTGTCCTTGTGGAAGTGTTTTGTCTCCATGTGTTACCCTATGGAGGCTGGCTCGTTTGAATGTGCATTTGATTCCATGGAGGTTGAGTGAAGCTTTCTTCATTTGTTGATGGTTCTCCATCGGAATCACTCTCCGTTATAAACCTTCTCCTCCCCACTTATTTAGGTCTTTCCTTGATGGGTGTCCTCTTTGGTGGCTCATCATTAGAGTCTAAATCTCACCGTCCTTGAGACCAATCCTTTGTTTATTTGACACTTCATATTCTTGCAATGGATTGCTCCTAGATGGTATGCCATCATGTGAGAGAGGCCTAGAAGTGGTGTGGGAACCACATTGAGTTCTTTGGGGGGGGAGGGGGGGGGGGGGATGCAACCATGGTGGACATTGAGTTCCTTGAACATGGCTAAGATACACCACGCGGTCTTTCCTTGTAGTTTGCTTAGTGCGTGCCATTCTCTTGAGTTGCAAAAGTGTGAAATGGAGTGAGTTCTCTCTATTTATAGGGTTTGTTTTAAAACTATATGTTCACACTAGAATTGATAAAACTAGTTTAGAGACATACAAAAAATATAATAATACAAATAATAACACATTGATACCAAGATTATATTAATCTTATGATTTACCACATAATGGGATATAATGAATTCACCTTACTTCCAAATTGAGCCTTCTCATTGTCTTTTAGCATGCCACTGAGCATGATTGAGAGGTCCTAATGACGACTTCCATTCCTCACTAGCAATGTTGTGTTGCATCTGTCTCGCAACTTTTGCCAAGTGTGACTCCCTAACTCATTCCACAAAAAACTTTCTTGAGAATGTAGTGCGGTAAAACCAATTAAACATCTCCTCCATATAATTTGGTTGCATTCGACCACCACCATGTCGCATGTTTTTGAAGTACACACCTCTTGCTTTAGTGTAACTTCTCCATTCTTTGGGTACTCAAGATCTCCAATGACCCATATCGATGCATGAAAAATGCTCCATGTGCAAATAAAATATGCTAAAAATTATGAAGTACATTGGAAGAAAGTAAGTGCAATGAACAGTTTTAAAGATCAAATAGACTTATAATGTAGTGTATCATATTGCTCTCTCCCCAAGATTGAATCAAACACTTTGTAAACTCCACTAATGTCTCTTGAAAAAATTGACATTGAATATCACTAGAGCTAGTAAGACCCATTAAGCTTACCAACTTATCTAAGCATGACCAAACCTTCTTTCTTTTATTACAAAGATCAACTTGAGAATCATTGTCTGTTGTGGTCATGCATAGGTCTTTCCACAGGTCATAATGTTCATTACTTTGAGTGCTATTACCTCTTCTAAAAATATGTCTTGAGGTATTCCCTATCATTGATACTTGTTGTAAATTGTCTTGAGATTCCCAGACTTTTTTAACAACTAAAGTTACGTTTCCACCATGACAACCAATTGAATTAAAGAGTTCCTCTTATTTTTTTATAGCTTGTACAGATTTATAAGCTGGAGCCTGGCTTCATGGAAAATGCATATTCTATATGGAGCTTCAATAGTCTATCAAAAATTCTCATGAAGGCATGCAATGTGCGAAAGTGAACATTGACTAAAGGAAATGGAATAGTGGGATTCCAATCCTTATCAAATATGTCATGATTAGGTGTACCTATCATGGGACACCTCATTAAAGGTATATCCCATTCAATAGATGGATGGAGATCCATCTGTGTCATCACTTAGATCCTGTATGTTGTGTTGTTTTCTCTTTGTTTGTTTATAACCTCGTGTGCAATATGGACAAGGATAGAGAGCACATGCACCTTGTTTGCACCCTAACATGCATTTGATAGTCTTTAAGTCTCCACCCAAGTGCCATTCTACCTCAAAATCAACTAGGCCTTCAACATTGACTTTTGCACCATGAATTTGAGAAGTTATCACCTCTCTGATCCATGGGCTCTTACTAAAAATCCATGAAAAAACATCATTGGATTCTTTAGGTACCTCAATAGCACCTAACCACCATATATCTTTCTCGAATTGAACATTGTATATAAAGTGATGGGTAGAGTTTTCACTTTCATCAATGATGGCATGGGTCATAGCTTCATTCATGAGTGTCACACTAAGTCTCTCCATACATCATCCCTTCATGATTTGACATTCGTCTAGCTTCAATATAAACTTGAGTTTGGAACCACAATCTACATCAAATAAAAAATGTTGTATTAATAAACATACTATGAATGTCATTATCAAAACAATAGATATACCTTGAATTGTGGATTTGTAAAATTTAACCATTTCTTTTTGAAGCCTCTCCAAATTGACAAAATTGTACTTTGTGTAGATGAATCAACTTTTAGATGAATTTTTCAACTTTTTCTTTGATGTAGTAGAACGATAAATGGATGCACGCATAACATCTTGTGTATGCAAGTAATTCCCAAGAGTATTAGCTACATCCTCATTGGTCATCTTCTTCTTTAGAGATACCTTGTAAGGGCTTTGCAAAATACCTTTGTTTTGTAGTCCTGCTTCAAAAGATTATACAATGCAGTGTATGCTCTAGTACTAACATCTTCTTCATCACATACCATCTGTACCTCCCTAGGGGTAATAATATCTGCTAAGTTGCCTCCAAAATCTTTAATCACTTGGATCTTGATGTGATTTTCTATTGGTGGCTCCAAAATCATAAGCACATGTTTGTTGCCTAAACAAGAACTCAAAAACTTCAATTGATTCTCTATTGTTGATGAAGCATTGACATCTTCAACAAATGACCTGCACAATAAGAAACTCAATCTTAAAGTCTTTTAACAGAAATAAACAAGTGAAACATGAACCTAAGTGCATAAACACATCGCTTCCTTGCTCCACCACCAATTGAAAGAGCTTGAAGTGAAACACGAACCTAAGTGCATAAACACATTGCTTCCTTGCTCCACCACTAGTTGAAAGAGCTTGAAGGGATGATAATGATCGTATCTCATACCAAGTGGAGTCTCTTTTAGTTGCGTTAGATTGGCTTTTAACTTTGTAATTGTGCTCTCCTTTTCTTCCACATCTTGTTCGAGTATAAGATTGCGCTCTTCCAAGGATTTGAGAGCACTTTCTAAAGTGTGTATCTTCAAATGGTTGTGATGAAATTATTGCATCCAATAATTTGCAATAGATGTTTAATGGCTAGACAATCGTTAGCAATAACCTGGCAGTCAAGCTTCACCGTTACCAAGGAATTGTAGAAACATGGAGATACTATGGAATCTAAGATGAAAATTAAAAATTGGATTTAAGGGATACAATGCACCATTGACCAAAAAATCAATATTCTTCTCTCCGGGTTCACGTTGTTCATTTTAAGAATCTTTGTCATTGCTACCTCTAGTTCATTTTGAGCCAAAGATCAATATTCTTCTCTCCGGTTGCACCATTGACCCAAAGATTAATATTCTTCTCTCCAACTTCACCTTGTTAATTTTGAGAATCTTTGTCATTGCTACCACTATGGAATCTAAGATGAACATTAAAAATTGGATTTAAGGGATACAATGCACCATTGACCCAAAGATCAATATTCTTCTCTCCGACTTCACGTTGCTCATTTTGAGAATCTTTGTCATTGCTACCTCTAGTTGTTGGTGCAAATTCTATTGAAACACAAACATGTACACTCGTAGAATGAGGAGCATGCATTGGTAATGGTGTCATGTTCATAATACATGTGAGCACCATGATGTTCCAAAACTCGAGCATCGAAAAGAAAGAAGCACAAAGATGGCTTGAATGGCATGTACAATAGTTGTATTGAAAGAAAAAAGTGTGTTTAGGTATGTGGACAGGTCAAAATGACTTTTTTCCAATGTTTAAGAGTGAAAATAAGGTTTTTTTTTCAAAAAATCATGTTTTGGGACAACCAAAGTTACGAGTTTGATGATGTGGCACTTAACTTTTGGAGGGATTTTGAAAAGTGTGTTTTTTTTGTGTTTTTCTATAAAAACTAGACTAAAGAAAGTGATTTCTGACATATGCATTAAAGTATGGGCCATTTTGAATAAAGAATAGCTGAGAATGAGACTTTCAAAAAAGTCATTTTTTTATTCATATAGAAGGATGGATTTGATGAGGTGCAAAGTGAATTTTCTCTCTGTCGTTGTGCAGAAGAGAGAGATGATCCTAGCTGAGCCTAAAAAAAAGTCTACCTCAGCCTACTAAAAAGTGCTCTGTTAAATGCACTTTTTCCCCTTAACAAAGAACAAGATTAAGCTTAATCCTTAAAAATTAGGATTCCTTACAAAGCCCATGCAGGGTTCACTTTTTTCCCTAATGTTCTTATGTTTTGCATGTTTTCTTCTTTTTTTTTAAAGTTTTTTTTTTAAAGTGTTTTTATTTTAATGTTTTTACGTGTGTATGTACACCTAACATAAACAATGGTAGAGGAAAAGAACAAAAATGGAGGAGGAAACTCGCAAATCACAAGCCTTTGCATAAAAGAACAACAAAATCCTCTACTTTCATGCATCAAAAAAATATGCATAAATATTTTGAAAACTTCAACAACATTTCAACAAGAAAATCATTACTTGAAAAAAATAACCAAAGTGCTATACATGCACATAAATACAAGTGTGCTGATGGGCACACAATAAGCAACCAAAATACTCAAAGGGCACTACACACCTTATACAATAATCAACATGCTTGCGGTGCAGATATAATTTTCATAACACTAAATATTCTCCTTTTCTCCTCACCGTACCTACAAGAAAATTATGCTACCATCCTATTTTTACCAAAAGTGCAAAGATTGACAAGCATATGAAGAAGCAGACATGCATATATGAGATGCCAATGGGTATCCTAATTGTTAATGGTTGCAGAAAAGAGAGTAAAAATGCATGTATTTACAAGAAAAATTCTTCTTAGGTCTTCAAGTCAAAGTCGATCATCCTTGCATTGAAAAAGTCCTCCGATGAATCTCTTAAACTATGAAGAGTCAAATTTGAAGCTCGGTGCAAGTGGTTTAGCAAGGCCAAATGATGTGTTCCATGTCTTCATTGGGTAGCTCTCTAAGTTAAGATTCCCTAGGACTTGGAATCACTCCATTTGGACAAGAAATGAAGGACTTATATCCAATTTGGTTAAGGTGGATATTAGCCTTGCTCTTTTAGAGGGGATATATGAAGAAAAGGAGGTTCCAAGAGAAACTCCACATGCATTCTGAGCTGGGAAGTGCTCGTAGCAAGTCATTTAATCCCGCAGATGAAGAAATTTGCAAGATTTGCACCTATATGATAGGTGTCCAACTCATCCTTCCCACAACAAGAAGAGGAGAGAGTGATGAGTACTTTCATTTCTCACCACCAGAGTTGGGTGGTGTGGTGTTGTCCAACTTTGGCCTCTGGCGACGTTCGTGGTGCTTGGGTTGAAGTTGGATCACGTTTAGCCCAATCTCTCATAGGAGAAGCCCACAAGCTCCTTTGCAAGGGGGAGGGGGGGGTGGGGGGTAAAAACCTCTTCTTTTTTGAAACTCAGACTCTATAACTCTTTGTGTGACTCCCGACAAGAGCCGACCATGGAGATGATATTCTCAATTGTCACACGAGAAGAAGCAAATTTGAACCCGTTGAGATACCAAGTGTAGAAACTTGCTTCCAATTTCTCTCATTAAAGAAGCTTAGAAAGATTAAAGGCTTGAATAATGATGTGTGCAACTCTCCTCCCATCCATTATATCCTCTTGTACCCATGATAGTAATGATATGAAATGCTATAGTGTGGCCATCATGCACACTCATTCCCATTCCGATTTACCCCTTAGGTACCTTACAATATCCCCAAGCTAGGGACCTTGGCTATACTTAGCCGTTGTCCACACTCCACAGACCAATGTGGTGAGTGTAATGTGACAGTGTGAACTTTTGCACATCCTTTAAAAAGTGCTCAAAAAACTTTGACGCAGTGACAAAGCACCGAATGCACTGATTGGAACCTACTAGTTTGGAACCGATTGGCACCTAAAAACTATTTGGTGAATGCACCAAATCAACACTGCTACACACCGACATGATGCCCTTTAAGGGTATTAGCTAAGCGCAAAACCAATAGGTGCTAAAGTTGATTGAGTTGTAAACGTCAACTAACTAAAGTGTAGCCAATAGGTATTAGCTACACCTAAAGGCTACAGCGTAATAGCTTAACTTTTAGGCATAAGCTATTACCATGTTGGTCTTGCTTAGTTTACCGTTAGCAAACATTAATTATTCACTTGGTTTTATTTATATGTTCATAAATCTCACGTGCATATACATACATATCTATCTACATATACATCTCTATATATATATACACATATATAATTATATACACATGCATGAAGGCTTATATGCAATCATATTTGCATATACGCATACAAGTAATCATACATTCAAGGCTCAAGCATACAAAAATATGCATTAAGGTATGCAAATACATACACTGCTATATGTATAACACCTACATACATATTCACTTATAGTTAGTGACGAATGCAAGTCCATACATGACAACCATATATACATATATGCACATTTGTGTGTGCTTTTACATGACCATATCAACGATTGCACACAAACACACACACACACACATATATATATATATATATATATATATATATATATATATATATATATATATATATATATATATATATATAATTTGTGAATAAGCATGAACCATGATCAAAATGTAGGTAGGTATTCATACATCCTATTATGAGACTGCACATGAACCTATGTGTGTGATGTGATCATATACATTAAGGTTATATGTGATTCTTGTAGGTTATTATTGAATGAATACCTACATGTGCAAGCTTATATGTGTGAATATATATAGCTACATGTAATGTTATGCACAAGATTGTGCTACATTCACATCCATGTACGTGTTTGGACAAGACAAACCAAGATAGTGGAGAAACCACGTTGACCATTGCACACAGATCAATGGTTGGCCATCAAGGCCTAAACAAATATGAAGTATAACACTTTCATGGAAAATCATGTATCTTATAAGTCTTAGAAGCCAATATACTATTCTTGTATCAATTCAAATATAGTGGGGATAAATGGTTATTGAGGTCCTTTCAATTCATGGTTTCCATCAATGTGGAACGTGAATGTGATCTAGCAACTTAGGAGAGATCCCTTCTCTATAGTGTCAAAACATGCACCAGATATGGTTTTAAACACAAAAGAGGTCTAGAGGACCCACTCTTATAATACACTAATACCATATTAATAATATAGCTTATTGACTAAAAAAAGTTTCCTTAAGGAGTAATTTTCTTTTGATCCCCAATGCAATGTCTACTACACAATTGAATCTCTCTCAGAAATTTCAAATCTTTACCTTGATCTCTCTATAGACTTGAACCTTTTTTGCTGCTTCTAAAGATGCAATTGAAATGAAAAGAAAGTGACTTATTACCAAAATACATCTCTATCTCTACCTCGGAGGGATACACCTCTAAAGGGAACAGAATGCAACTCATACAAGTGATAAACACTACATATAGTAGAGAATATGTACACGGACACAAAAGAAGCATTCTTTCTCCAATGTTAACGCTAATTCTGGAAATGACTCAGAACTCACTCACTAAATACAGCTTCTAAGAGTAAAACATGCAGAAAGGAGTATCAATAATGGCAAAGCTCTTACCGCAAAGTTCTTCAAAGCAGTTTTTGAAATGTTTCCTGTCTCTTCAGAGCCTTCAAACAATGGAAAAGCCCTTTCCACCTCAGACTCAAGCATGAAGCGGCGCAAGTCATCACGCAAAATGTACCTACATCTCAATATAAAGAAGCAGTCATGAAGTGCATGTAAAGAGCTCTTCCATTTATACTTAACATGCAGAATTACAAGTAGAGAGCATGAAATTGTTTGATGACACTACCTCGCACCAGGTTTGGCTACGTTCTTGAAGATTTTCTTTGCAACTGTCACAGCCTGCCACTCACTACGAATCTCCATCTCTTGACCATCATAATCACTCTGCGCTGCTGTCTGATCAATGACATGGGCTAGTGTATATATACCTCTATACCGCACAAAGTTCATGAACTTCTTCATATTCCAAGCAGACACATTTCTTTCATTCAATCTGTGCAAATCATGAATAGTTATTCCCGTGTTCATTGCGGATTTTTTATCAGTTGACAGTTGGCTCGAAATCCTCGTCAGCCTGCCTTTACGAATGAAACCACTCTTTCCTGTACCCACAGCCTCAGTGCTTTTACCTCCGAGCAAGCCACTTACTCCTAGTGTCAGCTTGCCACTACGTCCAGGCTGCACATTTGTTTTCGGCATTATCACATCAGGACCTTCAGCCCCAGCCTTCTTTAAGTCGTTCACCTCTTCAATCAGCTTGGCTTCTTGTTCTATCTGAATCATAGGTGGGCCTGAGAGTGTCTCAAGAACCCACTGTCCGAACAAGGACTCTCTTATTCTTTCAAAGTAAGTGCTAACATGGAAGGATGAAGCCAAAATTTTCACAAAAAATATTTTTACGAGCCATATGATGGCAGCGATCAATAGACAATTGAGCACTTTAGTCACATAAGGAAGGACCTTGGTATCAGTGGCGCTCTCAACTTTAGGATCAAATACTAGTCTCCATTCTAGAACCGCCAATGCAAACCAAAGAAAATTTTGGAAACCCTTCCTCAAGCCATACACAAAATAGACTACCCTCTTCCTCATCAAAAAATTCCTCTCCAAAATCAGAACAAGCACTGTGACAATCCATCCAGATACAAGTCGGCCACAAAACAGTAACAATACAAGCAACGCCCATTTCCAGAGAGCCATGCTCCATAATGGCCTCTTAATCAATGCTGGAATGGTAAGGCTGCATATCAGCCATCCCATTATGATGAAAAATGCCACCCACTGAACTACCAACATTAAACTTAATTTACTGCCCTTCAAGCTCTCTGGGATGTCTTCATCTTTGAAAGGGTCATCCTCTTCACCATCAATCCTTCCTAGCAAACGTGACTTGTGGAGAAGGCCAGACCTGGCAGGGCCTGACTTCAATTGTTTGGACTTTGTATGGCTATGGGCGTCAGAAGGTGGCTTGTCGGCTAACCTCGAGCTTCTCTGGATATGATCCCGAGAGGATCGTGTAATCCTATGCCATGAGTCTCCTTCCCCATCGCTCGAGCTATGGGAAGCATCCCCGTCACAAAACTTCACATCACCTATGTTATTAAGCTCTGCAGGTTTATGCTCGCCATTCACAGCATGCGCAAGTACAGTAGACGATGGAATTCCTGCGCCACCTTTTTTCCCTTCTTGAACATGAGATGCGATGTTGTACTCGACGGGAAAATGTGAATGGTTTTCCTTCACGTTCGGCTCATACAGCGCCACCAATGTTGGATCTCCTGCCGGTAGCATATATTTCACATCCTTTGCAATGGTTGCAGCCGGAATTCTCTCAATCATCCTCACATCCATGTCCAAGCAAAGGTTCCCTGTGGCAGCCTGATGTTCGAGAAAATTCTCGATGAGCTTGGTAGGGGGGTCAATTGGAACACCAAAATCAAAGCTCTGAGGACGAATCCGCGTTTTTTCCTTCTTCTTCTTCGTCCGCTCCGTGGCACTATCATATGTGCTGAGTTCAGGATCCTGTAGGTGCACCAAGTTCGGTTCTCGCAAGATTGTGGTTGCACTGAGTGAACATGGAGAACGTGTAATATCGGTATCAGGAAGCACAGCCCGGTGCTCCGATTCCTCCACCTGCGGGAGCAAATCAGTCCGATCTTTGCCATTTGTCCTTTTGGATTTCTGATCATCCTGAGGGGCATCATGGACTGATATGACAACATGCCTGGTTTTCAGCTGGGAGGCAATAGAAGCGGAGGTACATTCCATGAAATCTTGACCGGCCTTGTGCACAGTGCGTCGACTAGGGGTGCTAAATGTCGTAGGCTTTCAAGAAGCGAAAAATGCAAGTAAATTTTACAAACAAAAGAGGTCCCTTTTCAGAGGAGCTCTTGCTTGACAGACGAATTGATGGCCGCTCGAAACTGCAACTCTAGAGACTGCTGATCAACTAGAATATGCAAGACGCGCCCTCGTTAGTGAGCTTGAACGAAAAATCTACTCATTCTACACAGAGGAAACACGTCAAGGTCAAAAAGGCCGACGGTATCCAAAAAATACATAAATAAATCACTGTAGGTATAGGGAAAGCCAAGAGCGTCACACCAGAAAATGAAAATCTTGATTGACAACAGGTTCATACATTGGAAGCTAATGGAGTGGGTGAAGAGAAGGAGAGAGACGTGTGGCATAAAGAGGCCCGTCTCGGGAGAATGCAAGCAGAGGCCCATTGAAACACGCCAGGCCGATGAGCAAAGAACGATAATGAAAGTGTCGAAGACAGAAGAAATGGATACAGGAACAACAATGGCACCCGTATCGGTAAGAGAGCAAGTAGTAGCGCGTTCTGAGCGTTTGCAGTATGCACCTCCCATAGCGCGTTGCATCGCATTGAGCGCCACGGCGATCTGACATCATCAGAGGAGGACAGTGATTCCCCCTGAAAAGCAAACGAATGAATTTGAGGATTTGAGATGCTGAATTTCATGGCGAAAGGAAATCCAGGAACAAGAAAATGCCGCAAGCTGACGGCCACCTCCCCTCTCTGGGAGCCGGCGCGCAAGCGCAACCTGCCGGGCCGCCGGCCACATCGCTTTTGAGAGGGAGCGACAGGCGAGAGTTGCCGCCATCGCCCACGTACGGCCTCGACAACGACTGGAGACCAAGTCTCGTCCCGACAGCTAACCTGCGAGTGAAAGATGGCAAACAAAACAACCAATTTGTCCATGACCCGACGAGGAGAGATATTTTGTTGGTGACCGTTAAGGATTGTTTTTTTTCTGAAAAAGGGAATTTTATATAAAGGATCATTCAGAAGTCAAATTTTAGGAGCAACATACATAAAAGGTATGTTTTTTTATATAAATCAGGAGATGATTTATAATAGATGGCGACATTTATGAGAGTAGCTTTTGGTGGTGTTTTGGTGACTTTTAAAACAAGAAATTGTATGCCTATATCAATTTAAGCTATTGTGCACTCTTGGAATCACTTTCGAGTGCTCTTTTCGTGCTTGTGGAGGAGAACGAGGTCTCTTCAACATGGTGGGATTTTTGGAGAAATTTATGAGAGTAGTTTTTGGTGGTGTTTTGGTGACTTGTAAAGCAAGAAATTGTGTGCCTGTATAAATTTAAGCTATTGTGCACTCTTGGCATCACTTTAGAGTGCTCTTCTTTGAGCTTGTGGAGGAGAACGAGGTCTCTTCAACTTGACCAATCGGAGTTGTGATTTCTTCATCATCTTCAAGGTGTGCGGTAGCTTGGAGGTTATCTACTTGGAGCAGATCATCTTTAGTTTTCGAGATTGTAGAGTTATGGATAGCTTTTATATCTTGTAGATCACTTATGCGATCTTTTAATTTCATGTACTTCATCTTGGATTGTAATGATCATATGTGTGGAGCATGACTCCTTTTATCTCTCTCACATTTTGTCTATTCTCCGTCTTGTCTCTATTTTCTCTTTGTCTCTATATTGATTATGGGTTTAAAAACAAACAATTGGTATCGAAGCATGTTAAAGACGAATACAAAGAGAATTCAGCTACATGGAAAATAATTAAATCTTCATGGCAGATGTAGATCAAGATGAGTTTCATGTTAAGCAAGCAGATGGAGAGGATCACTTTATAAGTAGATGCTCAATATAGATTTAAAGAGATATACATTCAAAGAGGGGTCACATCAAATTTGGCAGATTACATCTAATTTAGCAGCAACAAACAATTTATTGGATAGCATTGCTTCCCTTTGTACCTCAAAAATGATGTTCAACCTAATCATCAACATCTTGTGCTCAATTAGGAGGAAAAATGAACCTTGCATCGGCTTTTTAGATTAAGGAATGATTAGTGATGGACCAATCAGAAGAGGGTGGTGGCCACAGTTTATGCCCTATAAAATAATAGGCTGAAGGGAGGAGAGGGGACAGATTTCTCCTTTATTTAATGAGCTTCCTCTAGAGAGAGAAGGAATCTCCTAACTTGGTTAGGCCCAAAAATTCAAAATCCTAAAAAGTTAAAAAAAGTCATCATAACACCTGAGAATGGACCCCTTGTTACTTTTTAGGGTCAAAACTACTCTTTTTGACTCCAAATTCAAAATATGTGCATGTTTTGAGCTAAAAAAGATGAGTTTTTTCAAAAAACTCAAAAAAGAGTTATTTCTCTCCTCACATTTTCATAGCCAAGTCCCAAAAAGTCATATTTTTCCCCTACTTTCTCCCTGTAGCACACCATTGAAGCTCTTGTTTCTACATTCCAACCTACTTGCATCTCTTATCATGAAGTATTGTTATAGCTTGAAGACCTTCAACTTCAATGGCAACATCTGCAGCTTCTAAGTGACCAAAAGATGAAGTCCTCACATTAAGATGTCACAATATCAAAGCTATAGATGGAGAATGGCTATCACATGAGTACTCCAAAGGTGCATGGGTGTACATGCAACCCTCTAGAGTTGGATGGACCTCATTGAGTTAGAGATCGCGGGAACTTAGATTTAATTTATTGCAAGAGAAAGCTACTTGGCTTCAAGAAGCACAAAGACAATGGGATTGTTATTATTGTACAACATGTTTTTACAATGGAAGCTATGAAACTCGAAAACTCCATTAGAATGAGATATCCTATGAATTGTAAGTATTACTCTACAATATTGTATGCTTTATAGTATTGAATATATTTTTGAACTATCTAGATATGCTTTTGTTTGTTTCAGACATATTTCCTTCTACTTTGGTGGAACAGGAACCACTTCATAGTCTTACAAGTACTTTTGAGGCATTGCATGCAGATTGTTGGTGCACTATGTTGGTGCAGCGCTAATTACGAAATTCGCTTACACCACAGAAAATAAGCTAGAGTGATGTTAGAACACCTCTATAATCATTAGTAGCTTAGCAAACTTTCTGAAACTGAAAACTTATAACTGTATTTAGTGAACACCGGAAATTCACTTTATAGAAAGCTTCTCGTTTCTTTCAAGCTTCAATTCTGAACTGCTTTACTTCAATCTTTACACTACTGTATTAGCTTACAGTTAAACAATCTTTGTGTCACTTAACTTTGTCAAAATTGTGTTTTGAACTCACCAAAATTCCACCGGAACTTTACCAGATTGTTACTGAAATTGTACCGGAATACTACCGGAATCAACTATAACTTTGTTTGTAGTTACTTCAAATGTGTATCCATGAAGTAAGGAAGTGATATCTGAACTTCCTTCACTGAATGAACTATATCTGAAGTTCTTTAAAAAAAAACTTCACCAATTCTGGATGCCTCTTTCCGGTCAGACTTTGTACTGTGTGTACATATCCATTTCACTGAAATCTTTGATCAGTTTATAGTTGAGACTTATAGATAAGCTATATCTCATACAAAACTTTACACTGTGCTTCGAGATCTAGCTCATAGAAGTACCGGAAAATATTTACTGAGAAAATTGTAACTGTTAACTAACTTTTCACAGTAACATGAAAATTCTCATATTTCTTCACATACAAAGAATGCGCTCAAACTTCCACATGAACAGTGCATAAACTGTGAGAGAACTCCCACTGCATAACTTATATCTGGTCTTGTTAGTGTAGCATAAATTAAGCTTCCCACTGATGACTGATACTTCCTCATATCTTTAAACTCTGCACCACCATATTTGCTGAGTTTATGATTTACTTCAAGCGGTGTTGAAGCTTCTCTGCAATTCTCCATGTTAAACTTCTTCAGTAAGTTTAGGAGATACCTTTCTTGTGAAACATATATACCATGATCTGTATATGTAACTTCCATTCCAAGAAAGTATGATAACTTTCCTAGATCACTGATCTTGAACTCTTTTTCAAGCAGTCTCTTTACCTCTTTGATTCCTTCATCTGAGGTTCCTGTGATTATTATGTCATCTACATAAATACAAATGTAGATCATACCTTCATTCGTTTTCTTGATGAGTAGACTTGCATCTGCCTTTGAACTTTGGTATCCAAGGTCATTGAGATACTTCACAAGTCTGTAATTCCAAGCTCTTGGAGCTTGTTTCATTCCATAGAGAGCTCTTCTTCATCTGCAAACATGGTTTGGGTAAGTGGAACTTACGAACCCTTTAGGTTGTTCCATGTAAACCTCATCTAATATATATCCATTCATAAATGCATTCTTAATATCTAGCTGACTTAGCTTCCATCCTTTTGATGTTGCTATAGCAATCAATGTCCTTATAGTTGACATCTTTGCCATCGGACTAAACGTCTCATCATAATCTATGCCATATGTCTGAGCATAGCCTTTGACTACCAGTCTAGCTTTGTATCTGGCTATCCTTCCATCTGCAAGCTTCTTGACTTTGTAAACCCATTTATTTACAATCACTTTCTTACCATTTGGTTTTGGAACAAGATCCCAAGTCTTGTTTTCTTCAAGAGCATTGAACTCTTCTTTCATCGCTTCTTCCCATTGTTTCTTACCTTTTGCTTCACCGTAATTCTGAGGTTCTTCATCTTCCTTTACTAAGTAAGCATAGTTTTTCTGAGTTAAGTAAGAAGTGTCATAAGAATACTTTGTTGGTTGTTTTCTTACTCTGTTTGACCTTCTTGGTTCAAACTCTTCATGTGTATCTGAATACACATCTTCATCAAATCTTGATCCATCTTCGTTTCTCATACCTGATCCGATCCTGGATGTACTTGCTTGCATATGATCTTCATCTCCATTTACCTGCATATGTGATTTACCTTTTTCATTTCTTCTTATCTCTTCTTCAAGTGTTTCTACACTATCTTCTTTATCTGTATACCAGCTTTTTCCTTCATCAAATGTCACATCTCTGGAAACAGTAAACTGTTTGGTTAGAGGACTCCATAACCTGTAACCCATCTGCTTTTCATCATATCCGATGAACACATATTTTTCAGCTTTTGGTTCAAGCTTATGTCTCAACTGTGATGGTACATAAGCATACACAACTGATCCAAACACTTTGCAATGATCAAGTGTTGGTTTCTTACCCCACCAAGCTTCATAAGGGGTCATCCCATTTAAAGATGTACATGGTAATCTGTTTACCGGGTATGTTGCTGTATTTACAGCCTCAACCCAAAGATAGTTTGGACAATTCTTCTCCTTTAGCATTGCTCTTGCAAATTCAACTAGAGTTCGGTTTCTTCTTTCTGCTACTCCATTTTGTTGTGGTGTATACCTGCAAGTTATTTCTCTTTTGATTCTTGCATTCCACAGATAATCATTGAACTCTCGAGAAAAATATTCTCCTCCTCCATCAGACCTTAGTCTTTTGAGTTTCTGTCCTGTAAGTCTTTCAGCATATGCATGAAAATGCCTGAAAGCTCCAAACACTTCTAACTTCTCTTTCAAAACATAAAGAGTTATCCATCTTGTTGCATCATCAATGAAAAGAACATAATACCTCGATCCGCTGATAGATCCTTCTTTCATTGGTCCCCATACATCTGTATGTATGAGTTCTAGCACACCATCATGTTTGTACCCATTCTTCTGAAATGGTAACCTGTGGGCTTTTCCCATCTGACAGGCTTCACATTTGTGAATCATATGTTGGTTCTTCATGTTTGGTAATCCTCTCACAGACTATTTCTCTACCATAACTTTGATTCCCTTTTCATTAAAATGTCCTAACCTCTTATGCCAGAGGTCTAGTTCTGTAAATACCTCATCACCATGTGTAATCAAGGCTTGATCAACATTTCCTTGTACTTTCAGAGTAAAAAGTCTGCCTTCCTTTTTACCATGGACAATCTGTTTGTATCCATTCTCTGGATCTTCAATAAATACTCCTTCATTTGTAAACCGGACTTGAAAACCTTTTTCTACTATTTGACCCACACTGATCAGATTCTTCGGGATTGTTGGAACATACAAAACATTTGTTAGTAGGTCGGCTCCATTCTTACACTTTACTTTTCCAATTGACCTTACATTATGTTTTGTGTTATCACTTGTCTGTACTGTATGATTTGAAATGCCTCCTTCAAGTTCTGATAATAATTCTATATTTCCTGACAAATGATTTGAACAACCAGAGTCAATATAGAATACCTTGAGGTCTTCATTTTTTGATGTACTTATTGAGTTCATCATCAACGTCGTATGATCATCATTCTGCGTATCATTTGCATAGTTGTAGTAGGTAGTGTTGTGAGACTGATTCTGTCCCCAACCTCTTGCTCCACCTCTACCATATCCGCCTCTTTGGCTTTGTCTTCCTCTTTGATATCTTCCGCTTCTTCCTCTACTGTTATTGTTCTGATTCTGACTTGATCCTTGTGAATTATGCCAGCAATCATGAGCCAAATGATTGCTTAATCCACAGATCCAGCAAGCCTTCTTCAGATTACCTCTACCTCTTGTATTACCTTTTTTATTTCTGACATTTCCTCGTCCTCTTGCATAATTTACTTGAGCAGTCACTTCTTCTTCATCTTTTTCATTTCCTTTATCACCTTTCTTCTTGTTCTTTGCATACATAGCCGAACTATGTCCTTTTTCTCCATCTGTCTTCAAATCTTGCTCAAACGTTAGCATTAGTCCAAGCAACTGATTTAAATCTGGTACAAAATGATTTAAAGACGGTTCAGTTGAGAGTACAAAAGGTTTCCACCTTTCATCTCCTCTCAAACCTGTAAGCACTTGAGCTATTAACCTGTGATCCTCGATATCTTCACCAATCGATCCAAGACTATCTGCCAAGTCCTTCATCTTAGTGACATAATCACTAATGCTTTGAATTTGCTTTTTCTTGAATGTTGTGAACTCCGACCATAAGCTAGCCTTTCTAGCTTTCGAAGTATTTTGGAAGTGATCTTCCAACGCTCTCCATATATCTTCTGCTTTCTCCAGACCTCTAATGTGTGGTAGTAGATGATCTGTAACAGTATTATAGATATATGCTCTTGCCGTTGCATCTTTCTTCTGCCACAGCTTCAAGACTTCTAATTCTTCTTTCTTCGGTTGACTATCATCTTCGAAAGTTGGCTTCTTTTCTTCTCCTGTCACATATATCATTAAGTCCTTACTCATAAGTAAAGCTTCCATTCGCATTACCCATGCGGGACAGTTATCTCTGTCCAATTTATCAATTGAGATATGATATGCCATGATCTTCTTGTTTCTGTTACTTCCGGTGAGTGTAACGTTAAAGGATTTTACCTTTTGTAAACCTTTACCTTGAGAATGACTTCGGAACACTTCTTGATGCCGTTTGCTATCGATCTCTTTAGCTTTCACCTTTCTTTATGAGAATTCTTCAAATTCTCTTTCCGTTTCTTCTTCTGAGAAACCTTTTCTACTCTTCAGAACTTTTTGTGTTCTGGTACCATTTGCTGATCTTACTGCTATGATACCGCTTGTCGATCTTTCCGCTCTGATACCAATTCTTGGATCTCACTTCTCTGATACCACTGTTGGTGCAACGCTAATTGCGGAATTCGCTTACACCATTGAAACTAAGCTAGAGTGATGTTAGAACACCTCTATAATCATCAGTAGCTTAGCAAACTTTCTGAAACTAAAAACTTATAACTGTATTTAGTGAACACCGGAAATTCACTTTACAGAAAGCTTCTCGTTTCTTTCAAGCTTCAATTCTGAACTGCTTTACTTCAATCTTTACACTATTGTATTAGCTTACAGTTAAACAATCTTTGCGTCACTTAACTTTGTCAAAACTGTGTTTTGAACTCACCAAAATTCCACCGGAACTTTACCAGACTGTTACCGGAATTGTACTGGAATACTACCGAATCAACTGTAACTTTGTTTGTAGTTACTTCAAATGTGTATACATGAAGTAAGGAAGTGATATCTGAACTTCCTTCACTGAATGAACTCTATCTGAAGTTAAAAAAAAAAACTTCACCAGTTCTGGATGCCTCTTTCTGGTCAGACTTTGTACTGTGTGTACATATCCATTTCACCAAAATCTTTGATCAGTTTATAGTTGAGACTTATAGCTACAAGATAAGCTATATCTCATACAAAACTTTACACTGTACTTCGAGATCTAGCTCATAGAAGTACCGGAAAATATTTACTGAGAAAACTGTAACTGTGAACTAACTTTTCACAGTAACATGAAAATTCTCAGATTTCGTCACATACGAAGAATGCGCTCAAACTTCCACATGAACATGTGTTTTCTATTAGAGAAGATGTGTACAAAATATAGCTTGGCCTCACTTTGCTCATAGCTATGGAAAACTCTCCTGTACTAAGTAGTTTCTCCTTACCATCTCTCTTAGATGAATACCCGACATTTCAGGTTCTATTATTCATCTCTACATACACAATCTTTGGCGTCTTCTATATCTCTATATCTGCTATACGTGCGCTCACTCTCTCTATTCCTGTTCTCTATGATCTCTTATATACAAATTTTTATCCGGGTTTCAACAAACTCAAATTCTGGAAGTCTCTGCTGTATATTACAGTCTTGAATTTGTCCCTTCACTAAGGCTTTGGTTTTCTGAATACTTTGTTTCTGTTTTCCTTCGTCTTCATGTCATTATGCATAATTAGTGAGTGTATCTCCAACACACAAGTCTTTCCAAGAATATCTCATGCTCAACTTTACCATAATAGAGTTTTCTTCTACACACATAGATATGTTGTACCCTCTACAATGAATGGTTTTGGAATGTTAGAAAGAATTAAAGTACATTCTCTTCTTAGTTTGGAGTGGTCAAAACCTGATATATGGTCCATATCATCTTTGAAGCACAAGATGGTAATGGATATAGGTAACTCTTTGAAATTCACAAAAGTGTCTAGATCTATAGGTTTGCACTAGTCTTTTTCCATCCATTTTTTTGTATATTTATTTCAAGGATTCTCATTCCAAGAGACTTCAACCATGTTCATGTGTAAAGATATCACATATGAGCAAGTGGAATACCATCTAGGTGAAAACTGGGATTTGATAGAAGGAATTGAAAAAGGTGATAAATATCTTTGTAAAATAGGTGGAACAGGTATAGGATTTCAATATTTGAAACAACGCACTTCATTGTACATTAGATTTTACTATGATCGTTGGATGTGCAAACTTGGAAAATGGATACGATTTCAAAGTTTAGAGGGATCTTTACATTCATTTGAAATAAAGCTTAAATTGCCCAACAATGAAACACTTGGTGATTATGGGGTTTGAGGGAGTAACTCAATCCAAATTCAAAATACAAGGACATAAGCTGAGAAATGTTTTGTGCTTCTGTAAAAGTAATGTTTTAGTTATTGTTTATTTTAGTTTTTTAACTTCAATTTCTTGTAAATTGATTACAGAAGGGAAGAAGATTGGAATACAAAATGAAAGTCCCTATAGATTGGATTATAGATGGAACTGAATTCTCATTGTCATAATTCTTTTGCAACCTAATGATGTCACTTTTTGGGTCCTAATCATTGTACCTCATGGTTTTTTAACTTGCAAAGAAACTTGTAAAAGTTAGGATAAACAATACATGTTAGATATTATATATACCTTCTTATTTGCAATGGTAATTTCAAATCTTTTGGAATGTCAAAAGTCCATCTTCATTACTTTGAAATGTGGTTGATCATGTTGCTTTTAGTTATGTTATGTTTAGACATTTGGTTTGATATAAAAATATCCATATCGTTTGATGTTCTATGCATTATTTTGTCATCCCAAACTCATTTTTTTAACTTTCACTATTTTATTATGTACTTTTAAAAGTGGGCCCAATCACTTTAAAAACTTAAAAATACTATTAAAATGGGTTCTATGTGCTCATTTCTCACATTTGCACTCACAAAGAGCTAGAAAACCTTGCAAACTAATAGAATACTATGCACACACACATGTTGATATATTTAGGTAGTGATGTGTGTGAACACTCTAGGACTATTGGGGCACTTTTTCCCCCTCTTTAGGAGGTTTTTTCCCCTTGGCTTGGTCTAGAGAAAGGACTAGATAAGAAAGAGAGCTCACACACACTGTTCCAATCAAAGAGAAGCACACATTCATATTGAGGCAAGGAAGAATGATCTTCTTCGTCTTCTTCTATTACAGAGAAAGGAATGTACAAGAATGACCTAAAAACTAAAAATACAACAAAGTGCAATATATAAACATCAATACATAAGGAAAAACCTAATGTCCGCAAATGAGTGAGCTGGCAAGGAACAAATGTGCCATCACTCGGTAGATAAATCTAATAAAGCTCAATGAAGTATCCCTGACATATACCGGTGTGACCACTATACATGTCAGAGAAACGAAAAACTGATACGTGTCATCCTAGATCATCACATGTTGAGCTTGATATCTCAACACTCCCCCTCAAGCTCAATTTCATGTCCTCTAATCAAAGCATCTTCCGAAACATCTTCAGCTTCTCTGCTCCAAGTGCTTTAATGAAAATATCAGCAACCTACTCATCTGTTCTCACATAAACAAGATCAATATCACCTACTAATACCTTCTCTCTGATGAAGTGATAATGTATCTCGATATTCTTTGTTCTAGCATGAAAAACAGGGTTCCGTGCTAACTGTATACTTCTAAGATTATCACGATAGATAGTGATAGGCTTTTGCACTTCCACACCTAAATCTACAAGTAGCATCTCTAGCCATGATGCCTCACATGCTTCCATTGTGGCACCTCTATACTCAGCCTTTGTACTCGACAAAGCAATAGTGGGTTGCTTCTTGCTTCTCCATGTAATAGTTGCACTCCCAAGTGAGAATAGAAAGCCACTAGTAGATCTTCTATATGGAATGCTACCAGCCCAATCTGCATCAGTGTATCCATGAACCTACAAATCTACACCAGCTTCATAAAACAATGCATAATCCAAAGTAGCACTCACATAACATAGAGTGTGCCTCAAAGCATCCAAATGTGGCTTCTTGGAACCTGCATAAATTGACTTTTAAGTCCAATAGTGTAGCTAAGATCAGGCCTCGTAATTGTGAGATATATCAAACTTCCCACAATTTTCCTGTACATAGTAGCATTTTCCAATGCTTCACCTGATGTAGTATCTAACTTCAAATTATGATCTAATGGCATAGAAATTGGCTTAGAATCAGCCATACCATACTTTTGTAGCATATTCAAGGCATATTGCCTTTGTGACATCCATATACCTCTTTTTGTATGTATAAACTCAATGCCCAAGAAATAGCACAGCACACCAAGATCTTTCATGTCAAATTCTTGCATAAGCAGTCGCTTTACCTTTTTGATGATTTGTTCATTATCACCACGTACTATCAAGTCATCAACATAAATAGCCACAATCGTGATGCCATCATCACCCTTCCTTGCATATAGTGAATGATCCACATCACACATAGAAAACCCAATGGTGGTTAAGTAATCAACAATCCTTGCATGTCATGCACGAGGAGATTGCTTCAACCCATACAAAGTCTTTTGAAAATTGCAAACATATTCTGGATGATTTAAATCTTCATATCCTTGTGGCTGGTCCATGTATACTTCTTCCTGTAACTCACCGTGTAAGAAAGCATTCTTCACACCCATCTGATGCAAAGTCCATCCTTTTGTTGTAGCTAATGCAACAAGTGTTTTGATAGTAGAAATTTTAGCTATAGGGCTGAATGTTTCCTCATAATCAATGCCATATGTCTGTGCATATACTTTTGCCATCGATCATGCGTTGTACTTGCTTATGCCACCATCAGCATTGTGCTTTACCTTGTAAACCCACTTGCAGCCTATGGGTTTCTTTCCTTGCCGCAATGGAACCAGCTTCCATGTTTTGTTTCCATAAAGTGCAGCCATCTCCTCATCCATAGCTTTTTCCCAATCTGCATTTCCAATTGCATCTTGAAAACAAGAAGGTTCAACATCTTGTATTACCTTTGTCATGTAGGCACAATGACAAGCCATGTAACTATCATATGTTAATCGTTGTACAGAATTCTGCATCCTCCCTGATCTTCTTGGTCCTGGGTCACTTTTCCTTGTATCATCTACATGTGCCTTTCTAGCTCCTGGAGTCTTCAGAGGGGGAAATCCTTATTTTTGCAAAGTACTAAACCATTCTGCATGGCTGGTCATGTGATTTGAAGCACCTGAATCAACATACCATACATTATCATTTGATTTTGAAACACTAGCAGATATCGTATTCATCATGTGTTGAACCATGAACAGCTTCTCAGAATCATCTGCACTTGTGGATGCATAGTTGTTTTGCTACCTTCTGTTATTTTGATTCTTCAACCTACAATCATGTTCAAAGTGTCCAAGTTTACCACAATTCCAACATCCTTTACTGTCATTACCTGAATCATTTCTTTGGAGATTTCTGCGACCTCTTTGGCTCCCCCTGCCTCGAAATTGTCCTCTTCCTCCTGCATGATTCTCTTGTTGACCTTGGTCTTGATTACTGTTTCCTCTTCCACTTGCAAAACCTCTACCTCTGCCTCTTCCTCTGCCAGAGTAGAATACTTGCTTAGAACTAGATTTTCCTTGGGATTTTGAATCCTCACCAAGGTTCTTTTCTTCAATAATGAGCATAGATACCATATCAACAAAATTCGGAATATCTTCCCTAGTTTATATAGAAGTTCTGAACTGCTTATATGCAGCTCCTAAACCACGAAGGCACACTTCCACATTATCATCATCATCTACATTCACACCAATAGATGCAAGTGACTCACATATGCTTTTGATGTTCAGAGTGTAGTCACTTACCGACATGCTCTTTTTCTCCAATGTATGCAGCTCGTTCTTGAGTTGCAATTTTTGTGCCTTTGTATTGGTCTCGTACAATGTGACCAAGCTGTTCCAAGCCTCTTTCGGAGTCTTGGCATCCTGTATGTGCCCAATCATGCTATCCTATATGCTAGCAAATAGCCAATACATTACCTTTCATGCTCCTTGATTCCATTCGTCATATGCTCTTAACTGTTCCGCAGTCCGATTCCTCTCTAGTAACTGTAGAAAATTTTCGTTCTCTCCTTTGATGTACTTCTAGTGGCCTTTTCCCATCATGAAATTCTTCATTCTGAATCTCCAAGCATGGACGTTGTTCTTGTCTAGCTTATCGCTCATAACTTGACTCATTCCATCTACGTTTGCCATTTTTGTAGCAATTCACAACACTACAAAACACTACAAGTAGCACTTCTGCTTGAACACTGTCGCACTATGATGTGATAGTTCGATCTTAGAAAATACAGTTTTCATGTACCAACAGTACACGAAATCGCTTGAAATTGTGGAACACGATGCAAGTTACAATTTCTGAAACTGACCTAGTTTTCTTGTGGGCCCTACCTTGTGGGCTCGAAATGAAGGTCGAGATGGCTCCGAAACTTCGAACTGACAAAAACGAGTGACCCTAAAGGGGTAACGCACCAAAATATTTTGAGATCCTCTACCTTGATGCCGATCTGAGGTCGTTTGTGAATCATGCTTTCTCCACGCCTTTTCACATACTCTACACCATCGGCCTTCTCCAAGAGCTCTCTACAGTTGCACTGGCTCTGATACCATGTCATGAGGAAGGAGATAAGTAAGAGAGCTCACACACACACACTCTCACAATAAAAGAGAAGCACACACTCAAATTGAGGCAAGGAAGAATGATCTTCTTCTTCTTCTTCTATTACAGAAAAAGGAAGGTACAAGAATGACCTAAAAACCAAGAATACAACAAGTGCAATATATAAAGATTACTACATAAGTATAAACCTAATGTCTGCAAATGAGTGAGTTGGCAAGGAACAAATGTGCCATCACTCTTGGTAGATAAATCTAATAAAGTTCAATGAAGTATATGTGCCATATACCGGCATGACTACTATACATGTTAGAGATACGAAAAACTGATACGTGTCATCTTGGATCATCACATGTTGAGCTTGATATCTCAACACTGTATATATGCCTACTACCCTAACACGTTACTTATCTTTGTACATTCTAGTGGTAATACATTTAGTATTGTGTCTTGTGGTCCAAGCTTCTTCTTCTTCCTTGTGTTGTTCGTGTGCTTCTACAGACCTTGAACTCCAACAATTGGTATCAGAGCAGGTTGCTAGGGCATCTCGACACCCACCGATCACAGTCTCAGAATCGCACGAAATTTGGTGAGCATACTGAGGGTGATTAGGAGATCGAAACTGCTTTGCTTTATGGTGCTAAAATCATGATCTTAGCTCATTTCAGCCTCTGAACGCACTATCATAGTGCTTATGTAGGCTATTTTGTCTTTTTGTGCCAAAGATATATACAGGTTTCGGTTCGCCAGTATAAGTATCTCGAAGTTTGGTACAGGTTTAGTAGAACTCCTTAGGGTAGTTTTGTTCAACTTTTTTAGATACAATCATTTTTTTGCATCAGGGTATTTTAGTCAATGGCCATGGTTGAAAAGGAGTGATGTATTTTGTATGTTGGTTGTTGAGGATAAGTTGGATTGTACAAATTACCCATTGTGGGCTTATATGATGCGACATGTATTGGTCATAAAAGGACTATGGAATACGATGTAGGGTGTTGAAAAACATCATATTACACCTACAAATACTACTAAAGCTGATGCAGACGATGTTGAAGATGATGATATTCTTCATGTTCCTGTTCGTGCTCCAGTTTTTGCTGCACCTACTACAAAGCAAATTCGTTGGGAGGGCAAAGATGCTCAGTCACATGCATTGAAAGCCTTGTCTGTCAGACGTGCCATTATTCCTAACATTTGCTCTTGCAGAATAGCTAAGGATGCTTGAGATACACTTACCACATTATACCAAGCTAGGAATGAGGCTCATGTTGCTTACCTCTAAAAACAATTGGAGAGTGAGCATATGAATGAATGTGATTCTATGGACAGTTTATTCACAAAGATCAAAGATTTTAAGGAACAATTAATTTTTTATGATGAATTCTTGCCTGACAGTTCACTTGTGAAGACTGTTCTGAATGGTCTTCCCAATTCATATCAGAGTTTTGCCTCCACTCTTTTTTTGATGATGAAAGGCAATCCAAATGCCTTAACATTTGAGGAGTTAGTCTCTGTTATGTTGCAGGAAGATCAGTCTAGGCAAAACAGGTCCATTATGTGTGTTGCAGATCAAGCTTTCCTGGCTAGTCAGAAGGGCAAAGGTGAATGGAGCTCTTCTATTAGTAAGCAAAAATCTGCTAATTATGCATAATCAAAGAAGGAAGACTGAGAAGAGAAGAAAACAAAAAAGTAGAAATTGTTTTGCAAGTATTGTAAAGCAAATGATCATGTCATAAAGAATTGTCAAAAACTGGCTGCAAAAGAGGCAAAGAAAAAAGAGGCTCGAATGGTTGTTGTAGAGGCCTCTACACTAAAAACAGAGTCTGCTGATCTAGTGCAGAATGAAGAATGGGTGTTTACTATTGTTTGTAGTTTTGACCCATCCTTTTCTGAATAGTGTATGTCTATAGTAGACTCAGATGTTTGGTACTTTGATAGTGGAGCAACCAAACATATTACCTTGCAGCATAGTTTCTTCACTTCACTCGAGCATGCCCCTACAAGGAATATTGTCACATGTGCCAACAACTCCTCTTATCCTGTCATGGGAGTTAATAAGATCATTCTGACTATTGTTGATGGTAGTTCTTTCACATTGTCGGATGCTCTATTTGTGCTAGGGATCAAGAAGAATTTGTTATCAGTTTTAGCTTTAGCCAAGATTGGCTTGGTTGTGAAATTTTTTTATGACAAATGTATAGTTCATGATCTGTCAAATGGCGACATGATTATTGCTTCTGGCATTTTATGTTGTGGGCTGTATAAGCTCATAGACTATGAAAAATTTGTGAATTATTCAACATGTGCAATACATGATTCTCAAGCTATAACAGATGCAAAATTTTGGCATGCATGCCTTGATCATTTGAATTTTGCTAGTTTGCTGTGCCTGTAGAAATATGAAATGGTGTCCTCTTTGCCCAAACTTGAGGCACCCGGTAAACACGTTTATGAAGGCTCTATTTTGGGCAAAATGCAGTGTTCATCATTTGCAAAAGATGGTTCAGGTCGAGCTAATCATAAATTGTAGCTTGTACATAATGATGTGTGTGGTCCTATGCAGACACCTTCTTTTAGAAACTATCTTTACTTCGTGACTTTCATTGATGATTTTCCCAAGAATGTGGGTATATCCATTGAAAGAAAAGTCCGAAGTGTTTATGTGCTTCAAACAGTTTCTGGTTTTGGTTGAAACTCTGTCAGCATGTAAAATGGGCACGCTCCATTCTGATCGGGGGGAGGGGATATATGTTTTCTGACTTTAACGCATTTCTAGTTGAATGTGGGATAAAACATCAATGTACAATGCCATATACACCTCAACAAAATGGAGTTGCTAAACGGAAGAGCAGGTCACTCATGGAGATGGCGAGGTGTATGGTCAAGAGTCAAGCTTTACCACATAGTTTCTGGCTTGAGGCCATTATGTATGCAGCATATGTACTTAACAAATGACCCACTAAAGCATTGCAGTCTATGACTCCATATGAGGCTTGACATGGTCGTAAGCCATTTGTTGCTCACCTGTGTGTTTTTGGTTGTCTTCCATATGCATTAGTGCATGAACAACATCGCAGGAAATTGGATGACAAAGTAGTAAAATGTATTTTTGTTGGCTATAGTTCTGAAAGAAAAGGCTATCGTCTATATCATACACAAAATAAATGCATTTTGGTTAGCCATGATGTTGTTTTTGTGGAAGATGTTATTCAGCCTTTACTTTCATGTACGAAGGAGACATCTGTTAGCTCCAAAGATATGTATGATACTTTTTTGCCTCTTTTTATAGGTGGACAGTCTAGTGTTGGTCCTAATGAGGCAGCTTCTCAACATTTGTAGGTTTCATGTGATGATGCAGATCATTCCATTTCAGATGCATATTTACATGATGCACTTGTTGATGAGAGAGCTGATATTGAGGAGGCCAAAACTATGCCAAAATGGTTAGTACAGACTTTGTGTAACAGTGAATTAGATGCACGTCTATCATACCATACTCGTTCAGGCTCTCATAGTGCCTCTCTTGCATCAGATTGTTATGCTATGGTTTCCTCTAGTCTCTGTGATGTGAATGAGCTTGTTTCGTTTGATGAAGCACAAAATTCTGAAAATTGGATGGCTGCTATGCAATCAGAATATGATGCTATCATGAAAAATGGTACCTGGTCTTTATGTGACTTGCTCCTAGCAAGAAGTCCATTGGCACTAAGTGGGTATACAAGTTGAAGCATAGGCCTGATGGAGGAGTTGACATGTATAAGGCTAGGCTTGTTGCAAAAGGTTATGCATAGGAAAGAGGCATTGATTTTGATGAAATTTTTGCTCCTACATGCCGAATGACTATTGTTCATATCATTTGTGCACTTGCAGCTCATCATGGTTGGAGCATACATCATTTGGACATTAAAACTACATTTTTGAATGATGACTTCCATGAAGGAGTGTATGTTTTTCAGCCCCATGGCTTTGTGCAGAAAGGGCACAAAAACCAAGTGTGCAAGTTGAAGAAGGCATTATATGGTTTAAAGCAAGCACCATGTGCATGGTATGAAAAGATGCATGCCTATCTGATTGCACATGGTTTTCAGAACAGTCCAATCGAAAGCACCTTATATGTTAAGCATGCTAATGATGTGCTTTTGATCATTGTTGGGTATGTTGATGACATGCTGCTCACAGGTCCTCATGACAAGCATATTGTTGATTGTAAGGCTGATTTGCATGCCTCATTTGAGATGTCTGATTTGGGGCATTTGCATCATTATTTGGGCATTCAATTTATGCAAGTTGATGGTGAAATGGCTTTGTGTCAAACGAAATATATTGACACATTATTACAGCGATGGGGGAGAAGGTCATCGGTTGAGGAAAGGGGAAAAGAGGTCGTGAAGAAAGGGGAGATGAAGGAAACGATGGGGTAAATGGACTGGGGGAATTAGGACTAATGTACTAGGGGTAAAGGTTTTGGTTAGAGGTTGGGTGATAGGAGGTACTATGGCTTTGTCCTTGAAGACTATAAACCTATTGCTAGTCCTATGAAGATAGGTTTATGATTGAGTCTCCATGATGTTGGAGACGCATTTGATGATGTTCTCTATCAACAGGTTGTTGGATGCTTGATTTACTTATGCATTACTCGGCCAAATATTCAGTTTTCTATCTCATAGATGAGCAGGTCTATGCATTGCCTAGATGTCAAGCATTGGCACGTAGTTAAGTGCATCTTTCGCTACTTGAGTGGTACCCCACCACTTGCATTGTTTTATCCCAAGGGGGATCGCTACCGTCAGATTTACATGCTTTTTTTGAAAGTGATTGGGCGGGTTCTATTGAAGCTCAAGGTCAAGGACAAGCATAATAAGTGCATCTTAGAAAGTGGACACATAAGAAGAAGGAGCACATAGGGAGCTCCAAGAAGTGTATGTCAAATTTCCAGAAGAAATCCCTACAAAAATAGTGATTTTCATCACTAAAAACGTTTGTAAATACCATTTCATATTTTTATAAGTCCATTTTGTTCAAGCCAAGGAGTCCTCGAGCTTGAGGACTATTAGAAGTATCATCCTACCAATTTTCATAATTTTTAGACTTCGTTTGAGCCCTCAAATAAGCCCTGGAACCTAATTTTTAACTAGGTCAGACACTAGGTCTGGACAGGGCCAAAACTAGTCCAAAACTATAAAAAGAGCTAGAGAGCTCATTTTTTAGGTTAACTTGTTGGAGAATAGAGCTTTTGTAAGAGAACTCTTTTGCAATTGAAGCTTTCCTTTGTTCCTCTCTTTGATCTTACGTTGTGCGCGTGTGTGTATGTGTGTGGATGTTTGTGTGCTTTCACTCACACACTTGTGCCTTCATTTTCTCGTGGTCTTCATACCGGTCCTTACGTCTCCGCAGATTGACAAGTAAAGGAGGTGGTGCTTACGCTTGAGCTACACCAAATTTTGGCACCGTTGCCGGGGAGAGTGCTTTGAGGACGAGCATTGTGATGGTAAGATCGTAAATTTGCAACGTTGGAAGGTAAAAAAAACTGTCATTTTTGTTCATTTTCTGATTTTTCTTCTTCATCTTCATCATCATCACCATCTCCATCTTCTTCCATCTTCTTCTTCATAGAAATTTCTTGTTTTTTAGTGCATTTTCACCATTATCATACCATTTTTCATGCATTATTGTGTGAGAAGGAGTTAGGAGGTGCAAGGGAGAGCAACCGCTTGTGTTTTTTCATGATTTTCTGCACATACGGAGCTCGCCATTGCTCGGCGCTCAGAAATTTGAATTTTTTGCCAAAAAACACGATTCTGACTGAAAATCGTGATTTTCATAAAATTCAAATTTTTTTCAAAAAAGTATGATTTTCTATTTCCCGCCTAAAAGCTTTTTGAAAAGAACACGATTTTGGGGTCATTCTCAGAATCGCGATTCTATGGTTGTGCTCAAAATTGCAATTCTCTAAATTTCTCAAAAACACGATTCTGAGCAAAATCACGATTCTCTGTTGGCAATCGCGATTTTCAAAAAACACGATTTTCATCCAAAATCACGATTGTCAACAACATGATTATGAGAAGACACGATTTTCAATGGGCTCAAAATCGCGATTTTCACAAATCGCGATTTTCACAAATCACGATTTTCAGCCAAAAACACTTGTGAAAACACGCTTCTCTCTGGCTCCAAAATCACGATTTTAAAAAACACGATTTTTATCCAAAATTGCGATTTTCACGATTTTCAGAAAACACGATTTTCACTAACGTACAAAATCGTGATTTTCAAAACACAATTATCAAGAGCACGATTTTCAATCAAAATCGCGATTTTTTGGTCATTCTCAAATCGCGATTTTCAGGCTAAAAACATGATTTTGAGAAACACGATTTTCATTCAAAATCGTGATTTTGCATTCTCAAAATCGCATTTTTCACGATTCTCAGACAAAATTGTGTTTTTCATGATTGTGCATTTTTGGGGATTACTCAGAATCGCGATTTTCATCAGTGCTCAGCATCGCGATTTTCATGATTTCACCAAAATCGTGATTTTTGTGGTTGCTCAGCATCGCGATTTTCATGATCCCTCAGAATCGCGATTTTCATAGGTGCTCAGCATCGCGATTTTCATGATTTCCCGAAATTGTGATTTTTGTGGTTGCTCATCATCGTGATTTTCATGATCCCTCAGAATCGCGATTTTCATAAGAGCTCAGCATCGCAATTTTCAGAGTCCCAAAATCGCGATTTTCACACAAAATCGTGATTTTTCCAAAAGGTCATGTTTGCATGTTTTTACCCCCGGGAGCCTGATTTGACATAACTTTTTCATCAAAAGTCCATTTTTTGAGCTCTTTAGCTCGTTGGAAAGCTTGTTTCGAATCCTACACGGCCTCAACTTTCTTTTAAGAATAAGGCATTGATTTTCAGATAGAGAAATTTGAACTTGACCCTCAGGTAGGACCAGGAACCCAAGGGGACTCCAAAGGATTTTGAACCATACCAAGGGGAAATTTTGGACTCTTAACCAAAGCTTATGAACCTGAGATCTTGTAGACACCTAGGCAAGGATAGACAAAGCATTAGATCTTCTGAGGCTAGTGTCAATCATATAGCTAAGTCTTGGGCACAACAACTAAGTGGTTATCCTTACGTACTAAGCTCTGACACAAGTGACTCTGAAATGTCTTTTAGCATGGGGAAACCTGCAGGCATTTACAAACACCAGAAGGTCCCTATAAGACACAGTTGGAATATATTCGGACCAACCGATTAGGTGCTTGCATCTATGAGGATGGCCTGAGGCGATGAGTGGTCCAACTCAAAAATCCAGATCAACCCTTTGGACTTGAACACCCAGTAGTCAAGTTCGAAGAGGGTTCATATATTGATAAGGAAGGAACGATGTATGTGGTCACCAACCTACCAGATAGGACTGATGAGTTGGGAAATATCATTCCTAAGAATGAGATAGGAGACCTAGAACAAGTAAATGTAGGACAAGGACCCCAGACTCTGAGAGGTAAGTCAGTTTTGACCAGAGTGATCACTCCAGATTGGATCCCTCAAGACAACAAAAGCATAGAACTATTCTCGAATAGAGAAACAGAGGAAGCCTTTTGGAGATTCAAGCCAGATCAACCTAGCCAATTGGGCATAGTCATCATCTACGAGTTCAAGGATCCAGAGATACCAAGCAAAGTTGTCTACCTGGATAACACATCAAAGAAAATGTTCTTGGTAACAAGACATGATAGACATGCATATACTTGGAAGAGTGAATTTATTTTCCCTCCTCCAAGATCCAATGTTTCCCATGGCCTCCAAGGAGTAGGATCATCCCAAGCTCATGAAGCCCAGAGAGAAAGAACTAGAGAGAGACATGAGGTAAGTTTTGCACACACTGTGGGCAGAAATAGGTCAAGATTTGAAAATGAAAGACCTAAAAGAGAGAGACATCAAGCACATAGGCAACAAAGAGATGAACATGATTTTCCATTGCCTAGACCCCGAGCGCACGCAAAAACCCTTAGACCCACTCAAGTGATCAAGACAATGAAGAATTATTTTGACGGGATAGGAGATCCTTATGATCATGTGGCCGAGTTCAAACAAGTGTTAAGAGCTGAACAGGTTGAGGATTTGTTCACCCGGTATGAGGCATTTGGTTTGACTCTTAAGGGCACTGCCTTAGCTTGGTTTCAACCACTGAGTAGTCGCAACTATCATGATATAGGTCAACTACTAGACGAGTACATTGTAAAATTTTCCAAGAGTGGTATCAGGCATAACACATCATCTTTGATCCACAGCTTCAAGCACACACCCCAAGAAATAGTGCGATTAGCAGGTAGAAGGTTCAAACAATACCTAGAAAGATGCCCTGCTCTAGAGTTACCCATGCTAGCCAAACAAGTGGCTTTGTTTTTGGATGGCTTACTAAGCACCAAGTTAAGATCATATGTGTACTTGAAAGAGCCTAGAAGCATAGAGGAGTGTGTGCGGACCTGCATTGACATAGAAGACAACTTGGGTGAGGAGTTAGGATTATCCAAACTCTTTAAAGACTCAGACAGTTCTACTAGTCATACTTCGAGAGCCTCGACTAAGCTGGATGAGATAGCAGAGCAAGTTGCCAAGAAGCTAGGAGTTCAAAATAGACAAATACCAAGAGTCACCTCATTGAATTGGTGTTATACTTGCGGAGGCGACCACATGGCTAATGTATGCCCATTGCACAACCAGAACATGAGAGAAAGGAGTGCTCCATATTGCACTATTGAGAGAAAGTACACGAACCACACGGCTCAAGATTGTCCATACAATGGACAGGCTGTTACACAGAATTATCAACAACCTTACCAACAAGGTAGGTATCAGAATCAATACCAACAACCATATTATAGACCACAACAACAATATCAGGCACCATACAGGTCACAACCAGTCCTAGGGAACCAACCATCAGCGCCTACCAATGTAATTCTAGTTAAGTATGTAGTGGCAGAAGAGAACCTTAATAGAGCATTGGTGCCAGTGGCCCCACTGATCTCAGAGAACGACTCTCATGCTCATAGTTTAGACTACTCCCATGAAGGTAGTCCACATGCTTATTACACAGAGTCACCTGAGCATAGTGAGATTTACTCGTATCAATATGAGGCACCACCTATGGAACAAAATTGGGAGCCATAATACTCCAATGTCATGTATACGAATCCAAACCCCAGGCCCCAATTGAGACAAGTAAGACCACAAGCCCTTAGAGGACCATGTTTTAGATGTCAGGGTGACCATTTCATTCGTGAATGTCCCCACTCACCAACTCTGGGCCAAGGA
The DNA here is from genome assembly GCA_020310875.1 of Ceratopteris richardii. Taxonomy (NCBI): domain Eukaryota; kingdom Viridiplantae; phylum Streptophyta; class Polypodiopsida; order Polypodiales; family Pteridaceae; genus Ceratopteris; species Ceratopteris richardii. The sequence continues at coordinate 158,776,328 of CM035427.1, read as the reverse complement.
CAGAACATCACGATACAAGCCTTTTTTCCTGAGTGTGGTAAAGACCATCTCCCCAGAGGTTGTCCAAGAAACCCCTCTAGTGCACCCAAGGTTACACCCATTAATGTGGTAGACTTAATGGTGGATTCAAGTGCTAGTAGCAGTAATGTGGCTCCTGTACAGGCAGTCACTAGGGCCCAAGCATTAAAACGGGATAAGCTAGCTGAACAATCAGAGTCAAGTGAATCAAGAGAGCCTAGCAAGAGGAAAACAAGAACATGGAAAGATACGAGAGAGAAGGCCAATCGCAAGTGGAAACTAGAAGAAGCGAAAACAAAAATAGAAGACATTGCATCTCAGAGTCCCTCGCATGCCGAAACTCCATCCACACCAGCTCATCCCACTTCGCCACCCATTGTAAATAGACCACAACTAGGGTCTGTTCTTGCAGATCCAACCCCAGAAGGCTTGGACATGATGTTCAAGGCTACCAGGCTCGACTTCAAGAAGGGCCAATAGCTGCAAACCTAGACAAGAGTTACCCTAGAGCCGACTTAGAGATTGAACGGACGAAAATGTGCATGAAAATGGTAGAACTAGCTCAAGCTATGCTTGAGACCAGTCAATCATTCAATCAGACAAACTCTGTCAAACCGGATTTGCATTTTCAGGGCTTACTAGAAAGATTAGAGCAATTGGTAAACAAGCCCCAGCTTTCTTTACCTCTGCAGGCTCAACCAATAGTTGAAAGAGAAAGCTCTCCACCAATGAAAGCTTATGTTCCTAATTCCATGGATGTTGGAACACCCCTTTCAATTCAGGAGTACTCTCAAGAATTCTTGCAGGAAATACAAGAAGAGAAATGGACCAAGGAGAAGAGTAGTCCCCCTCCTATTCCTGAAATCGATGATCTGCATGATCAATTTCCCCAAGACATTCCATCAATCTATGGAGACTAAGCAGAGCAACAAGAAGATGAAAGATTAGAGTTTGAATCTAATTCTTTACAAGAATTTCCATAATTCACAGGCCCATGGGAATCTGAATCTCTCCAGATTAGAGCTCCCACAATACTGGTAAGAAAGGAAGACTCAGTGGTTCCAAGGAACACTGATGTCATGAAGAACACTAAGGTTCAATGTCATCTCACTGTAGAAGAGCTGCTCAAAGCAAAACCTGAGCTATGGAATCATGTGAAGGATCAGGTTCCCGAACTTGAGTCCAATATGCCAAAAGCAGGCTCTAAGCAGAAAGTACCAGAGATACCCCTATACAAAATAGGAGACATGAGTGAAGGTGAAGAAGGTAACACTTATCTTCCAATCACCTACCAAGGTTACACAACCAAAGCAATGGTAGATTCAGGTGCTGGTGTTGCTATTGCGACCACCTCCTTGTGGAAGCGATGGGGCAAACCCACATTAAGACCAACTAGAATGAAGCTTCAAATGGCCGACGGTCATTTTGAAAGACCTCTAGGATTGCTAGAAGGGATAACTCTAACCACTTGTGGTGTAGAGTTTGAACATACATTTGCTATATGTGACTTTGAGAAAAATAATGTCTATGAGATGATCCTAGGAAGACCCTTCCTACGACAATTGGAAATAGTACAGGATTGGGGAACCAACTCCTTGTACTTACAACACTTAGGGGTCACCACCAAGGTCAATTTGAAGGATTACACCTTCAGAGATGTACCACCCCTACAGTGGAATCCTATCCACAAAACGAAAGAAGATTCTATCTCTGTGCATTATGGAAGTTCACCTAATCCATCCTGGTTGCATGAAGATACTCATTTGTGGATGTGAAAGTTCGCGGAGGAAGACGAAAAACGCTTAAAGGCAAGAGAAGAAGGAACTTCTCCAGGAGGTAGACCAATTAAAGACCCAGCCTATACATCGATGATCTTTCCCAATGAGGAATTTGAGCCTCATGGTTGGGCAGAAATCTTAGCTACCATGGACATTGCAGTCAATGAAGAACAATGGACACCTCATTGTGATGAGGAGGGTTATGATATTTCAGTGTTCATGTGTCAGCCCTTGCTAGAAGAATGTGACCCTAGTGATATCATAGAAGAAGAAGAGAATGACGATGATCTAGAGTCCATTGTGATGGATAGTTGCTTTAACTCAGAGAAGCACTATCTCAAAGATATAGGAGTGTTTACCCAAAAAGAAGAAGAACCTCTCACAAGTATTAAAACGGTAAATTCAAAGGATGGAAGTGAGAGCAGTCAAAAGAAAAAGAAAAGAAAAGCTGTGAAACAAGAAGAGGAGGAATCATTGTTTTTTGAAGTGCCAGAAAACTTCAAGAATTATGAAGTGGACGATCAAAAAATTTTGGTACGAATGCCTAAGAGAGAGGCCATCATAGGAGAAGCATATGATAACAAAGAAAAGACCAGAAAAATTGTAGTAACCGTTGAAGGAAATGAAGAGAGATGTACGTACATAGGAGATGACCTAAGTGCAAAAGAAGAAGCAGAACTTGTAGCTCTATTAAGGGAATATAGGGACGTGTTTGCATGGCACTATAGAGACTTGAAGGGCGTAGATCCAAGAATATGTTCTCATACGTCCCATGACTGCTGATGCCAAGCCCACCAAACAAAAGCCCTACACATATAATGACACTTATACAGCCAAAATAAAAGAAGAAATTGACAAGTTGATTGAAGCTGGATTTATCTATGAGATTGAGCATACTAAATGGGTGTCCCCCATTGTAGTGGTGCCCAAGAAGAATGGAAAATTGCAAGTGTGTATTAACGTTAAAAAAGTTAGTGCTGCTATGATCAGAGATAGTTATCCGCTTCCAATCACTGAACATTTATTGGAGCGTGTTGAAGACAAGGAAGTTTATAGCTTCCTTGATGGATTTTCAGGATACAACCAAGTAGCCATTGCCCGAGAAGATCAACACAAAACAGCTTTTGCCACAGAATGGGGAATCTTTGCATTTCGTGTGATGCCATTTGGGCTCACCAATGCACCTGCAACATTCCAGAGACTCATGTGTCATGTCTTCAAAGAGTTCTTGCGAAAGATCTTAGAAGTATATGTGGATGATTTATGTGCTCATTCCCAACAAAGAAGATACCACATCCCTGAGCTCAGACAGATCTTCAACAAGTGTAGAGAATATCGAGTGTGCCTGAACCCAGAAAAGTGTGTATTCATGGTACGACAAGGTAAAATCTTGGGTCATATTGTTTCGAGGAATGGAATATCCACATACGAGGACAAAATTAGAGCCATAGCAGAGCTTCCAAGGCCAAGGAACGTTAAAGATGTACAAGCTTTTATGGGTCATTTTGGATATTACCACAGGTTTATCCACATGTATGCGATCATAGCTAAACCTCTTTATGGTTTGTTGACAAATTTTGAGTGGAATGACGAATGTGAAAATTCCTTCCATGAGTTGAAGAAACGTTTGTGCACAACACCAATACTGACCACTCCTGCTTGGAATAAGCCATTACATGTCCATGTGGACGCATCACCAATCACACCATAGGATGTGTGCTAGCACAACCCACAGGTGAAGGAAATCTAGACTTGCCTATAGCATACGTTAGCAGACAACTCACTGCAGCGGAGCAAAATTATACAACAACAGAGAGAGAAGGTTTAGGCATGGTGTATGCCATGAATAAGTTTAGGCACTATCTATTGGCCAGTAAGTTCAATTTTTTCACTGATCATCAAGCTTTGTTATATTTGGTCAATAAACCTTGCAATACAGGACGTCTAGTAAGATGGTTCCTCTCGCTAATGGAATATGACTTTGAAGTTGTTGTTAGAAAAGGTAGAACCCACCTTCGGGCAGATCACCTTTCTCGCATCACTTCAGGAGAGTCACCGCAAGGAGTGTCTGATGAACTACCTGATGCTTATCTGTTCAATTTAGAAGTTGTTCCTAAATGGGCAAATAAGTTGGTACTAGTGTTAACCTTTGGACCCGCAAATAAGAATGTGAAAACATCACAAGAAGAAATTGTAAAATCACAAAAATATCACATATTAGCAGGAAGCATGTACAAACAAGATACTGAGGGTGTACTAGCTTGTTGCGTCAAGGACGATGAACACAGTAGTTGGTTGCAACAAGCCCAACGGATTGCTAGGAAATCACTATTCTAAATAACGAACATTGTAGAATCTAAAACGTTTAGGAGTGTATTGGCCTAGCATGGACAAAGAAATACATGAGTGGATTAAGAATTGTCCAGTGTGCCAAGAGAGGCCCCCAGTGGAGCATGCCACCCTTTATCAAGTTTCGCTAATTCCAGATTGGAGTGCTCCATTGGTAGAATTTATGCAATCGGGAACATTACCCAAAGAGGCTAGTCTAGCAAGAAGAAGAAGCCTGGAGCAAGAGGCTCAAGACTATGCCTTAGTAGGAGACAACCTATACCGGAGAGGAAAAGATGGTTACCTAAGATGGTGCGTTCATGAATCAGATTATTTGAAAGTCTTAGAAATTGCACACAGTGGTGTTGCAGGTGGACACTTTGGTCTTGACCGAGTAATTAAGACCATTATATTCTCAAGACTTTGGTGGCCCACTCTTCATATGGATGCACACACCTATGTGAAGAAATGTGACACATGCCAACGTGCACAATATCCGATTAGAAAAGATGAGATTGTTGGAACAGAACAATCACAAATTGATGATTACAAAGAGTTTGGAGCAAGTCTATAATCAGATTGAAGTTCAAGAAGTCACTTGAGGAAGTGAAGAGATCCCAGAAGTGAAGCTTGTATACATATGTATATTACAGTTGGAAATTCTTGTAATTTGAGTATAGATAATCCTTAGGATGATAAGGAATAATGTAATAGATGCAAGATAAGTCTAGAACCATATGTATATAAGTCAGTGATGTAAGAAATACATGAGAGAGTCATTAGAAGACAAGTGTCATAGAGATAGATGTGAAGAGAGTCATCTTCAAAAAATAGCGACGAGTATTTCGTAGATTTCTCTCAGTCTGATCATGTGGATCAGAAATCCTTTTGTACACATCTAATATGAAAGCTAATGAAGCTATGTTCAAAGTTTCATGATCTAATTCTTTTCATGTTGTGAGTATGATCAATAGGAACATGTGGATGTAAAGTCTGCAGATAGATCTCTCAGAGTCACACACTTTTTCATGTCAATGTTTTGCTTAGATCTCAGTGCACAATGTAAAGTTTTTAATGAGTTAGCATTCAAAATCTAAGTTAGAAGGTAAGGAAGCTATGGCTAAAAGCATTTAGTAAAACAGGATCTGTGCTATGAGAAATCAATCTTAGAAGTTACCTATGTCAAAGTCGCTTGTTCAGGAAGACAGTTTCTAACATACTTTTGATCTTAAGGATCAAATTAAAGTTTTAATGATTCTTTTGAAGAACTAATGGTTGACATGATTGCGTGAAGGTAGTGTGGAGACATATGCATCATTGGTTTGAAGAAATCTGAAGATATGTGTAGGTAATGAGGTCAATTTCTGAAATAGACTTTCTGAAGAAGGAATTTCTTCACTCAGAGAAGTATTAGAGAAAGTTTTGATAAAGGAAGACAATATTTGTGTAAAGTTTGATCCATAACTGATATAGAAGTATTCTTAGATCAGTATAGATCAGACCTTTGGAGATTAAGAGATCTCCAACAGTGGTATCAGAGCTGAAGGTGCAATACAAGTAAAGTAAAGGCATTGGAAGTCCCGATTGTTGCAAATATTGAAGTTCCTTCTAATTGAAGGTGGATAAGTACAAATTCTTGAAGATAACCTACAGAAGTACAAAGTATGAGTTCAAACAATCAAGAAAGATTAAAGCTTCATATGAAAGGTACACTCTATTATCATAAATCATAGTAATTGCAGACACAAGAAAATCAAAGATGGGAGAAAGCTTGCAGATTGATAAGCTAGATAGGGAGAACTATCCAGCTTGGTCCATGAGGATGGAGGCACACCTCATGAGCAAAGATTTGATGGCATTCATTACAGGAGAAGAAGAAAAGCCTGAGTTTGAAGATCCTAGTGTTCCAACTAGGGAGGAACTTGCAGGTTTGAAGAATTGGATGAGAAAGGATGCTCAAGCTAGGAGCATCATTTACATGGCTGTAAATGATTATCTTCTACCTCACATCAGAGGATTAGAAAGTGCAACAGATATGTGGAATTCTTTGGAAGAGCATTTCCAAAATACAACCAAGTGAAGGAAGTCTTCATTATGGACAGAGTTTACAACCTTCAAGAAGAAGAGCTCACAATCAATTTCTGATTATGTGGCAAGGATGAAGGATATTGCAGATAGCTTGGGAGCAGTAGATGAAGACATTGAAGAGGATAAGTTGGTAAGGCAAATACTTACAGGTCTAAGAGGAGATGAGAAGTGGAAGCCTTTCATATTGTCCATAGAATTGTCATTAGATCGCTTTACTCCTGATCTTAATCAATTGCTAGGACACATGCTAATTTTTGAGCAGAACATTAAGGAAGATAATGATAGGAGTGCAAGTCAAGCTATGTACTCCAAGGAAAAGAAAAAGAATGGTAAAGGAAAGCAGTTAGCTGATGCTGAAGGATCTTCAAGTCAAGCTAACTTTACAAAAGGGAAGATGAACTTCAGAGGTAAAGGAAGAGGAGGTAACAACAAAGATAATACTAAAGCTTGTTGGATTTGTGGCAGAACCAATCATTTGGCAAATGATTGTTGGTATAACAATCAAAATGGTGGAAGCAATAATCAGAGGTTTAATCAAAGAGGTAGAGGAGGCAGAAACCAAAGAGGCAACTTCAGAGGAAGAGGTGGTAGGACATCATATGCTAGAGGAGGTGGAAGACGTTTTCAATCTCAATCCTACAACAAGAATTATTATAATTATGCATCAGATCAGAAGGATGACATGACTCTCATCTTGAATGCAGCTCATGAAGCAGTAGGAGAAGATCAAAGGGTGTTTTATATTGACTCAGGATGTAGCAATCATTTGAGTGGCAATATATCATTGATGACTGATATGGAAGCAAAGGTGAATGGACATATAGTTCAAACAGGTGACAACACTAAGCATAAGGTGGAAAGCATTGGATCAGTGAAGACAAAGAATGGAAGTACACTTTTGAGCAAGGTACTTTATGTTCCTACTATTCCTAAAAACTTGATAAGTGTAGGGCAAATTGTGGAGAAGGGATATGAAGTCAGATTCACAAATGATAGTGTTTATGTGCAAGATCCAAATCAGGGATATAGAAATATCATTGCAAGTAAAAAGGAAGGAAGGCTATTTACTCTCAAAGTCCAAGGTAATGTGGGACATGCTTTATTTACTTATGGAAGTCAAAAGATGTCTGAGTTAGACCTATGGCATAAAAGGCTAGGTCATTTCAATGATAGAGCCATAAAGGAAATGTCAAGGAATGATGTGGTGCTTGGTTTGCCAAAAGTTGAAGGGCAACACATGGTGTACAAGTGTGAAGCTTGTCAATTAGGTAAAACACACAAAAGTTCATACAATAAATCATGATATAAGTATTCAAATATGCTTGAATTGATTCATACAGATGTGTGGGGTCCTTCAAGGAACTATAGCATAAATGGATCCAGATATTACGTGTTGTTTGTTGATGATGCAACCAGATGGATTACTTTATATGTAATCAAGGACAAATCAGAAGTGTTCAAGACATTCAAGCATTATCATGCTTATGCAGAAAGGATTACAGGACAAAAGCTCAAGAGGTTGAGATCAGATGGAGGGGGAGAGTATTTCTCTAAAGAGTTTGATGATTATTTGTGGAATGCAGGTATAAAGAGGGAAGTAACTTGCAGGTACTCCCCTCAACAGAATGGAATTGCAAAAAGAGGAAATAGAACTCTTGTAGAGTTTGCAAGAGCAATGATGAAAGAAAAGAATTGCCCAAATTACTTATGGGCAGAAGCTATCAACACTGCAACATACCTTGTGAATAGGTTACCTTGTAAAGCTTTGGATGGAAGAACTCCTTATGAAGCATGGTGGGGTAAGAGACCTACTCTTGATCATTATAAAGTATTTGGATGTTTAGCATATGCTTATGTTCCTTCACAATTGAGACATAAGCTAGAACCCAAAGCAGAGAAGCAGTGTTTATTGGGTATGATGATAGACAGATGGGTTACAGAATGTGGAGTCCATCCACAAAGCAATTTCTTGTTACAAAAGATGTTACATTTGATGAGCAAAGCACATGGTATATAGGATCAACAAATGAGTACGCAGATGTTAAAGAAATACAAAGGAAAGGGAAGACAAAAGTAAGTGTGTATGAAGAAGATATTGATGATGTTGATTATAAAAGTAAATTATAGGATAATGTTGAAGATGGGCCAAGATTTGATCCAGAATCAAATGTGGCTAAGACTTCAAGAAGTGCAGAGGTCAGAAGATCCTCAAGAGAAAGAAAAGAGCCTATCAGGTATAGCTATGATACATCTTTTTTAACAGCAAAAGATTATGCGTATATTGTGAAGACAGAAGATGACCCAATCACATATGAAGAAGCTAAAGTTGAACAGAATTGGGATAAGGCAATACAAGAAGAGTATGATGCTCTACTTGAAAATGAAACATGGGAGTTGGTGCCAAGACCAAAGAATCAAAAAGTCATTGGATGTAAGTGGGTGTATAAAACAAAAAGGTTTGCAAATGGTAAGGTGTCTAGATACAAGGCTAGACTTGTGGTTAAAGGTTATGCCCAAACCTATGGGGTAGATTATGATGAAACCTTTAGTCTTGTTGCTAAGATGTCTACAATTAGATCATTGATTGCTATTGCTACTGTAAAGGATGGAAGTTGTCACAATTAGATGTGAAGAATGCATTTCTGAATGGATACATTGCAGATGAAGTGTACATGGAGCAACCAGAAGGCTTCATGGATTCAATTGGATCAGATTATGTGTGTAAGCTCAAGAGAGCTTTGTATGTCCTGAAGCAAGCCCCAAGAGCATGGAATTACAGGCTTGTTAAGTTCTTGAATGAATGTGGATTTCAAGCATCAAAGGCAGACAGTAGCTTGCTAGTGAAGGCAAGTGAAAATGGATACATTTACATGTGTATTTATGTTGATGATATTATTGTCACAGGTACAGATGCTTAAGGAATCAATAAGCTTAAGAAACAAATAGAGAAGGAGTTTAAGATAAGTGATTTGGGAAACTTATCTTATTTCTTAGGAATGCAGATTGTATATACTCAACATGGAGTATATGTTACACAAGAGAGATACTTGAAGAATCTTCTGGTCAAGTTCAACATGGAGGATTGCAAGTCTTCAAACACACCATTGGAGGTAAATCATTAATTGAGCAAGTATGGAGGTGAAGAGTTTAATGACATGAAGAAATATTAGAGTTTGGTAGGTAGTTTAATCTATGCTACCTTGACAAGGCCAGATCTATCATATGCAGTAGGTGAGTTATCACAATTTATGCATTGTCCAAAGAAGAGTCATTGGATTGCAGCTCAAACGGTACTCAGATATATCAAAGGAACTCTAAGTGAAGGTCTGTATTATGGGTTTACTTTTGGTACAATAATCAAAGTGTTTAGTGATGCAGATTGGACAGGTGATTCAGATGATAGAAGATCTACTCATGGGTATCTCTGTTATATTGGAGATAAATTAGTTTCTTGGTGCTGAAAGAAGCAACATACAGTTGCTTTGTCATCCACAAAAGCTGAGTATAAAGGAATGGTAGAGGCTGCAAAAGAAGTAATATGGTTAAAGACCTTGTTGAGGAGTTTTGGAACTGATCAGAGTACTCCAATTATTTTTGGAGATAATATGAGTTCATTGTATTTGGCAGCTAACCCTGTTTTCCATGCCAGGACTAAGCATATAGAGATTCAGTATCATTTCTTGAGAGAAAAGGTACTTGATAAAGAGATTGAAGTCTTGTATACTCCAACAAAAGAACAAGTTGCAGATATGTTAACAAAAAGCTTGGATGGACCTAAGCTACAAAGATTCAAAGAGATGACAGGAGTGAAGAAGAATGGAATAATTACAATTAGTGATTGAGGGGGAGCTCTTGGAACAGAACAATCACAAATTGATGATTACAAGGAGTTTGGAGCAAGTCTATAATCAGATTGAAGTTCAAGAAGTCACTTGAGGAAGTGAAGAGATCTCAGAAGTGAAGCTTGTATACATATGTATATTACAGTTGGAAATTCTTGTAATTTGAGTATAGATAATCCTTAGGATGATAAGGAATAATGTAATAGACATAGGATAAGTCTAGAACCATATGCATATAAGTCAATGATGTAAACAAATACATGAGAGAGAGTCATTAGAAGACAAGTGCCATAGAGATAGATGTGAAGAGAGTCATCTTCAGAAAATAGCAACGACTATTTCGTAGATTTATCTCAGTCTGATCATGTGGATCAAAAATCCTTTTGTACACATCTAGTCTCAAAGATTATGAAGCTATGTTCAAAGTTTCATGATCTAATTCTTTTCATGCTGTGAGTATGATCAAAAGGAACATGTGTATGTAAAGTCTGCAGATAGATCTCTCAAAGTCGCACACTTTTTTGTGTTGATGTTTTGCTTAGATCTCAGTGCACAATGTAAAGTTTTTGATGAATTAGCATTCAAAATCTAAGTTAGAAGGTAAGGAAGCTATGTATAAAAGCGTTTAGTAAAATGGGATCTATGCTATGAGAAATCAATCTTAGAAGTTACCTATGTCAAAGTTTCTTGTTCAGGAAGACAGTTTCTGACATACTTTTGATCTTAAGGATCAAATTAAAGTTTTAATGATTCTTTTGAAGAACTAATGGTTGACATGATTGCGTGAAGGTAGTGTGGAGACATATGCATCATTGGTTTGAAGAAATTTGAAGATATGTGCAGGTAATGAGGTCAATTTCTGAAACAGACTTTGTGAAGAAGGAATTTCTTCACTCAAAGAAGTATTAGTGAAAGTTTTGATAAAGGAAGACAATATTTGTGTAAATTTTGATCCATAACTGATATAGAAGTATTCTTAGATCAGTATAGATCAGACCTTTGGAGATTAAGAGATCTCCAACAGAGATGCCTTTGAGGCCAATGATGGGAGGATGTGCATTCTCGAAATGGGGTATAGACTTTGTAGGTCCTATTAACCCCCCAGCTAGAAACTCCCATGCAGAATACATTATTGTAGCCACATATTATCTTACAAAGTGGGTAGAAGTCAAATCCACAACAAAGAATGATGCTCAGACTACAGGTAAGTTCTTATTTGAGAATGTCTTCACTATTATGGATTACCGATAGAGTTAGTGAGCGATAGAGGCACACACTTCTTGAATGAAGTCATTGAAAATCTTCTCCAAGAATTCTTGGTGATACATAAGAAGTCTGCCCCTATCATCCACAAGTCAATGGACAAGCTGAGAGCACAAACAAGATCCTCTGTAATGTCTTGACTAAACTGCTAAACAATAAATGCTCTGATTGGGATAAACAGCTTCATCATGCTATTTGGGCTTACCGAGTTGCCTACAAAACGGTACTCAATGCCACCCCATTTCAGATGGTCTTTGGACAGAATGTTGTGCTACCATTAGATATCTTAATCCCGACTTTAAAAGTAGCACAAGAGCATGAGTGGAATGGACATGAATTGTCCTCTAGGATCTTTGACCTAGAACGCTTAGGTGAGATGAGGTTACGAGCGGCAATAGGTATCTACGCTGCAAAGAAAAGGCAAAAGGCGTACTTTGATGCACACATCAAGGATAAGGGACTGAAAGAGGGAGATCTAGTGTTGGTTACACACTAAAACAACATGCCCATAAGTTGGAAAAATGAGGATATGGACCCATGATCATTAACAGAATTTCCACTAGCGGCGCGGTTCAATTGGCTACTTTAGAAGGTGATATCTTGCCAAACTATATTAGTGGATGTAGAGGATATGCTAGTGAGACTCAATAGTGCTAAGAAGCGGAAAGACGAAGAGTTGAGGGTCAGAGAAGAAGCACAAGCAGAAGCCAGAGAGCATATTAGGCGAAATAAGTTAAGGTGATTAGGCCTAGATGTCAACTCAAAAGCCCCAAAATATCACATGGATATGTGCTGAAAATCAAGCATAATTACCTCTCAAAGCATTGACCGACGTCCCTTTGTGACTGTAGAGATAGGACGAGGGAAGAGTGCAAGAACTGTGAAAGCATTGATTGACTCAGGTGCAGCAACTAGTGCAGTCAGAATTTCCTACTTCCAAGACTTGCAGTTGAACATCAATCCCATAGAAGCTTATCTCATAGGATTGGGAGGTGTGGAAACCCCTTGTTTGGGCGAGGTGGAATCTCCCATCTATCTTCAAGATGTTTCGATGAAAGTCAAAATGCTAGTGTGTCAAGATGAGGACCTTATGGAACCACTTGTCTTGGGTCAAGATTGGATTTATGACCATGAAGTGAACCTGAATCTCAGAAGTCAACTTCTTCAAGTTTGGGTACATGAACAATGCATTACATTAGAATTAGAGAATTGCATGCTCACAGATCATGGCACCACACACTCTCTTAGTTCCTCTAAGACTAATCTTCACGAGCAAGATGTTGTATGTGTCAAAAGCTTTATGATCTAGAAGGACTCAATCATGGAAGGACAGTCGCAAAGGCAAGCAAACCCTCCTTCTTTTTCGAAGAGTAAAGCATCCATAGTAGTTCAACCTAAGAAGCACGCACAACAATTCAAGACAACTGCTATAGCAAATAGAAAGACACCATTCAACAAGAAAGTAGTTCCGGGCATGAGGCAGATCTGGGTACGCAAAGGAGAGCAAGCACCAGCCTTGCCCCCACAAACCCCATCCAGGCAAGCCAACCAGGCCAGAAGACGAAGGAAGAAGCTCGAACAAGCTCAACCACAAGGTATCCGACAAATTTGGGTGCCTAAGAAATTAGTTGCAGCTCAACAAGGGTGATTACACATGTGGGTACCTAGGAAGCTCTTACGTCCGCAACGACCTATGCTCTCCCATATGTGAAAAGTCTCAACAAAGAAGCCAAGTCGAGGCAAGGGTCAGAACCAAACACCAAGACTAAACCCAGACCAACTCGCCTCTTCAACAAGAGTTAGAAGACCAGCCACAATGGTATGGGTATGGAAGCCAAAAGCACTAGTAGCCCCCGCAAAACCAAAGAACCAACCACGTGGGATACAAAATTTAAGAAACCATCGAGAGATGAAGAAGCCCAAGGTGATCTTGACGCAACCAAGCATGGTTCTCAAATGGATCCCTATGAGGAGGAATGATCAGTTGTCATCTCTAGATCCAATGGATACCTCCAACAAAGATGGCATCAACATCTGCACGTAACATCAAAAGCCTCCACGAGCGACAACCATGTGCTCCTTGCATAACCCTGTCTTTTGCACCATTCAGGTCATGCATTTCTCAAGTACACATTAATATAGGGCCACATTACATGGCCATGCATAGACACATTTGAGAGTCCCATGCACAAGAGCACATTGACATATGTCAATTATTTTTTCTGATGCTAACATCTGTCTTCTTGTTTGGTGACATTTTTCCTCTTCACAAAAAAAAAGAATAAGAAGAAAGAGAAAAAGAGACAAGAGAGAGAGAGAGAGAGCTTGTTCCCAGGTTTGGCTCATGGAACATGAATGAGCCATGCTGAGTTGAAGGTGGAACCATTGATTATTGGGCATTTATTAGTTTTGATAGAAGTGTGTCTCGGCTAGCAGAATGATATTATTGCTGCCTTATCTGGTAGATGCCAAGCACTTGGCATGAACATGGCATCCACAACTATTGTTTCCTCTTACCATGCTAGGAGGGAAGAGCTTGAAGTTCCACAACTTGAGCGATGCTTCACTACTGCATGTACGAGAGCATCCAAGGAGATATCTGCAAGAGGTAGTTCGGGTGCACTGCAAATCCTTGTATGTATACTGGGAGAGAAGACTCATGCTTATGGTGAGCTAAAGAGAATATGTGAAACTAAGCTTGGTGTAGTTACCCAATGTTGTTTGTCAAGAAATATAAAGAAATTCAATTCTCAGTATTTGGCAAATGTTGCTTTGAAAAGAGGAAACATACTAGGCACTCAAAAGAATTTTCATCAGTGGCCCCTTTACATGGACATTCATCGACAATGTTCCATCACAAATGCTGGGTGTACAACACGTAGAGATACACATCAATCGACCCTTCACCATGGTAAGTATCTTTACTTTGGCAGCACCATAACGATGATAGATTAGGAAACCTCTTCGTCGGCATACCCTTGAGCACTTAGCTCAAGACCCCCAATTTTTGCACCATACTTCTTCCAATGCATTTTCCAAGTAAGCATGCATAGGGCTACATTACAAGGCCATGCACAAGGCACATATTTTACTCAACCCATGCACGAACACACTTACCCATCATTCATTATGGGTTACGAGTACGGGGCATGAGCTACATAGGAATATCATCTTTGGAAGATTTGGAGGACATCAATGGAGGCCCACAATGACACATTCATGCTGGAATCCAAGGAGGAAGCACATATCACGGGACTACGACTTGCACAAGCTCACAATGACAAATGAGAACCAGACAACAACACCTGCTACAATTGGAAGATAGATGGCTCGTAGGATGGACACTACCTCTCTAAGCACTACATGGAACAACCGCCACAACAAGGGTCTGTCAGGGATGACAGACTCGAGAGGGGGGGGAGTGTTGAAGCTCAAGGTCAAGGACAAGCATAATAAGTGCATCTCAAAAGTGGACACATAAGAAGAAGGAGCACATAGGGAGCTCCAAGAAGTGTATGTCAAATTTCCAGAAGAAATCCCTACAAAAATAATGATTTTCATCACTAAAAACCTTTGTAAATACCATTTCATATTTTTATAATTCCATTTTGTTCAAGCCGAGGAGTCCTTGATCTTGAGGAGTACTAGAAGTATCATCCTACCAATTTTCATAATTTTTAGACTTCGTTTGAGCCCTCAAATAAGCCCTAGAACCTAATTTTTAACTAGGTCGGACACTAGGTCTGGACAGGGCCAAAACTAGTCCAAAAACTATAAAAACAGCTAGAGAGCTCATTTTTTAGGTTAACTTGTTGGAGAATAGAGCTTTTGTAAGAGAAATCTTTTGCAATTGAAGCTTTCCATTGTTCCTCTCTTTGATCTTACCTTGTGCGCGCGTGTGTGTATGTGTGTGCATGTTTGTGTGCTTTCACTCATGCACTTGTGCCTTCACTTGCTCGTGGTCTTCATACCGGTCCTCATGTCTCCACAGATTGACAAGTAAAGGAGGTGGTGCTTACGCTTGAGCTACAGGTTGCTATGACCCTTTGTGTGTCCACTAGTGGCTTTTTGCATCATGCTTGGTAGCTCATGTATATCTTGGTTGAGCAAGAAGCAGCCTACTACGGTCACTTCCAGTTGTGAGGCTAAGTATAGGGCAGCTTTCACATCGATTGTTGAGCGTGTGTGGCTCAGACACCTTATGGCTCATTTGGGTGTTGGTTAGTCTTCTGCCTCCACCATCTTCACTGGCAGTCAAAGCAGATTGGCAGTTGCGAGGAACCTTGTGTTCCATGCTCGCACTAAGCACATTGAGGTGCATTATCATTATGTCAAGGAGAGGTTCTCTGCTGGAGAGATCAGCTGCATATGTGCCCACACAAGAGAACATTACAGACCTTTTCACGAAGGCTCTACCTTGGGAGAAGTTTGAAGCTTTCTGCAAAGCTTTGGGCTTACTTCATTTTGTGGATTGATTCCACATAGCTTGGCACTTCCTTATACATGAGTGCCATCTCCTTGTTCATTGCATCACTCCCGGGGGGGGGGGGGATTTGTTGATATATCTAGGTAGTGATGTTTGTGAACTCGCTATGCCCATGGTAGTGGCTCTTCCTTGGCAAACTACATTGGAAAATTGCCAAAGGAAGATTTTGTAATTATCCACAAGGACTTTTCCCCACAAGGACATTTCATGACTTGGTGTTTGAAGGCATTGAGCAAACTTTTGTGCCTATCTAAAATAATGCAAGGGACCGTGTAATTTTGGTTAGGAAGTCATTTGTCTTTACTACACTAGAAGTTAACTTTAAAGGAAAAATATTAGGTCAAATAGGAGTAGATTTGGGTCTTGGATTGACAAACCCCCATGTAATATTCCAAGCAGTTTTGACTTACCAATTGCCACTATCTTTTCAAAGAAGAAAGAATGTAGTGGAGAGGCTCAAGGCCAAGAGAAAATTGTAAACATTCAAAATAGCAATTATGTTTTTTTCAATCCCCACGTGCATTCAATTATCTATTGTATCTTTATGTTTTTGACAACTTCATATGTTTTGCATAGTTAAATCAATGTTTCTTTTAATTTTATTTTTTGCAAAGTGCTTGCAATGGCCTAGGAGTGCCAAAAAAATTTCTGCCACAAAAACGTGGGATAATGCCATGCAAAAGTTTTGTAGGGCCCAATTTCTTGTTTCTGTGGCAGGACCTTTTTTGGCATTCCTAGGCCATTGCATGCACTTTGGGCACAAGTTAGAAACCCCATGTACATCATTTACTAGCTTAACTTGATAAACATTGTGGAAGACCCTTCTTATGTGCAATGAATATAGAAGATTTGGACTCCTATGAGTGCATATAAACATGCATCAAGGTATAAGTACAAGTAATGCATCAAGCTTATTTCTCTCTTTGTACAAAGGGTTTGCATGAATTGCACCTTAGACAAGGCAAACCATATCCTCCAATGTTCATCCCTTGTGGTTTGATGGCCTATAAAAGCCAAAAGAAGGCCTGCCACACAAACTCGGGATTGGGCCCTACAAAAGTTTTGCAGGGCCCAATCTCCTGTTTCTGTGGCGGGCCTTTTTTGGCTATTCTTGGCCACTGCAAGCACTTTAAGCACAAAATATACACACCATGTACATGAAATATTTTCTTAACTTGATAAACAGTGTGGAAGACTAAGATACTCATGTGCAATGACAAAGAGACGCTTTTAGATACTTAGGAGACATAGACTTCAAAACATGTAGACTAAGAGACAAACACTTTGGATAACAAATATAATAAGAAGAAGATTATATAAATCATTTGAGATATTCAAAAAGTTATCTCAACAAGAGATTTTACAAACGTTAAGGGTTATTCCCCCTATTCCTTCTAGCTAGCAGCATATTTTTAGGTTGTATTTTCACATCTCTTTGCATGGATAGCACACAAGTTAGAGTCTTCCAACATTGGTATTAGATATGTCTCTGTAACTTCTTAGGGTGCCTCAATGGCTATCCCTTGAATATGAAGTGTGGTGCAATAGCGGAGCTCTTCCTTCATAACTCTAGCAAATGGCCTTTGCGGAATAAGAAGCTCCACAGACTTTTGATAATGCCGAGTATTTGCAAAGGCTCTAGTTTGCTTTCTGTGCATTCATGGTGATTTTGCATTTGGAGGGATGTTGGGTTGAGGTCGTTGTGGTCTATGGCATGGTTGATAGTTCTTATTTCTTCTTGGAGCATTCCTAGATGGTCATGCCTCATCATTTACATGCTCTACCATATATGCATGTTGACTTTGCTCTCTTTCTTCATCTGTTGGTCTTTGCCCTTATCCTGTAGGGAGTTTCTTGACTCCTTGTGTTACTCGATGGTTCATCGAGATATGATCAATGGTTTCATGGTGGCTCATTAACACTTTCTTCCTTTGAGGAACCCTTTAAATTTGACATTGAATCCATTATGACTTGTCTTCATCCTTGTTGTTTGGGCCTTTCCTTGAATGATGTCTTAGGTGGAGGCTTATCATCAGATATAGGAGGGGAAGATTGCATTTCTTGTGTTACATCTCTCTCTCTCTCTTGTTGTGAAGCTTCATTGCCCTGTGATGGAATGCTGCCAAAGTGTGTGTTTGCACCCAAGTTTCACCTAGACGAGTGGCTTGTGGTTCGATGCTTCTTGTGGGGTGTCATCCATGGTGGGCATTGAGTACCTTGCACATGGCTAGGGTAGATGACACGATCCTTTCTAGTAGTATGCTTGGTGTGTGCCATTCTCTTAGGATCTAAAGTGGTAAAATGGATAAGGGCACCTTTATTTATAGCCTTTCACTTAAGATTTAT
This sequence comes from Ceratopteris richardii, assembly GCA_020310875.1. Lineage (NCBI taxonomy): Eukaryota > Viridiplantae > Streptophyta > Polypodiopsida > Polypodiales > Pteridaceae > Ceratopteris > Ceratopteris richardii. Next base: position 158,758,179 of record CM035427.1, on the reverse strand, counting down.
CCTGATCACATTTAAATGGACAAATATTAGTTTTAAAACATTAAAAGAATATTAAAAAGATATTTAAAAACTAATAGTAACAATAAAAAATTCAGCATGATATGAAAGAATTGAAAATTTATTTAATGAGAAAGGAATTATACAAACCTTGAAAAAAGTATTGATAAGAAATAATGTATTGTGCGAGTCGAGAAACTATTTCCAAGCAGAACCCTCGTGGACTCTTTGTGCATGCCATTGGGCATGATGTAGCGATCTTGATGATGACATCCACTTCTCTCTTGCAAAATCATGTCGTATCTTTCTTGAATTTTTTGCTATTTGTGACTCACGTGCTCGTTCTGTTGCATATTTTCTAGAGAATGTCATACTAAAAAACCAATTGAACATTTCTTCTAATTATTTTGATTGTAGTAGACCACCCCCATGATGGGTGTTTTTAAAGTAAACACCTCTAGCCCTGTAATATGACTTCTCCATTCTTTGTGTAGTTAAAATGTCCAGTGATCCATATCGATTCATAAAATATGCTCCATGTGAAAAAAGAATATGCTATGGTCTAGTCAATAAGATATACATGTGGTATTTAAAACCATATAAAAAAACGTAAGCAAAACTTACTATGTAATGTGTAATGTTGCTCCCTCCCCACGATAGGATGAATGACTATGTAAACTCCTAATTCAATGCCACTTGGAATAATTCTCATTGTGAAGCATTAGTGGAAACCAAACCCATCAAATGTACCAATCGATCTAAGGATGACCAAACCTTCTTTTGCTTATTAATGAGATCAACCTGACTATCATTGTCTATCGTAACCAAACAGAGGTCTTTCCAAAGCTCCCATCTCCCATTATCTTGACTATTCACATCTCTTTTAAAAAAACATGTTGCCTTCTTCCTAGTCATTGAAATTTGTTGTAAAATCTCTTGAGACTCACCATGCTTCTTAACAACTACGGCCACCATGACAACCGATAGAATTCAAAAGATCTTCTATTTTTTGGATTGCTATTGTAAACCTCTCTAGTGGTTTCATTGCAAATGAATATTCAATATGGAGCTTCAAAAGCCTATCAAAGATCCTCACGAATGCATGCAAAGTACAAAAGTGAATATTGACCAATGGAAATGGAATAATGGGCTTCCAATCATTGGTTGTTTTTTCATGATTCGGTTCTTCTAACATTGGACACGTCAAAAGAGATATCTCCCATTCCCTACTATTCCATGAGTTTGTGTCATCAATTTCTTGAGAGTCATCAACTCTCATCAATGCCCTTGCAGGTTTAGACTGTTTCTTAGATCCTTTGTGACCTTGTGTAGAATATGGGCAAGGATAGAGAGAAGATGATCCTTGTTTACAAGGTAGCATGCATTTTAGACTCTTAAGGTCTCTACCCAAATGCCATTCTACCTCAAAATCACCTATACCATCTAAATAATTCTTTTACCCATGTATTTGAAAAGAAATTAATTTTTTAATCCATGGATTCCTACTAAAAATCCACAAAATAACATTGTTTGTTTCTTTGGGAACTTCTATAGCACCTAGCCACACCTATAAAATGTAGTAGGGGTACCTTTGATTTTTGAACTATAAAAGTGAACCACTGCTTGTTGAAGCTTTTGAAGATCCACAAATATATTGTTGAATTTAGTATAAGTAAATCCTTGTGTAGATAGGATCTTTAATTGCTTCTTGGGAATATTTGGATGATAAACAGAGGTAGGCATAGTGTCTTCTATGAATAAACATTGTCCAATAATATGATCCACATCCTCATTAGAATTTTTTTTTTCTTGATTGACACTTCATATGGGCATGGAAATATACTTCAAGAAATACCTTATGCTTGTAAGGAATGCCTCAGAAGGTTGTGCATTGCAGTATACCCGTTTCTACTAATGCTCGCTTCATCACATATTGCGTGCACATCTTGCACTTTGATAAGGTTTTTTAACTTCTCTGAGAAATTAGCTTGAACAACAACTCTAATACACTTTCCTATGGGTGTGTCTATAGCAAAAGAGATTTCTTTGTTGTTTATACAACTATTCATCAGCTTGAACTGGTCTTGTTTGTTGATAAAGCACTTATGTCTTGAAAAACTCAATTTCAAACCTTCATTAAAACATATAAAAGTAAAACAAACACTCATTTTGTTGCATAAATATGCCATTTACATGCTCTGCCACCTATTAAAAGAGCTTCAAAGGATAACAATGCTCTTTTCCTATATCTCAAACCAAGTGGAGTCTCTTTCAGCTACTGGGGATTGGCATTTAACTTTGCAATTGTGCTTTCCTTTGCTTCCATATCCTTTTCAAAATCTGCAAGCTGTTTTTGTAAAGATATGCAGTAACCTAATAGTCTAATTTCGCCTGCACCAATGAATTGAAGTAAAGTTGAGAGGTTATGGAATGTTGGATGGTAAGAAGATATTGGATCATGAAAATATAGTGAACCATGAGTTCAAAGATCAATACTCTTTTCTCCAACTGCACGATGTTCATTTTGAGAATCGACATCATTGTTGCATTGTGTGTTTGGAGCAAAATCTCTAGGCACAGGAACATGGATACTTGTTGATGGAGGAGCACGAGGACATTCTGGTGTGAAGTTTGTAATACATGTCAACATTATCTTTGCAAATGGCCAAACATATCAAAAACAAAGTGGAAAGCTGATTGGAAGGGACTCTAAAGCATATGTTTTGCTGAGAAAATGTGTTTTCTTGTATGTGGATGGGTTAAAGTGTATTTTTCCACTGTGTATGGCTGAAAATGATGAATTTTGAAAAAATTCATTTTTTGGGGGAAGCATAGTTATAGATTTGATGATATGGCACTTATTTTTGGAGGGAGTTTGAAAATTATATTTTCTGGCTTCTCGTTTGCAGCTTGTCTATGGCTCCTGAATACACACACCCAGTGGTCAAAGAAGTAATAAGGACTGTCAAAGAATTTGTTACGTTATCTGAGATTAGTCCTTTGCTTCTATAATCCCCTTGGTATTCCATACATTCATAAATCTGGGTTGCTGCATTAAATCGGGCTGCCACGCATGCCATCAGTGGCTAAGAATGTGATATTCTTTGTCACTCTCTTCAACTTCTCAACCTCTGCCTCTTTCTAACTTTTGGTCTTCTCATATGTCTTTGTCTTCACACATCTGACCCTGTTGTATTGCTTGGATCCTGTTTACTTCTTTTTTGTCGCACACCTCACTTTGCTGACCTTTACTCTCTTTTAAGTTAGCGTTACGTTTTAAAGGTCCTGTTCTTGAATCTTCTTTGTCATCCTCTAGGACCTGATTCATTTCTTTCCACCGCACGCATCCAGTGGACGAGGAGGCAGCTAGGACCTTCAGACAATTGGTTATCTTATCCGATGAAGAATCCTTCTTGTGCTGTCTCTCTTCCCTGCTTGTTTCGGTTCACTGCCTCCTCCTGGTGGATGAGGAAGCTGTGTGCAACCTCCCATGAAATGTCCTGGTTGTTATCTTTCTTTAATTCCAATCCTCAGGACCTGGTTCTTTGGTGTTGTCGCTTGATGCATGCCCTTGCGGGGCTTTGGGCAGAGAGTTGTTCTTTTTCTTCATAAACTGTCCTTTACTGAGAAGTTTTATTCTTTGATCTTCTTCTTTGTCTCTTTTTGCTCGATTCCCTTTCCACATGTCCCTCCTCCTGAACTCTGCCATCCCCAACAGACTTTTTGTGGCGGCGTGAGTATGGTTGTATAACTTTTTGCTCTTGCTGATTAAGCAAATTGGCATGACATAGAATTAATTCTTTCCATTGGCTTGACTTTACCCTGTCATCTGGTGCCTATCTATGATCAACAAAGAGACTTAATTCATAGGCCACCAGTCTTGCATTAAGATTCGAAGACATTTTTGCAAAAATTTTTGAATATATTTCAAAAAAGCCTGTGAAAAATGCCTCTTCAAAAGTCTGCATGTAAGTACTTGGCAAAAACATTAATCTTGAGTATATGGCCATTAGTGTCAATTGGCTAGGTATAGTTGATAGATAAAAAATGAGGGCATCCAATCCTTGATTAAGGCCGATGAAATTCAAAAATGTATACTGTGCATGCTGAAATACCTTTATTACTGTCAGTAACATGCTCAAAATTTTGTTGGTCATTTTGATTGCTAAGTCTATTACAGTTGCGTATCTGGCAATCCAAAATTCTATGGTTTTAACCATGTACTCTTCTGTCGGTAGATAATTACGAGGTGGACTTGGCAGTAATGGATAGTTGAGCCACTGATTATTTATACTTCCCTAGCGCTGTCCTTCCCAAAATTGCATCCAAGAGCGTCTTCTGGGTACCGAGCAAAAAGATGGATTTACTTGGAGTATATATGGTGATGATTCCCATTGTACCCGTAGAGTAGGATTCTTCTCCAAACATTTTCTCCTCCATATAGGATCCGCTTTGTCAAATTCCTCTTGTGTGTAGGTGAATGTTTGCATGCTAAACTCGAGGTTGCTATCTGGCTCTTTATTGGTTGTGTTTTTTATGTACTGTCGTGTTTGTTCTTTAAGTAAGCCATATGGTACAGTGAAGGGTCTCATTACCTGTTCCAGATTTTTTCTTTCAATCTTTGCTTCCTTCATGACTTTGACCACTTGATCTTCAAAATCTTCAGTAAGTTGGGACACCAGTAGTGCCCACTCATGTCGGCTTAGTTCCACAATATCCCGAGTATTTCTTTCAATGTGGGTCTCTGTGTCCTCCCTCATCGGTGAATGATGTAAGGGGGGAGAGAGAGGACGTACCTCAGTCTCCTCAGTAGCCACTGTGGAGTGTGGAACTACTGGTGTCCCCTCATTGACCTGTTGTGTTAATTGACTTTGCAATTGCCTTATTAAGTCATCCTTTTCTTTAATATCTTCGGTGGCTTTCATAATTGTTTCCTTGTTTTTGAGGAGCTCTTCTCCTATGACAGCGATTTGGTCAACACCTTTGTTGCATTATTCTATATATCGATTTTCTACTGCCTTCCACTTCTTTCTCAGTTCCGCGGTATCATCCATATACCTCTTCTCCCAATCGGCTATGATGGCTTGCTCCTATTTTAGATGATCTTCGTACTTTGTTATCCTCTCTTCCAATGCTCGTGTGTCTTTCTCTTTCACTTCACGAGCTTCTATAGGTTGATTGCATAGAAGGGTTGTCATCAATTCTTTGTTCCTATTTCTTAAATTATCACCCTCATCCATGTACACCTTGATTTGAGATTCCAAAATTTTGCTTCTAGCATTCATTCGTGCCTTCTTTGCCTCGCTAGCTTCATACCTGTTTTGTAATTCCTTTAATTGCTCTTTTAGCTTCTGATTTTCCATTTCTAGTGAGTTGCATTGATGCTTGGTTTCTTGGACTTTTGCCTCTTTCTCTACTATTATGTTTTGTGCTTGACTTAATTGGGCAGATAGATTCTCACCTATTTCTTGAAATTGATTCTTTTCTTGCATTGCTTTGTCATAATTAGCATCAACCTCAAGCATTAACTGTTGAGTGTCCATGGTAGTTTGTATCATCTGTTGTACTACTTGCTTGAGTTGAGCGACGTCCACATTTAACCATGTCTTGGGAATGCTTGGAACTTCCCCTGTTCGTACATCCTTTCCTTGCTCCACGTGTATGGTCTCGTTATGAGGTTGCCTTATTTGTAGCTGTACTTCATGTTTTGTTCTTTCGTCTTCCTTATTAACAGTCTTCATGGCACTCCCTTGAAATGTGACATCCATTGGAGAGGGTTTTGCCAATACCCTTATTGGTGTGAAGGGTTTTGATTCTTCAACGGTATTCTCAACCCTTTCTTCCTTGGGGTTCTTGAATAGGAACTCTCCCGCTAGCACAGTCTCTTTGATTTGAATATTAGATGCTTCATTCAATTTAATAATATGTACCTCTTCTTGAGATACTTCCTTCCTTGTTGTGTCCTTGATGGAGTCCATTGGCGTGTGATCTGCTTTTATTCCTTCCATGTCCAAGTCCTCGTTTACTTCATTTAATTCCTCCCATTGTCCATCATCCTTGGAATCACTTCTAATATCCACATTTAACATGGAGGTTTCCGGTTCTTCTTGTGCATCTGATGATGAGCTTGAGTTTATCAACCCCAATTCTCTGTATCTATGGACCTTGGTCAGCCTCTTTCTTTGTTCCGAGTCTTGGTGGGCTTGTTGGTAGTGGTGCCCTTGCACTTAGAGGTTTACCTGTCCTTCGGTATACTGATGGGTATCTTCCATTGCCCTTGTCAACTCTTCTTCCATAATAGGTCGATTGTCTTCGAGTCTCGTTCTTGGCAGTACATGTGCTTTCTTTGTAACTCGAGCTTCAGCTTCCGCTCGCATCATTTCCCGTAGCCTTTTCATACCTCTCATTCTCAGTTGGGAGCTTATTTCCACTTCTTCTATGAACTTGACTCCCTTCTTTCTTCTGGGAAATGTCACAATCTTGGCATACTTGGCCATTGCTTCAGATGACGGCATTTCCTTTAAATGTTCTCTAATGCCTAAAGCATGATATATCAATATGGTCAAGGCCACGCTTCCATTTAAGATCTTCTTATGATTCCATTGCTTCTTTGCCTCGAATAGCCATTCTTGAATGTATGGAGTCATGTTGACTTGATTCCCAATTTGTTTTACAGTGTGTGATAGCATTTGTATAATGATCTTTTGTGGAGCAGTGTACCTGTGCATGTTGGGAAAGCAAAAGTGCTGATGGATAAGTCGCACTTCCTCTTCTATATTGATGCGATTTATGTCGGTGAAAGTTCTGGTCTTCGCTCCTTGACTTTCCTCTTTCAAAATGGTAGCTCCATCTTTCTCCCATCCGAAAGCTTCCTTAATTAAGTCATGTGTGAATTGTATAATGACCCACTCCCCTACTGCATCTAAGACTCTAGCCTTCGGTACCAATGGATCATGCAATGCTGGCTGCAAAGTATTCATGACTTGAGTGCAACGTTGGAAGTCCGGTTTGTATATGGGTAATTCAAAGTACTTGTGAATGCCCACTTTCTTCATAATGTCCATCATCGATGGAAGTTCATGCATGACCTTAAAGTCTTGGGACATGATGGGGAACTGATGATCAATGTCCATAATTTTGATTGTCACTAGGAACAAGTAATTCCCTGCTGGTTGATCTTCTCTAAACCAGTGACCCTTTGCTTTAGTCACGCTTTGTAGAAGGGATTCCAAAACTTCCTCTTGAATGGTCGCTTTAGAATCCTCAAAAGCCATCTGCACTCGTAATGAAAAGAGCATTAGCTTCCTATAGAAGGCACGTCTTTGGTGATGTGTGTTGTAGTGACATTTCGTTCGTTGCGTCACTCTGTTCCCCTTGCTTGCATAAGTAAGATCTCTTACCACATATTTTTTCATTTTCATTCCTGAAAGAGAACAACAATTAGTATAGCTGAGGCATTTATTTATGTACATAGTAGGTCCATTCCTATGGAAGTAGAATCTATGAACTATCCCTAAGTGTGGAATGTGCACCACTAATTTTGTTATGTACATCATGTGTTGAATGCATGGCTTTGTGATGTGGCCCTGTCATGCATACTTTAGGTGCATGCAAAACTTCATGTGTGCAAACGGAATCCTTTTGGTTCTGTTGTTCTGATCCTTGCTACTTCTTTGGTTTCCATATCCATTTTGTAGTTGAAGAATGAGGCTTCATCTCCTCTTTGTTTTGTCGTGCCCCATGTGTTTCTTCTTTCCTTTTTGAAGTCTGATTGGTTGGGGTCCTTCTTTTCTGGTATCTTTGGTTAGTCTCATTTGGCTTTACGGTCCTGGTTTGTCGGTATAAAGTTTCTTCTTGCTTGTCTATCTCTTGATTTGCCATTTGTCTGACCTTCTTTGGAATCCATATTTGTTGCCGTGTTCTTTGAGCTTCTACCAGTGATTTTGGAAGCCAAACTCTGAGAAGTCTCTTTGGTTCCGATTGTAATGAGGGGGATCCTCTGTTCTCCCTTGTCTTCCTAGGATGAATGACCGGTATTGGCATTGCATTCTCTGATTCCCTCACTCAATCCTTGCATATCCATTGTAGATTAGCACCTCCTTATTGTGATAATCTGATAGTGGACTTCCATGTTGATGATTTCCCTTTGTTGTAGACGACTTTAGGAATATTGTGCTCACCGTTTCTCGTTGTTTCACCATTCATGTAGGATGAATCCACTTGCTCTACTGGTGCATTGGGACTTGAAGTACTTTCTTTCGTTTGACCTTCTTTTGGTTGGTTTGTGATGGAGTCATTTGCTATATCCTTTTCTAGGATTTGTTTCTCGCTCTTGATGATGTCCTGTCTATGAGAGGGTTTCTCTTCTAATAGACTAAAGATTTCCTTGTGCCCTATTTTGGCTGAGATGTACCCTTGGGCTAGGTGAATGCTCACTTTATTTTTTATGATCCAATCTTGCCCTAGGATCGGGTGCTCTATTAGATCCTCGTCTTTACATACCAAGACTCGTTGTTCCATAGTGGAATTTCCTAGGTGGAGGGATAATGTAGCTTCTCTAATGCATTCTATAACTTGACCTCCCACACGTATCATGTGTGCTTTAGTAGGTGTCATAGTCGTTTGAAGATGCGTGATGATTGTCCTTCGTATGCAACTGAGTGCTACTTCTGAGTCTATCAAGGCATCTATTAGCTGGTACTCTCTCGTGCCAATCCCTAGGTTTAAGTACGGCTGGGATATGCTGAGATTGGTTGTGTTGGTCTGGTGAACTTGATAGTTTGCCATGGGAATAGGCACTTCCCCTTGTAGATATCATTCAACCCTTTGCCTTATCCACTCTTTCCACTTCTTGATGCACTCTAAGGCTTCTTGTCTTGCCTCCTCTCTAATCCTCTCTTCCTCTCTCTTTCTATTTTGAGCTCCTACAAGTCTTGCTAACATTTGGTTTGTCAATGGCTCCATGTAACGTTTTATTCGACATCCACTTATGTAATTAGGAAGAACATCTCCATCCAAAGTCGCTAGATTAACCGCTCCACTCGGTGGAATCCTATTGATTATTAGAGGTCCATATCTGTGCTTTTGTAGCTTCTTGGCATGTTGTTTCAAGGTGTAGACTAGAACTAAATCTCCTTCTTTTGGTCCTTTGTCTTTGATGTGCACATCATAATATGCTTTTTGTCTTCTCTTTTCCGCATAAATTCTTGCAACAGCTTGTATCCTAGTCTCAATTTGGTCTAGTTGCTTGGATAATTCATGCCTTGTCCATTCGTACTATTGTGCTATTCTCAAAGTTGGCACTAGAAAGTCGATCGGCAAGATTGCGTTTTGTCCATACACTAGGTTAAATGGTGTAGTTCCAATGGCAGTCTTGTAAGCGACACGGAAGGCCCAAATTGCATTATGCAATTGTTTGTCCCAATCCGACCTTTGACCATTGACTATCTTTGTCAATATTGTGCATAACACCTTATTGGAACTTTCCGCTTGACCGTTAGCTTGAGGGTGATAAGGGGCTGGTTTTTTATGGATCACTAAGAACTCATTCATTAAGGATTCTATCACTTCATTAATGAAATGCGTTCCTCTATCACTCACTATTTCTATAGGTAATCGAAAGCGAGTAAAGATATGCTCAAAAAGAGACTTAGCGGTGGTCTTAGCATCATTTTTTCTAGTAGCCTTTGCCTCTGCCCATTTAGTCAGGTAATCCGTTGCTACTATTATGTATTCGGCATGTGATCCTTTGGATGGTGGGTTAATGGGTCCTACGAAATCAATACCCCATTTGGAAAATGCTCTAGCACAAACCATGGGTCTCAATGGCATGTCATCTCGTCTAATCGGGTATTTGGCTCTTTGGCATGTCTCGCAACTTCGTACATAGGTGTCTGCATCCATATGTAGATTTGGCCACCACATACCTGCAAAGAGAATCATATTTACAGTTCTTTGAGCTGAGAAATGTCCTCTTGCGGCACCTGAGTGTGCCATCTCTAATATGGGTAGGTATTCTCCTTCATGTACACATAGCCATAGTTGATTATCCTTCCCTCTTTTGAATAATTGTCTTCCTATGATGACGTAGTCCTTACTCATTTCTTCCAGGGATTGTTTTCATGCTAAACTAATTCCTTCCTCATGTTCTTGTGTCTTTAGGAATTTCACTAAAGTCTTACTCCAGTTGGGTGCTATCGTGGAAAAAGGTAAAGATGTATGATCATCAGGGGTGGTTTCTTGACATTCCGTGCAACTATTGACATATTCATGGACATCCTTAGGCATATCAAGCCAGTATACTCCTAGCCGTTTCAATTCTCTTAGAGTTCCATGAGTTCCTTTGTGCATTCTCCATTTATTTGTGTGAGCTTGTTGAATTAAGTTCTTCTGCTCATCCTCCTCTACACATCTCGACAATACACCGTTGGATTCTTTATGATACACACTTCCTGCTATTATGTGTAAGTTACGTGATTGTAGGATTTCCTTTCTACTCTCCCTGTTAATTGGGTGTTGTGGTCCATGAGTGAGTATTGGAATTAGCTTTTCTGCCCACTTAGGACATACTTCCAAATTGAACAGGTAAGTGTCTAGCAAATCATCTAGTACTTCGCTTGGTGGTTCTCCATGGGTTAATCTAGAGAGATGATCTACTCTTACATGAGTGTTACCCTTCTTTAAAATCACTTCAAAATCAAATTCCATTAATAACAAAAACCATCTCACAAGTCTTCTCGTGTTGCAAGGCTTATTGACTAAGTACAATAGGGCTTGATGATCTATGAAGAACTTGAAATTATTGGCTAAGAGGTAGTGTCTGAATTTCTTTACAGCGTACACCATCCCTAATCCCTCTTGCTCCGTACTTGTATAGTTTCTCTTGGCCTGGTTCAGTTGTCTGCTTGCATATGCAATTGGATGGTCCAATTTTCCTTCATCTGTCTGTTGAGCTAAGATGCATCCTATTGCATAATTGGAAGTGTCCACATGAATATGAAAAGGCTTGTTCCAATTTGGTGTTTTCAAAATAGGAGCTGTGGTAAGCCTCTTTTTTAACTCATTAAATGCATTCATCCGTCCATGTGAATTGAGTCAAGAATCCATACAAAGGTTTGGCAATTATAGCTTACATGTGGATAAATCGACGGTAGTATCCACAATGACCCATAAATGCTTGCACTTCTTTTGCATTCTTTGGTCTAGGAAGCTCTAGAATTACTTTGATCTTGTCTTCATCTGTAGATATTCCATTCCTAGATACGATGTGTCCTAAGATTTTGCCTTGTCTTACCATGAAAACGCAGTTCTCAGGATTTAGGAAGACTCTATATTGTCGACATTTATCAAATATTTTTTGCAATTCCGGAATGTGTTCCTGTCGTAGGTGTGAGTATGTACATAGGTCATCTACATATACTTCCGTACTCTTCTTTAGAAATTCTTTGAAAACATGACACATCAACCTCTGGAACGTAGCTGGGACATTAGTGAGTCCAAAAGACATCACTCTAAAAGCATAGACCCCCCATTCAGTCACGAATGCGGTCTTATGTTGGTCCTCAGTAGTAATAGGTACTTGGTTGGATCTAGAGAATCCATCTAAGAAGCTATAGACTTCTTTCCCTGCAACCCTTTCCAATAGGTGTGGGTGATAGGTAACGGGTAACTATCACGAATTGTGGCTGCATTGACTTTCTTTAGATTAATGCACATTTAGTTTTCTGTTCTTTTTGGGCACAACTACTAATGGTGACACCCATTCAGTATGTTCTATCTCGTAAATGAATCCAACCGCTAATAGTTTGTCTATTTCTTCTTTTATTTTAGCGGCATAAACCTCGTTATACGTGTATGGGCATTGTTTTGATGGTTTTGCCTCCTGTGTCGTTGGTATTCTATGAGAGCAGATGGAGGGTTCCACACCTTTAAGATCCTTATAGGTCCAAGCAAATACATCTTGATATTCTCGAATCAGTCTTATTAGTTCTTCTTCCTCCTCTGTTGACACATCCTTTCCTATGTATGTACATCTTTCTTCTCCCTCTTCTACAATTACTATGATTTTCTATGTTTGTTCCTTGTTGTCATATGCCTCTCCTTCTCTTGCCTCTCTCTTAGGCATATGAATGGCTATTTTTTCTTTCTTCTACTTGATATCTTTTGAAGTGTTTTGGTACTTCAAAAAGATCAGGGGTTGGTTCAGTCTTACTTACACTTTCCTCCTGATTTGGTACTATAAGGGTTGCTTCTATTGCTAACACTTTTGTTGTTCCGTACTTCTCTTCAGCTTGAATGGCTTCTAGATAATGTTCCTCCAAATCAAATTCTGGTTCCATTTCTATGGTCTCGTATTCTTCTTTCCATTCCTTTTCTAATATTTCTCCGGCTTCTACCTCTTGAAGGACTACCATGTACAAGTGTACGTCGTAGCCTTCTTCGTCCACACATTCATTCATAGTCAAGACTTCTTCATTCACACATACATCTAAGGTTGCTAGAATTTCCATCCAACCGTGTGGTTCAAATGCTTCATCAAGAAAAACTTGAGGCATGTACATTGGGTCCTCTATGGGCCGATAATTTTGATGTCCTATGGGCCATAACTGCAGTTTTTTATCCTCCTTCTTTGCTTCCTTACACATCCATAATTGGGCATCCCCATGCATCCATGATTGATCGCTTGATCCACCACTATGGATAGACAAATCATCTTCTTCCTTATGTATGGGGTTCCATTGTAGTGGGGGTACATCTCTATACGCAAAAGTATGCAAGTTTATCTTGGTATTGTTTCCTTGATGTTGAAGGTATAATGAGTCTCGTCCTCAATCTTGCACTACCCTAAGTTGTCTCATGAAAGGTCGTCCTAATATCATCTCATAATTATTTGCCTTTCCAAATTGATAGATCGCTAATGTATGCTCAAAATTCAACTCCACAGGTGGTTAATTTGATATTTTCTAATATCCCCAATGGTTTCTCAACATGGCCATCTGCTAATTGAAGCTTCATGCGGGTTGAATGTAGGCCTGGCTTTCCCCATTTTTCCCAAATCTCTTTGGTGGCAATACCTACTCCTTCTCCTGTGTCCAGTATGGCCTTGGTCATGTATACATTGTATGTGACATGTCTAAATCGTCTGTTTTTGGGTCTGTTAGGATTGATCTAGGATTTTATGGCTCTAGTGCCTGCGGTGTGATGGGAATTTCTACCTGCCTTCACGGTTCTTTTTGCCTTGTGTTTCCTTCTTGTCTTCCTTATGTTTATTCTTCCTCCATTTTTCCTTAAGTTTTTCTCTCCTATCCTTCCACTTTTGGCTTTTTGTCATTTGGGTATTCTCACGTGGGTCCTCTGAATCTTCCACTACTTGTAATCTGGGTTCTACGGTTTTACTCTTTTCTTGCTCAAGGTCTGCTCGTTTTCTTTCTTGTTCTTTCGTTTGTGCTCATGTGATGGCCTTTAATGGTACGGTGTATTCATTGTCACTTCCAAACGATTCTATCACTTCGATTACATTAATAGGTGCAGTGTCATGAGCCTTATTGGGATTTTTTGCACAATCTCTAAAGGGATGTTCCTTTCCACAATTATTGCAATACCCTTCCCATGTCCTATGGGGTGGTGGGTTATATGGCCGAGTGCATTCTCTGATAAAGTGTTCTCCTCTGCATCTATAGCACGGTTATTTTGGAATAGGTGGTCTGATGGGTGGTCTTACGGGTGCTGGTGCTTTAGGTGTTATGTTGATGACATGCTACTCACTGGTCCTCATGAGAGGCATATTGCTGATTTTAAGGCTGATTTACATGCCTCATTTGAGATGTCTGATTTGGGGCATTTGCATCACTATTTAGCATTCAATTTATGCACATCAATGGTGGAATGGCTTTGTGTCAAACGAAATATATTGACACATTATTGCAGCATTTTGGCCTTGAAGACTAAAAGCATATTGCCAATCCTATGGAGACAGGTTTACGATTGAGTCTTTCGGATGCTGGAGATGCATTTGATGCTGTTCTCTATCAGGAGGATGTTGGATGCTTGATTTACTTATGCATTACTCGGCCATATATTCAGTTTGCTATCTCACAGATGAGTAGGTTTATGCATTGCCCAGGTGTCAAGCATTGGGAGGTGGTGAAGCACATCTTTTGCTACTTGAGTGGTACTTGGCTACTTGGGTTGTTTTATCCCAAGGGGGGATCACTACCGCCAGATTTGCATGCTCTTTTTTGACTTTGACTGGGCTGGTTGCTATGACACTCGTGTGTCCACTAGTGGCTTTTGCTCCATGCTTGGTAGCTCATGTATATCTTGATTGAGCAAGAAGCTGCCTATTGTTGAGTCAGTCTTCTGCCACCACCATCTTCACTGATAGTCAGAGCACATTGGCAGTTGCGAGGAGCCCTGTGTTCCATGCTCGCACTAAGCACATTGAGGTGCATTATCATTATGTCAGGGAGAGGTTCTTTACTGGGGAGATCAGCTTGGCATATGTGCCCACGCAGGAGAACATTGCAGACCTTTTCATGAAAGCTCTGCCTAGGGAGAAGTTTGAAGCTTTCCGCAAAGCTTTGGGCTTACTTTCTTTTGTGGATTGATTCCACATAGCTTGGCACTTCCTTATACATGAGTGCCAGCTCCGTGTTCAATGCATCACTCCCAGGGGGGATTTGTTGATATATTTAGGTAGTGATGTGTGTGAACACGCTAGGACCACCGGGGCACTTTTTTCCCTCTTTAGGAGGTTTTTTTCCCTCAGCTTGTATATATGCCTATTGGCCTAATGGGCTACTTATCTTTGTGCATTCTTTAGTAATACATTTAGTATTGTGTGTTGTGCTCCAAGCTTCTTCTTCTTCCTTGTGCTATTTGTGAACTTTCGTAGATGTCTAACTCCAACACTAAGTGCAGAAGAAGAAGCAGAGCTTGTAGCTTTGTTAAGGGAATATAGGGATGTGTTTGCGTGGCACTATAGAGACTTGAAGGGAGTAGATCCAAAAATTTGCTCTCTTACTATCCCCATGACTGCAGATGCCAAACCCACCAAACAAAAGCCCTACACATATAATGACACGTATGTAGCTAAAATAAAAGAAGAAATTGACAGGTTGATTGAAGCTGGATTCATCTATGAGATTAAGCATACTGAATGGGTGTCCCCCATTGTAGTGGTGCCCAAAAAGAATGGAAAGTTGCGAGTGTGTATTAACCTTAAAAAAGTTAATGCTGCTACGATTAGAGATAGTTATCCGCTTCCAATCACTGAACATTTATTGGAGCGTGTTGCAGGAAAGGAAGTTTATAGCTTCCTTGATGGAATTTCACATTACAACCAAGTAGCCATTGCACCCAAAGATCAACACAAGACGGCTTTTGCCATAGAGTGGGGAATCTTTGCATTTCGTGTGATGCCATTTGGGCTCACCAATGCACTTGCAACATTCCAAAGGCTCATGTCTCATGTCTTCAAAGAGTTCTTGCGATAGAGCTTAGAAGTATATGTGGATGATTTATGTGCTCATTCCCAAGAAAGAAGATACCACATCCCTAAACTCGGACATATTTTCAACAAGTGTAGAGAATATTGAGTTTGCCTGAACCCAGAAAAGTGTGTATTCATGGTACGTCAAGGTAAGATCTTAGGTCATATCATTTCTAAGAATGGAATATCAATAGATGAGGACAAAGTAAGAGCCATAGCGGAGTTGCCAAGACGAAGGAATGTTAAAGAGGTACAAGCCTTTATGGGCCATTTTGGATATTACTATAGATTTATCCACATTTATACTATCATAGCTAAAACTCTTAATGCCTTTCTTAAAAGTCATAGAATTCGATGTCAATTTTCATGCAGGTACACACCACAATAGAATGGCATTGTTGAATGCAAAAATAGACATATTATAGAAATAGCAATAGCTTTGATGGTTGAGAAGAATATGCCTCATTGTTAGTGGGTAGAAGCTGTGCATACTAGTGTATACATCATGAATAGAACTCTGACTTTTGCTGTACATCAAGTTACACTTGAAGAGAAGTTTATAGGTAAAAAGCCAAACCTATCACATATGAAAGTATTTGTTTGTATTGCATACGTACATGTTCTAGATGAGTTGAGGATGAAGCTTGATCCAAAATCAGAACAATGTATCTTCATTGGATACTCCCTTGAGAAAAAAAGGTATAAATGTTATAACCAAGAGAAGAGCCCTGATGAGGAACTTGGATTGCCCTTTGTGAAGACTCCAGGAGTTAGAAAGGCACATGTAAATGATACAAGGAGAAGTGACCCTGGACCAAGAAGATCTAGGAGGATGCGGAATTCTATGCAACGATTGACGTATGACAGCTATATGGCTCGACATTGTGCCTACATGACCAAGGTAATACAAGATGCTGAACCTTCTTGTTTTGAAGATGCAATTGGAAATGCAGATTGGGGAAAAGTTATGGATGAGGAGATGGCTGCCCTTTATGGAAACAATACATGGAAGCGAGTTCCATTGTCGCAAGGAAAGAAACCCATAGGCTGCAAGTGAGTTTACAAGGTAAAGCACAATGCTCATGGTAGCATAAGCAGGTACAAAGCACGATTGGTAGCAAAAGGATATGCACAAATATATGGCATTGATTATGAGGAAACATACAACCTTGTAGCTAAAATTTCTACTATCACAATGCTTGTTGCATTAGCTATAGAAAAAGGATGGACTTCGCATCAGATGGATGTAAAGAATGCTTTCCTACATGGTGAGTTATAGGAAGTATACATGGACCAACCATAAGGGTATGCAGATTCAAAGCACCCATAATATGTTTACAAGTTGCAAAAGTCTTCACATGGGCTTAAACAAGCCCCTCGTGCTTGGCATGCAAGGATTGCTGACTACCTAACCA
Organism: Ceratopteris richardii; assembly: GCA_020310875.1. Taxonomy (NCBI): domain Eukaryota; kingdom Viridiplantae; phylum Streptophyta; class Polypodiopsida; order Polypodiales; family Pteridaceae; genus Ceratopteris; species Ceratopteris richardii. The sequence goes on along the minus strand of CM035427.1, from coordinate 158,741,277 downwards.
CCATTAGGTTTTCTATGTGTGATGCAGATCATTCACTATATGCAAGGAAATGTGATGATGGCATCACAATCATGGCTATTTATGTTGATGACTTGATTGTAGGAGGCAACAATGAAGCAAGTATTAAAGAGGTAAAGCAACTCCTTATGCAGGAATTTGACATGAAAGATCTTGGTGTGCTGCACTATTTCTTGGGCATTGAGTTTATACATACAAAAATAGGTATATGGATGTCACAAAGGCAATATGCCTTGAATATGTTGCAAACGTATGGTATGGCTGATTGTAAGCCAATTTCTATGCCATTAGATCAAAATTTGAAGTTCGATACTACATCAAGTGAAGCATTGGAAAATGCTACTATGTACAGGAAAATTGAGGGAAGTTTGATACATCTCACAATTACAAGGCCTGATCTAATATACAATGTTGTACTTGAAAGTCAATTTATGCAGGTTCCCAAGAAACCACATTTAGATGCTCTGAGGTGCACTCTACGTTATGTGAGTGCTACTTTTAGTTATGCATTGTTTTATGAAGTTGGTGTAGATTTGCAGGTTCATGGATACACTGATGCAGATTGGGCTGGTTTCATTGCAAATAGAAGGTCTACTAGTGGCTTTCTAGTCTCAATTGGGAGTGCAACTATTACATGGAGCAGTAAGAAGCAACGCACTATTGCTTTGTCAAGTACAGAGGCTGAGTATAAAGGTGTTGCAATGGTAGCATGTGAGGCATCATGGCTAGAGATTTCTACTTGCAAGTTTAGGTGTGGAAGTGCAAAAGCCTACCACCATCTATTGTGATAATCTTAGTAGGATACAATTAGCACAAAATCCTATTTTTCATGCTCGAACAAAGCATATCAAGGTACATTATCACTTCACTAAAGAGAAGGTATTAACAGGTGATATTGATCTTGTTTATGTGAGATCGGAAGAGCAGGTTGATAATATTTTCACTAAAGCACTTGAAGCAGAGAAGCTAAAGAAGATCCATTCTCAACTATTTGGCCTACACTTATTAGGTTTCTAGTGATAGTGGGTACATAGAGAGCCTTACTCAAAATGTTTGTCCTGCCATTGAAAGCTTTGACATTACCAATCTTCTCCACATTGTGCTTTGTGTCATCCCTTGTTTGCACTTCATTCTCCAATTCAGATAGAAGAGCAATGTTGCATGCAACATGATTTGAACATCCGAAATCTATGTAGAACAAATGATCATCTTCTTTACCTTCTTTGTGGCTTAGATTCATAAGAAGCAATGAGTCTTCATGTGGTTGATCTTCTGAATAATTTTTGTAGTCCTTTCTATTATAGCCTCTATTGTTATTGTTGAAGTTATGTCCACCTCTGCCTCTATCGCTGCCATATCCATCTCTTCCACTTCCTTTCTAGATCTTCCCATTGAACCAACAATTCTGAGTGGTGTGGCTAGTCCTATCGCAAATGGCACAAGATTGAACATTTTGACCTTTGGCTTTGTCATGCTTTTTTCCTTTCTTCTTCCCTTTCCACTTGCTCTTGCTTGCGAAGTTGTCTTGGGAAGTCTCCTTTTCATCTTCTTCCTTCTTCTTGCCTTTCAACTTCTTATCCTTCTTCTTTGCATATAGAGCACTAGTTGAATTACCATTATAGGAGTTACCTTCCTTTATGGTATTGTTGGCCTCTTGGTTGAAGAGTTTTCCAAGAAAGATGTTGAAGTCTCGAGTTTGCACATCCATGATGAGATCATAAGTTGTGGTGAAAGATTGCCATTGTTTATCATTTCGAATCCCGTTGAGAATTTGCCTCATGATAGCCTCTTCTTCAATCAGCTCTCCAATGGATGCTAACTGATCTGCAACCTCCTTAACCTTGGTAACAAACTCTGTGATAGTTTGTTTAGGTGTCTTCTTCATTTGGTTGAACTTGTTCCAAAGATGATTCTTTCTTGCTTTGGTACTAGCAGAAAAGAAATCTCGCGAGCATCCCAAGTCTCTTGAGATGTCTTGCATCCTCTAATAAGTGGTAATAGAAATTCAGAGATAGAGTTTAGTATGTACGACCTTGCTTAAGCATCCCTTGCGCACCAAAGTGTGGGCTTATCTGTCTTCTCTTGTGTAGGTCCTCCTTTGGATCTTGGAATAGGCATAACTTCATCACCTGCTACAATTCCATAAAGATTTCTACCTTGAAAATAGGCCTCCATTATGATTTGCCAAACCACATAGTTGTGTCAATCAAGCTTCTCGGTCATTGAGGGAAAGCCATCACCCATCTTGATCTAGCTCTAATACCACTGAAAGAACTTGGAGGAGTCCATAGGAGGTAGAAAAGTGAGTTGCAAAGCGATAAAGTTTGGTCCAGCCAACCGGCACAAGACGAGCACTTGAGCTTATGGAGACTCAAATATACCTTATGGGCATGCGATAAGTGCAAAAAAATGCACTATGTACTTTGGAGCATCAAGGAGAAGGAGTCGATACAAGACAGCTAGGTTCGCGCATCGACTAGCTCAAAAAACTTACTATCTATGGATGAAACAATGAACTTCAAATGCTCATAGCGACCAGCGTGATTACAATTAGAAAAAATCCTTTAATGGGAGTGATACACATAGGTTTGAGTGTATATAATGCACAAGATTACAAGAAATAAGCAAAATATGCTTTGAATCAAACACTCAACAGTGGTACCTCCTATTTTTTAGGAATACACAGAGATTGACCCCAAGATAGAGAAACTTGGATCTCTCTCAATTTACTAAACCAAATGCTATGAATTTACATGTATAAACTAGATAATAATACTTTCCAATGAGCCATCTCATCCAATTTGGATCTTTGTAGAGAGAGCAGCAGTCTCTGCAAGCTTACTGTTGTCAAAGAAGATGATGCGAAAAATGAAGGAGCAAGACAATAATGGTCACAAGAGTATGTATATTGCTTTCATGTATTGTACAAATGATTTGAAGTCTTTATATAGACTCAAGAAGTGATCCATGACTTCTACAAGTGGACTTTGAATTCAAATGAAGGTCGTATGAGTTGTTGGAGGGAATCAATTCACTTTCCTACAATCTAGGAAAAGTGAAGATCTAGTTTGATCTACTTTTAGGTGATTGATTGAATCATTTATTGCAACTCAACCACCACAAATTTTTAGAATTTATGTATGCCCTTGTATGAGCAACATATATCAAGATACCTACCAAGCTTCGATACTCTTTAATGTCTTCAATTTTCTCACCTTCATAAACACTAAGTTTATGATTCGTCTCTAAAGGTGTACTTGCACATTTAGTGTTCTCCATTTTGACCTTGAGAAGTAGATCCTGAATGTGGGTTCTCTGAGTCAAATACATTCCTTCATTTGTGTATATCACCTGCATACCTAGGAAATATGTGAGCTCACCTAAGTCACTGATTTTGAACTCCTCTTGCATGTATCTCTTGATCCTTTGAATGTCATTCAAATCATCATCTATCACAATAATAAACTCTACATATACACATAGATAGATAACCTCATTGTGACCCCTTTTGATGAATAGAGAAGGATCTAAGTTGCTAGGTCTGAACCCTTGATCTTGAAGATATGTAACCAATTTGTAATTCCAAGCTTTAGGATCTTATTTCAATACATACAATGCTTTCTTAAGTCTGCAAACATAAGATGCATGACTAGGGTTTTCAAAACCTGGTGGCTGTGACATGTATACCTCTTCACTTAACCAACCATTTAGAAATGCATTTTTCACATCAAGTTGAAGGTAAGCAACATGAGCCTCATTTCTTACATGGTACAAAGTGGTAAGTGTATCACAGGCATCTTTTGTTATTTTGCAAGAGCCAGTATGAGGGATAATGGCACGTTTGATAGACAAGCTATGAATGCATGTGCCTGAGCATCTCTGTCATCACAATGAAGTTATTCTACAATAGGTGAAGTAGGAATCACAACACAAACATGAGCCTCGAGATCATCATCTTCAACACCATCTACATCACCTTCAATAATTGTATTTCAAAGTGTAGTAGGTTGTTTTTCAACACCTTGCACAATATTCCAAAGTCCTTTTGTGACCAATACATGACACATCACATATGTGCATAATGGGTAATTGGTACCATCTAACTTATCATCAACAAACAACATATGGAATACATCATTGCTTTTAGCCATGGCCAATAACTAAAATACCTTGATGTTGAAAAATGATTGTATCTTAAAAAGTTGAACAGAACTACCTTGTCAAGTTTTGCTAAACTTGTAGTAGAATTTGAGACGTTTGTATTGGCAAACCAAAACGTCTATATATGTCTAGTGCAAAAAGACAAAATTGCCTACATAGGTAGTGTGATAGTGCGTTTGGAGGCCGAAATAAGCTCATATCAAAATTTCAACACCACATAGCAAAGGTGTTTTGTACTCCTAATCACCCTGAGTATGCTCACCAAATTTAGTGCGATTTTGAGACTATAACTAGAGGGGTGTTGTTGCATGCATGATCTATCCTTTTGCCATACCGTCTACTAGCCCAGCTCTTTGCCGACTTGCCATCACATAGAGATCATCTTCTTTGGTTCTCCTCCCAACCATGCCTGAGAGTCTCGTTCTCTACATGATGAGTTTTTTGGGAGTACAAGGACATAGGAACTACTAGAATCCCCCCTTGAAAGTGCTAATATAAAAAATATGTACACTTTGTGCTGATATCATCCATCCCATGTCTACACAAGAGGAGGTTTAGGGTTGTCACAACCTTACCCCTACAATAGATAGCCAACTCAAGGACCTAACATGTACTATCACATTGAGCAAAAGTACACCAACCACAACACTGAGAACTGTCCATTTAATAGGTAGCCAAGACCAATTGTACCACCTCAGTATAGACCGTATGGATATCTGCTTAGGGAAGAAAGAGAAGTTCCAAGATATAACTCTTACTCGGGACCACACGGAGCACCTAGACCATATGAACATGGAGGATATGGTCAACCACAACCAGTACTAGGACAACAACCCTCCCACCCACAAAATGTAGTACTAGTAAAGTACGCCCTACCAGAGGAAAATCTAGAAAGAGCCATAGTATCAATGACATCATTGACTAGCTCAAAAACTACAAACTAGGGTTTTGGTCAGACTCAAGGAGAGTATTAATCTTATGATGGAAGCCTGATAGAATATGATGAGACATATGAACAACAGTACTATGGTTATGAGGGATATGAAAATTCTTATGGACCTGAGTATGCTAATCTCATGTACAGAGCACCTAAAGCCCCAACTCCTATTAGGCCACTGATTAGACCACCTGCCCCAAGGGGACAATGCTATAGGTGTGGAATGCACTTTACCCTACAATGCACCACCCCCTTGAGTATGGGAAGGTTACTATAACAAATGCGGTAAAGAGCACTTGTTTCGAGATTGTCCAAAAAATCCCAACAAGGTCTTGACCACCACTCATATCAATGTGATTGAAGTGATTGAATGATCAAGAAGTGACAAGGAGTACACAATACCACTGAAGGCTATCACTCGAGCCCAGGCCAAGGAAAAAGTGGTAAAGGAAACATTAGGTGATTCTAAGATGGAAAAAGGATTAGAACCTAAAACCCAAGTAGTCGAGGATTCAGAAGACCTAGAGGAAACTAACAAAACAAGGAAGACACAAAAATGGAAGGCTAGAAGAGAAAAATTAATGAATGAATGGATGAAGAAGAAAATTGAGGAAGAAGGGAAAATGGTGAAAGAAAGGAAGGAGCATCAAGAATGAGAGGTGCAAAGGAACTCTCATCAAGCTACCAAAGAATCCAAGCCAAAAGCGGCCGGATCAAATTTAGTAGATCCCATACCAGAAGACTTGAACATGTGGTTGAAAGCATATCAGTCTAGAATCAAAACTGGACCTAGCATAGAGCAACATGAAAAAAACTATCCAAGAGGGGAATTAGAGAAGGAAAGACTGGAAATGTGTAGAAATATCATTGAGATAGCTCAAACCACACTTGAACATACTATCCCAACCCTCCTCGAAATGAGAATGCCAGAAAAGCCATGTTTGGAAGCAAACAACCAAAAACTAGTAAAGGAACAACAAGAGGAAAAAAAGAAGGAACACATTTGGAGTAACAAGGAAGAAAAAGTATCAATGATTCCAAAATTAGAGGCGAATTGGCCACAATACCCATGGGCCAGGATTCAGGAGGAATGGTGGAAAAAGAATGAGAACTCTCTACCACCCTTTTGTGATCCTAGATCAAAATCAAGAAGAAGCGAATAGCATATCCACACAACCCAACTATATGGGAGAGTACGAGAGAAAATAAAATTTATTCCAGGCTCCCACTATCAAGGGCAAAGAGGAAAGATCACAAAATTAGACCACATAACTTATCCAAACTCAAGAAAATGAAAATACAATGTTTATTAACGATAGAAGAATTACTATGAGCGAAGCCCCAATTGTGGAAACAATTGGCCAAATAGTTGAAGATAGAAGTGGAAGAAGTTGTCAAAGAGAGTAAAGAAGTAGATGCTCCACCAACCATCCGAATCCCAATAGATAAAGTTGGTGAATTCAATGAGGGAGATGAAGGGAATACGTGTCTACCCATCAATTTTAATGGATACATGACTAAAGTGATCTTAGACACCATAGCAGGTGTAGGCATAGCCAGTAAAGAGATTTGGGAAAAATGGGGAAAGCCAGCCCTACGACCCACATGAATGAAACTCCATCTAGCAAACGGTCATGTTGAGAAACCACTGGGAATCCTAGAAAAGGTTATGTTGACCACTTGTGGAGTAGAATTCGAACATACATTAGCCATCTGCTAGTTTGGAAAAGCTAGCAATTATGAAATGATCTTAGGAAGACCATTCATGAGACAAGTGAGAGTTGTGCAAGATTGGGGAAGAGATGTGTTGTATCGACAACACCAAGGTATGACTACAAAGATAAATTTACATATCTTCACATATAGAGATGTACCCCCATTACAATGGAACTTAGTCCATAGTGAAGAAAACGATCTGTCCATCTATAGCGCAGGATCTAGTGAACAATCATGGATTAAGGAAGATGTCTAGCTATGGATGTGTAAGGAAGAGAAAAGAGAGGAAACAAAAGCACAAGTATGGCCAATAGGACACACGAATTACAAACCCATAGATGACCCAACTTACATGACCCAAATGTTTCTCAACAAATCATTTGAACCACACGAATGGATGGAGATATTAGCCACCCTAGATGTGTGTGTAAACGAGGAAGTGTTGACCTATGAATGAATGCATAGATGAAGAAAGTTATGATGTGAATCTTTACATGGTAATCCTCCAGGAAATGGAAGATGGTGAGTTATTGGAGAAAGAATGGAGAGAGGATTATGAGAGTATTGAAGTGGAGTTAGAGTTTGATTCAGAAGAACAATACTTAAAAGAGATTATGTCCAACAAAGAGGTGGAGGCACCAAGAGTGTTCACCATAGAAAAGTACCAAGAGAAACTGGACAATGAGGAATTTCAAGCTCGAACAGAGCAACCATCGGATCTTTTTGAGGTTCCAGAACATTTCAAGCCGTATGAAATAGAGGAACAAAAAATAGCAATCCAAATGCCAAAAAGAGAAGCATATGATAATAAGGAACAAACTAAGAAGGTGATAGTAACTATGGAAGAGGAAGAGGAGATATGCACCTACATAGGGAAAGATGTTATCCCCTGAAGAGGAATAACACTTGATAGAATTGATCAAATAATATAGATACATATTCTCATGGACCTACAAAGACCTCAAGGGATTGGACCCTGCTATTTGTTCCCACAAAATTCCAATGACCCCTGATGCAAAACCCTCAAAACAAAGACCCTACATGTATAATGATGTCTATTATGCTAAAATTAAGGAAGAAATCGATAAACTATTGGCAATAGGATTCATTTACGAGATAGAACATACAAAATGGGTATCACCTCTGGTAGCAATGCCCAAGAAGAATGGTAAACTTAGGGCGTGCATCAATTTAAAAAAGGTTAATGTAGCTACGATTCGTGATAGTTACCCATTACCCATAACTGACCACCTCTTGGAAAGAGCAGTAGGCAAGGAGTTCTACAACTTCCTTGATGGATTCTCCACTTCAGTAATAGGAGTGGCTTGTTCTATTTTGGTTCTAGGGAGTACATGTCTCCTATTTGATGGTGGAGTTGCTTCTTACACTTTTAGTACCTCCCTCATTATTTTTTCTCCTCGCATCACCGATTGTGAGCTTGTGCCTGCGTCTTGAGTTACCTTCGCTCATTTTTTTCTTCTTTGGTACCATTGCCGGCTTCACATACTTAGCCATTTCAGTAGATGATGGCATTTCTTTGAGGTATTCTCGAATGCCTAATGTGTGGTATATTGATATTGTCAGAGCCACAATTCCATTCAAAAACTTCTTATGACCCCATTGCTTCTTGACCTCAAATAATCATTCTTGAATATAGGGTGTCAAGTTTACTTGGTTGCCTATTTGCTTGGCGGCATGAGATAGTAATTGAACCATTAACTTTTTTGGTGCCATATATCTATGCATATTAGGAAAGGAGAAATGTTGATCCACCAATCTGACTTCTTCTTCAATATCAATATGGTTAATATCCAAGAACGTTATGGTCTTTGTGCCATGACTTTCTTCCTTGAGATTAGTGGTCCCATCCTTGATCCATCCAAATGCTTCTTTACTGAGCTCGTGCATGAATTGTATTGTTACCCATTCACCTTTTTGCATTGAGAGATCAAAATACTTATGATTCCCAACCTTCTTCAAAACATCCAAAGTGGATGGAATTTTGTGTGGGATCTTGAAGTCTTGAGACATCACTCGAAATTGATGGTCCGTATCCATGATTCTAATCGTCACCAAGAACAAGTGTTCGCCAGTTGGTTGGTCTTCTTGGAACCAATGTCCTTTGGCCTTGGTCACACTCTTCATTGGAAATTCAAGCACTTCTTACTGAATTGTCGCTTCAGAGTCTTCGAAAGCCATTTGTACTCATAATGTAGGAGAGAATGAGTTCAAGAGAGAAACAAATTTCACATGTTTATGTGTAGTTCATTAATACGTTGTTCTTCTCTACTCTATACCATCTTGCATAAGTAGAGACAAGTAAGGTACCTTACCATTAATTTTCTTAATTTTTAATCCTAAAAGAAAACAAGAGATTAGTTGATAGCCAAAGAATTTATTTATTTACAACGTATGGTCATTCCTATGATAGTAGAAGCTAAGTCCTATTCCGGTTATGAAAATGTGCACCACTACTTTTATTGAAGAAGTTGTGTGCCGAATGCATGGCCTTGTAATGTGGCCCTATCATGCATACTCTAGATGCAATTGATACTTTATGAGTGCAAGAAGAGATTTGTTGATCCTCTCGATTGATTTTTGGTTGTTTCCTGGGTCTCCATATGAAAATCATATTCTATGTCAAGGGTAGCTGCCTTTGGTGCCTTTCCTTTCTTTTACTCTTGAATGTAGTCATTGACCTATTCTTGATTTTGAATTGGGATTTTTGAGTGGTGGTTTCTTGGGGTTTCCCGTGATCCTTTGTAATTTCCTTTGCGTGATTCTGCTGGTATGATATTTCCTTGAGTTTTTCTATCTCTTGGCTCGCTATGCTCCAGACCACTTTCGGAATCCATATATGTTGCTGTGATTTCTTGAGCCTCCACCAATGATTTTGGAAGCCACACGCAAAGAATTCTTGGTTTATCCCATTGCGATTTCGAATAGTGGTTGTTTTGTTGCTCTTTGAGTAAAGGGCCGATCTATTCTTGCGTTGTACTTGCATGCTGAGGTAGTTTATCCTTGCGTACCTGTTGGTGTTCTTTGTGGTATTCTAGCAGTTGATATCCATGTTGTTTTTTTCTTTATAGTCTTGCTAGGTTGAGAAATGTCCTTAATTTTTCCCTCAAGTTCATGTCATTGTTAGCTATATAATTTGTTGATTTTACACGCACTGAAAGGCTTCCATTTTGCATATTAGATGTTTGACTACAAGTATTTTGCATAGAAAGAGGTTGCCAAGGGATGTAAACTACAAACAAATGACGCTTAAAACAACTAGGAATATGGAAATATGGACTGTACTGATCACTGGGGTGGCAAGTGCATTGTTGTAAGCTTTAGATATATTACTGGTGTCTGGAATCACCAACATTCCCAAGAATATGGGGGTACAAGGGGAGATTTGGTGGCAGAGAAGAGGGGTTATGGCCCCTAAAGGCATGCGTGTGAGAGTTTTTGGGGAATTCACTTTTGACACAAAGGAGGATTGGAAAGAGATGCTTGAAGGACAGAGGGAAGTGCTTAGTACAGGGGGGGAGTACTCATCAATTTGCACGCAGGAGCTGGATCTTTTTCATTGTTTTGTTTTTTGGGATTTTTATGTGCGCAGGAGGGAAGTCAGAAGGGAGGTTATACCCAATTACTCCCCACGGGAGGGTTTCTTTTCCAAGGAGGATGAGCAGATTGTTGAGTGCAGACGGGGGAGGGAAACCATATATGCGGCAGAGGGGAAAAAGGTGTCTCTTCTTCGTTTTTTCGGAGGGCTGCTGCTGCGGGGTTTCGACTGCAAGTGCCGAGGAGAAGAGGAGGGCCTCTGCGTGCTTGCCAAGGAGGGCAGGAGTTTTTTTCTTGTCGGGTGTCTTTTGGGAGGTGGCCAGCTACGCAACATGGAGCGAGGAGGGGAGGCAGCTCTTCGTCCTCCTCTGATTCCAGCCGCTAAATTTTCAGCTCGTTGTAACTGCCCGGCCATAAGGACAATTAGGGAGAAACACAAGGGGGCAGCAGCCGGCTGGAGGTGTGCACAAGGAGGGACAGAACTCTTGCATTGGAATGCTGCCGGAGATGTGTGTTGCTAAGGAGGCACGCACTGGAGTATAGAAAGGAGGGGACGCCCCGAGGTGTCAAAGGAAGAAGGGGACATGAGGGGAGGTCGGTCATTTTGCTATCTGATGATGCATCCGACAGAGAGCTTCTGAAGGAGGATGATATGTTGAAGCTTCGAAAGTCAATACCAATATGCTCAAATAATCTTGGATGATGCATGATGCTATAAAGGGGGCGAAATCATGATGATCGGGAAATCATATGCAAACACCACCTCTGGGCGGATGATGTTGGTAATGAGAAATCATCTGGCGCACTGAACATCTGGAAAATTTGGACGACGTGTTGTTGTACTTTTGATCCGACCAAGGCCTTCTCTATCAATGACTGCGATTTGATTTTGTCTATACTGTTCTGAGATGTGAAAATGGGTAGGAGGAGGTCTTCTGCAAAGTTTCATCGGACTCCATCTGCTGAAGTTTGATTGGACTAAAGGCACACAAAAGGAGAGGGGCAGCTCATTCAAAGGGAAGCATTCGATGTGAAAGAACTCTTTTGGTGTGAGATGTGGCAATTAGAATTCCTATTCAGCGATGAAGACATGCATGGTTCTGAATGATTTGTAAACGCCTTGCGAGGCATAATGTGATATCATCTGTTCATAACACACAAGTATGTCTGTAAGGCTTGTGCTTTTGAAAAACATTCGAGCTAAATCAAAAGAAACATAGGGGGTTTCACGCATCATCGTTGTTGGTACAATTCTCGATTGAAGAGCTTTCCTACTCCGAACTATTGATAGATGCACACCTATTTTGTATTGTTGAGTCCACCTTCTGGTTGCAAACTGTAAACGTCCACTGAACTGTTGCAATGCATATTGAGGAGGGGTAGTTAAAAATATATCTTTCTACATTACATTCATTCAGTCTTCCTCGATAGACAAGAGTATTCATGAAAGTTTTACGTGTATGCATGATCATAAGGACTTTTGGTTGAAGTAGTAGTTGTATAGCGCACAAAACGTGTTGATGCTTGTCAGAGAGATACATAGGGCAAAGTTTGAGCTTCACATGAAAACTATTCATGGTTCGTTGTTTGTAGACTTGGTTCATGATATGCACATTCATGAGATGATAAACACATTGGGTTTTGAACCACAACACTTTGACACGAGGTCTGCATTGAGAATTAAATGCTTAGAACTGAACTTGGTTTTTTGTGAACTCCTTCAGGCTTGGTTTGTAGACCTATCGGCCATAATGCCTTTTGTATTGATTGAAAGACGGATATTTTCACCTGTAAGGGAAGAATTTTTAAACCATAAACGTCTCTAGTTGTCTTCGAGACCTTCTCAACTCTAGTTTCGAATGCACATGCTTATTCTACAGTAATGTTTGGTGTGGTGGGATGTAGTTGCGTTGAAAAGTGTATATGCATACAATATTGTTTTCGATTTATGGCTATGACTTTGCATTCTACCATAACCCTACATATGTGGTTAGGCACAACTATGGTGGTTTCAAAAATTATAGAGCTTAGCCAATGTTTTTCAAGAAGTTCGTAGGAAACGGGGCAGCGACTTTGGAAGCAGGTGCATTGGTGCTTGATAGTGACCGCAGACTTTATAGACGCATGTGCATTGGGAATTGAGATACCTTGTGATGTCACAATTTTTCTATCAATATTTGGAACTATCGAGAAGGTGAGGGTTGAAGGGCTAAGGGCATGTGTGAGTATATGTGTAGGAGTGCATGTGAGTATGTGTGCGTGTGTATGTGTGCATAGGTGAAAAGTATGGCAGAGTGAGTGAGAAAGTGAGAGAGAGAAGGGAAGAAGGGGCTTAAGATGACCAGAAGGGTGAGCAAGAAAAGAGTGTGCTTGCAAGGGTCACTCTTGAGAGTGAGTATTGGTTTATCTATATCCTTTTCTACACCTATATTTGAGACTTATTGAGGATTTAGAGGAGGAGAGATATGTCGATTTGAAGCGGGTTAGGCAAACCTTAAGTATATATAAGGATCTTTTCCCCTTGCTGTAGGAGTAAACAGTCATATAGAAGAATTGATTAGAGAGTCATGCAAAACCTCACTACTTGTAGGCAATTCTTGCTTAGGATACTCATGAGACACCTCACTGCTTGAACCTTCTTCCCTATCTTCATTCAGGTCTGCTTCCCTAGGTAAGATTGTGCTAATGATTTGTGATGATCTAGCCTCCAAAAGACTAAAGACTACTTTATGCCCTACTTTCACCGATATGTATCCCTATGTAAGGTCTATGCTGACTTCATTTTCAAAAATCTAGTCTTGCCCTAGGATCAAATCTTCAATAAGGTCTTCATCTTTGTATACCAAGAATCTTTGCTTTATAGTGGAATTTCCTAGATGAAGGGACATTAGCACTTCTCCTATATACTCAGTAGTTCCAATTCCTAAGTTTAAGTATGGTTGGGAAATACTAGTATTTGTGTTTTTTCATGAATGACTTGGTAGTTTGCCATGGGTACATGTTCCTCTCCCGGTACACATTGTTTTTCTCTTTGTCTCATCCACTCTTTTCGCTTCCTGATTCGCTCCAGAGCTTCTATTTGAGCTTCTTCTCTAATTTTCTCTTCTTCCCTTTTCCAAATTTGTGCTCCCATGAGTCGTGCTAACATTCGATCCATTAGTGGTTCCATATACCTTTTAACTCTACGGCCACTAATGTAGTTGGGAAGTACATCTTTGTCTAGTGTGGCTAAGTTTACTGCTCCGTTGGTTGAGATTCAATTTATCAAAAGTGATCCATATCCTTGCTGCTGTAATTTCTTTGCATGTTGTTTCAATATGTACAGTAATATCAAATCACCTTCCTTTAAGCCCTTATCTTTAATATGTGCGTCATAATATGCTTTTTGTCTCCTTTTAGCGGCATAAATTTTGGCCATAACTTTTAGTCTTGTTTCATGCAATTTTTCAATTCGGTCCAACTATTGGGATAGTTCATGGCCCTTTCCCCTTTTGAATAATTGTTTTCCAATTATGGTGTAGTCCTTACTCATTTCCTCTAGAGTTTGCTTCCTTGCTAGACTAGCACCTTCCTCATGTGCTCGTGTTTTCAAGAATTTTACCTTACTCCATGTTGGTGCTATTGTAGAGAACTCTAAAGATGCATAGTCCTCAGGGGTATTCTCCTTGCATTCTTGGCAACTGCAAATGTGTTCATGTACGTCTTTTGGCATGTCCGACGAGTATAATCCCAAAATTTTCAATTCATGTGTTCATGTGTTCAAAATAGGTGCTGAACTTAATCATCATTTTAATTCATTAAATGCCTTTTAACATTCCTCCGTTCAAGTAAATTGAGTTAGCAACCGACATAAAGGTTTTGTGGTTATAGTGTACATGTGGATAAATTGATGATAGTATCCACAATGACCCATAAAGGCTTGTACTTCCTTCACATTTTTAGGTCTAGGTAAGTCTAAGATCACCTTAATCTTATCCTCACATGTGGAGATTCCATTCCTTGATACAATATGTCCCAAGATCTTTCCTTGCCTTACCATAAAGACACATTTTTTTGGATTCAAGCATACTTGATACTATCCGCATTTTTTGAATATGCTCCGTAGTTCAGGAATGTGTTCATTTCTTTGACTGGAGTAGCTACCCAAATTGTCTACATATACTTCCATGCTTTTTCTTAAAAGTTCCTTGAATACATGACATATCAGTCTTTCAAAAGTTTCAGAGGCATAGTGAGCCTGAATGGCATCACTCGAAAAGTGTATACTCCCCATTGAGTTGTGAAAGCTATCTTATGTTTGTCCTCCGTGGCAATGGCTACCTAGTTATAACCTAAGAATCCATCTAGGAAGCTATAGACTTCCTTGCCTGCAACTCTTTCCAATAGGTGGTCGGTGATAGGTAATGGATAGCCTTCATGTATAGTAGCTGCATTCACTTTTTTCAAATTGATGTAGAGTCTAAGTTTACCATTCTTCTTGGGTACTACTACCAAAGGTGATACCCATTTTATATGCTCTATCTCATAAATGAATCCTACCGCTAAGAGCTTGTCAATCTCTTCTTTAATCTTAGCCTAATAAACATCATTATATGTGTATGGTCGTTGCTTTGAGGGTTTTGCTTCAGAAGTTATAGGGATTCTATGGGAACAAATGGATGGATCTACTCCCTTGAGGTCTTTGTAGGTCCATACAAATACATCCCTATATTCCCTGATTAGTTCTACCAGTTCTTGTTCTTCTTCTAGAGATACATCTTTTCCAATGTATGTGCATCTCTCTTCTTCTTCCTCCATGGTTACTAGCACTTTCTTGGTTTGTTCCTTGTTGTGAGAAGCCTCTCCCTCTTTGGCTTCTCTCTTGGGCATTTGAATAGCTATCTTTCATTCCTCCACTTCGTATCTTTTGAAATGTTCCAAAACTATGAAGAGATCTAGTGGTCACTCTACTTTGTCTAATATTTCCTCATTGCCTTGTCTTGTTGGGACCCCTTCTACCATGAACACTTTTGGTGTCTCTTCTCCATTGTTTGCCTTAGTTTCTTACAAATATCATTCCTCTGAATCAAATTCTGGTTCCATCTCTATGCTTTCATAATCCTCCCTCCATTCCCTTTCTAGTAATTCTCTCGCTTCCATTTCTTGAAGGATTACCATGTAAAGACTTATATCATATCCTTCTTCATCCACACACTTGTTCATGGTTAGTACTTCTTCATTTACACACACATCGAGGGTGGCTAAGATTTCCATCCATCCGTGTGGTTTGAATGCTTCATATGGTAAGATTGGAGGCATCTATGTTGGATCATATATGGGTCGGTAATTCTGATGCCCTATTGGCCATAACTAGGTTTTGTTTTCTTCTCTTTTGGCCTCTTTACTCATCCATAGCTGAACATCTTCATTCATCCATGATTGGTCACTAGATCTTGCACTATGAATGGACAAGTCATCTTCTTCTCGATGGACTGGGTTCCATTGTAATGGGGGTACATCCCTATATGCAAAAGTGTGCATATTTATCTTTGTAGTTGTCCCTTGGTGTTGTGAATACAATGCATCTCTTCCCCAATCTTGTACTACTCTGAGTTGTCTCATGAATGGTCATCCCAAAATCATTTCATAATTATTGGCTTTCCCAAACTAACATATGGCTATAGTGTGTTCAAATTCTACTCCGCAAGTGGTCAACATAATTTTTTCTAGTATCCGTAGTGGACTCTCCACGTGACCGTCTGCTAGTTGAAGGTTCATGCGCATTGATTGTTGGGTTGGTTTTCCCCATTTTTCCCAAATCTCTTTGGTGGCTATGCCTACACCAGCTCTAGTGTCTAAGATGGCTTTAGTCATTTATCTATTAAAAGTGATGGCTAGGCATGTATTTCCTTCATCTCCCTTACTAAATTCTCCAATGGCTTAGCTCGTAGTAATTCTTCTATTGTCAAGAAGCATTGTATTTTAGTTTTCTTGAGCTCTCATAAGTTGTGTGATGTCTTATCTTGTGATCTTTCCTTCTTGCCCTAGATCATAGGAGCATGGATTACTACTGACCTTCTCTTGTATCCTCCCATATAATTGGGTAGCATGGAAATGCTATTCGATTCTTCCCTGTTTTGGTCGAAGATGGACACTTGCTCATATACCTCTTCTAAGTTTGATATAGGTTGATTTTCCCAAGTGTCTAATTCTTTGAAGGGTGGTGGAGAGTTTGCATTCTTTTTCCACCGTTCCTCTTAAATCCTGGCCCACAAGTCTTGTGGCCAATTGGCCTCTAATTCTGGAATTACTAAACTCCGTTCTTCCTTGTTCCGCTGGTGTTTTTCACGATTCTCCTCTTGTTGTGTCTTTATTGGTTTTTAAGTGTCATTTTCTAGGCATTTGTTGAACTTGCTTTCAGGTATCCTCATCTTCGAAAGGATTGGGCTAGCATTTTCTATGGTGGTTTGAGCTATTTCTATGAGTTTCTTGCATATTGCCAATCTTTCCTTCTCTAACTCTCCTTGTGGATAGAGTTTCTCATGTTACTCTATGCTTGGTCCGGTCTCGATTTTGGACTGATAAGCCTTCAACCACATATCCAAGCCTTCTGGCATTAGATCTGCTAGAATGGATCCTAGTTTGAATAATTTTGATGCTTGGATAGTCTGATGGGCATTTCCTTGTGCCTCTAGTTTCTAAGGTTTCTTCCTTTTCTTCACTGTTTTCTCATTCTCTTCACTTTTCTTCTTCAACCATTAATTGCTGAGTTTTTCTCTTCTAGTCTTCCATCTTTGTGTTTTCCTTGTTTTGTTAGTTTCCCCTAGGTCTTCTGAATCCTCAACTACCTGAATCTTAGGTCCTAAACTTTTATTTGTTTCAGATTTAGAATCTATTTCTTTTACGGTTTGTCCCTTGGCTTGGGCTTGAGTAATGGCTTGCATAATGTATTCTTTCTCACTTCCAGATGATTCAATGACTTCTATTACGTTGATCTGGGTGTAGTGATGTGAAACTTATTGGGGTTTTTTGAGCAGTATCTAAACAGACGCTCCTTTCCACAATCATTGTAATATCCTTCCCATGTCCTAGGGGTTAGTGGGTTGTACAGCAAAGTACATTCCCTTATGAAGTGATATCCATTGCATCTATAGCATGGTCCCCTTGGTGTAGGCGGTCTAGTAGGCATCTCATTGGGGTTTGTGCCTTAGGTGTGGTGTACATCAGGCTCACATATTCTGTTTCGTAAGAATTTTCATATCCTTCATACCCATAGTCCTGTTGCTCGTAGGTTTGGTCGTATTCTATCAGACTAGCATCATAGGGATAATATTCTCCCTGGGCTTGCTCATATCCCTAATTTGTTATTTCTGCATTATCTAGTGGTGTCGATGGTACTATAGCTCTTTCTAAATTTTCCTCTAGTTGACTGTATTTGACTGGCACCACATTCTGTGGGTGGGGTGGTTGTTGTCCTAGCACCAAATATGGCATATCCTCCCTCTTCATATGGTCTAGGTTCTCCCTGTGGTCCTGGGTAAGGAATGTACTTAGGAACCTCTCTGCCTTGTTCCCTCAGAGGATATCCATAAGGTCTATACTAGGGTTGAGTCACTAGTCTTGGTCGTCTGTTAAGTGGACAATTTTTGGTGTTGTGGTTGGTATATTTTTACTTGATGTGACAATACATGTTGGGTCCTTGATTTGGTTGCCTGTTGTATGAGTAAGGTTGTCACAATCCTAAGCCTCCTCTTGTGTAGGTATGGGATGGATGGTCTCCACCGCACAGGGTGCATCTTCTCAACATAGGCATTCTCAATGGGGGATTCTAGTAGCTCCTTTGTCCGTGCATTCCCAATCTTTAGCTACCAATTCTACTAATTCCTCCACATTACTTGAACTAGATGTCACATTGCTCTGAGTGTCCTCTGATATAGTGGAGCTTTGTGTACTTTTGAGATCCTCTGCTAAGGTGTCTTCCAAGTCTATGCATTCATGAAGACACTCGCTCAATGTCTGCAACCGTTTTACGTACACTAGGGTTCTCAATGTACCGTTAGTCAATCCATCTAGAAATAGTGATATCATCTTTTGTTGTGAGGATCTCTCCATATGTATTGGTTAAATCTTTGGGCCACATCTTTTACTGTTTCATTTGGAGCTTGTTTGAAGCTATGAGTTAATGATGACAAGTTGTGCTTAATCCCTCGCTTGGTGAATTCTCCAAAATCTTGGAAGAATTGTTCGATATTTGGATCCAAGGGTTGGAACCAAGTTAGGGCTATTCCCGTGAGGGTTAGCCTGAAGGATTCATATTGCACAGAAAACTCCTCTACTTGTTTTGCTTGCAACACTTGCTTGAATTCGATGATATGTTCCAAGGGCTCTCCCATGCCATCATACTTATTTCTCATGCATTTGGCCACCTGGATTGGTCTCAACCTTCTAGCCGGTTCTGGGGGTCTCATCATCATAGGATCTGCCAGTCTTGGTGGTTATAGTCCTGCTCCTACACCTAGTGGTGGTTTTTCCCTAATGGGGGGCCTATTCATATTACCCATTCCTAAATTAGTGTGGTTGTGGGGATTCACTCCTGGCATAGCAAATTGAACATGGGATCTAGTGGGGACATTGTTGGTGCAAAGTCCAAGCCCACACATTTGGCTTGAGGTTCATAAAAATGTGAAGTTCCATGAAAACCATTGCTAGTGGGAATTTATCTTTTTACCTTTGTAAAAGTCATTTCTTTTTTACTTGAATAGATTTGTAATCACCTACCAAAAATTTGTGGACTTGTTAGTTAGAAAAGTAACTACTTCATTGAGGGAATCTCTCCTAGAATGAAGGATCACCTTTAGAAAGAGTACAAAAGTTGAATTCAAATTCAAATTTGAATACAACACTTATATAAATTCACTTGAAAAAGTCGCGGTTAGTAGCTTCATCATCCGAGCTCTCCATTGCCATTTTGTGTGTGTGTGTAAGGCCTACATTGTAGCCTACACTACTCTCAATAATAAGGCTATGATTATCAAGCCTATGATCTTGTACAACATTGTTCATTAATACATTATATCTACATTGTTCATCTATGATCTCTTTGTGATAGTCATTCTAAACTGTCAACTTGTGCTGCTCATATCTCACTCATTTCTCCACCAAATTCAATGTTGTATAGCTTGTTGGAATCAGATCCAAGTTATCTATATGCTCACAAAGTTTTGAAGTAATCCATTTAGCCAATTTGGAGAAAATGTGTGTCGAAGCACTCACTAGTTAAACTCTACAAAGCTCCTAAAAAATCGGGGGGTAATGATTAATTTGTTAATTTGATTGCTCTATGTATAGTGGATCATTTCAAGTGATTTAACTTGGAATCATTAGCTTACTAAGCTAATTAGATATCTCTAAAAGGAATTTTACCATTTCCTACTGTACTGGTAGCGCTGAGCATTAGAAGCAGCGGGTGTATGATAAAAAATAGAAGGTTTTCATTGGCCCTTCTATTTAGAAGTAGTCTGTTTTGATTCAATCTTTTCATACATCATTTCCAAAGTACATAGGCACTTCTATGGTGAATTGGAAAGGTAAGAGGGTCCACATATCAACTCTGAAGTCACAAAGGGCTGGTACTAAGCAGGATTTGGTAGTACCTACTCATCACTTGGAGTGTCCATCAATCTTTCCCAACAGTGGTATTAGAGCAAAGCTAAGGTAAAATGGGAGATGGTTTCCCTTCTTTCATTGATAAATTGGACAGGAACAACTATCAGGCATGGTCTTTGAGGATGAAGCCATACTTGCAAGGAAGGAGCCTCTATGGATACATCTCAGGAGATGAGGAGATGCCCATATTCAAAAGCAAAGAACAACCTACAAGAGAGGAGCATGAAAGACTCAACACATGGTGTGCCAAGGATGCATTAGCAAGGTTGTACTTACTTAACTCAATCTTTGATTTTCTTCTTCCACATATTAGGAACTATAAGACATCCTAAGAGACTTGGGAAACATTGTCTTCTTATTTCTCTTCCAACACAAGGGCCAGGAAGAATCAATTGTGGATTGAGTTCACCACTCAAAGAAAGCAACCTAAGCAAGCTATCTCAGAGTATGTGACCAAAGTTAAAGATGTAGCAGACCAGTTGGCAAGCATAGGAGAAGAAATTGAAGAGTAGCAGATTGTAAGGCAAGTAATCAATGGTATTAAAGCTGATGGCAAATGGGAGAACTTCACAATTAACTTGGATCTATACATGGACATGCAGATTCTAGACCTTACCACACTCACGGGGCAACTATTTACCCATGAAGCCAAGCTCAACAAGAATGGAGATTCATCAAGAGGTAATAGCTCTTCTGCCCTATACACTGATAAGAATAAATCTAAAGAGAAAGGCAATAACAAGAAGGTAGAAGATGAAGGAACTACCTCCCAAGCCAACTATGCAGGGAGAGGTAGATCATAAAGAGGAAGGGGCAGAGGAGGTAAGCAAGCTAGGGGGAGACCTTATAACTCCTCATCATGCAATATTTGTGGTTTATCAAATCATACTACAGATGAGTGTTTCAGGAACTTCAAGAATCAGAGAGGAAGAGGATATCAAAGAGGTAGATAGACACAATCAAGAGGCAGATTCAATCACCACCAAGGATACAACAATAACTACAATACAAACTACAATAGCAATTACCAAGGAGGATACAAATCCAGGAATGATTACAACAACTACATAGAGGAGCAAGAAGAATCTCTGCTGATTATGAACATGACTTCAAAACCAGGTATAAATGATGACCATCTCTTCTACATTGACTCAGGATGCTCAAATCATGTGGCAAGCAATGTAGCTCTTCTCTTTGACCTTGAGGAACCAAAGGGTAAGCATCAGGTACAAACAGGTAATGACACCAAGCATTCAATGATTAAAGTTGGAAATGTTAAGACCTCCGATGGAAACAAGAATCTATTGAGTAGGGTTCAATGTGTACCAACAATTACCAAGAATTTGATGAGTGTTGGACAAATTGTGGAAAAGGGTTTGCAAGTTAGATTCAAGCAATATGGAGCATTTGTGGAGGATCCCAAGAATGGGTTTAACAAAATTGCCAAAGGAGAAAAGAGAGGTAGACTTTTCACTTTTGAACTTGAGGATACAAGGAACATCGGACTTTACAGTTATAAAGATCAAACATTATCAGAGCTTGAAATTTGGCATAAAAGATTAGGGCATGTTGGTGAAAGAACCTTAAAACAAATATGCAGAGATCAATGTGTGCTTGGGATACCTAATGTATCCAATCAACACATGATTTATAAATGTGGTGCTTGTTAGTTTGGAAAGTCTCACAAGTTACCCTTCTCAAGGAAAGGCTACATGCATGCGGATTACCTAGAACTTGTTCATACAGATGTATGGGGACCAACCAAGGATCCCTCAATCTCTAGATCAAGGTATTATGTATATTTCATTGATGATTACAGTAGGTGGACTGTATTGTACTTTATGAAGCACAAAGATGAAGTATTCAGTTGTTTTAAAAAGTATCTTGCACTTGTTGAGAATCAAACAAGGAGAAATCTAAAAAGGCTAAGGTCAGATGGAGGAGGTGAGTACTTCTCAAATGATTTTGATGCATTCTTGCACGACAAAGGAATCAAGAGAGAAATTACCACAAGGTATACCCCTGAGCAAAATGGGGTAGTAGAAAGGAGAAATAGATTGATTGTTGAGACAGCTAGTTCAATGTTAAATGAGAGAAAATTACCTTTGGTAAATTCACTAAAAGAGGGATTAAACACAATTCTGCGTCTTTAATCCATAGCTCCCAACAAAAAATGATTTCATTGTTTTTGGATGGAATCACTAATTGAACCCTAAGAACGTTATATTACGTGAAGAGATTACAAACTCTGAGTGAGTGTCTCCAAGAGTGCATTGACCTAGAAGGCAATCTAGCTGAGGATCTCAAGGGCACGCCCAACCCCACTAAATCAGAAGACTCGCGGAGTACTATTACATCCAACTCCAGTAATGTGGAGGAATTAGCGGAGCTTGTAGCAAAGAAATTGGGAGTCCAAGGACAGAAAAATTACCAACACCCAGCCTTCAGAGTGCCCATGTTACGAAGATGTAGTCTATGTGGAGGAGATCACCCCACACACATGTGTGTACGAGGAGGAGCTGGTGCACATCAGACATATCCTTACAACCGACAGCTCCAACAAGGGACTGCCTTGTACTGCCACATAGAAAAAAAATACATGAACCACACCATGGAAAACTGTCCATTCAATAGGCAGACATGACCTTTATAACCACCTCAGTATCAACCATATGGATATCCACCTAGAGAGCCAGGTAGAGAGATGCCCAGGTACAATCCCTACCTAACACCAATAGGAGCACCGAGGCCATACGAGCAAGTACCATATCCACTGCCCCAACCAATGTTAGGACCACAACTGTCACAACCCCAACAAGTGGTACCAGTTAAGTATGCTGAACCAGAGGAAAACCTAGAAAAAGCCTTAGTACCAGCATCCCCTATGACCAGTGTGGAATTGGTAAGCTCAAGCTATGAGCAATCTTAGGGAGAATACTATACCTATGACACTAACATGACTGAGTACGAACAATCCTATGATCCACACTACTATGGATATGAAGGATATGAATACGCCTACGGGCCAGAAGTGGCAACATTAATGTATGCTGCACCTAAAGCACAACCACCCGTGAGACCACCCGTTAGACCGCCTGTGCCGAGAGGACCATGTTATAGATGCGGAGGAGACCATTTTATTAGAGAATGTCCTCGACCTTACAATCCACCACCACCTAGGACTTGGGAAGGATATTGTAATGATTGCGGGAAGGAGCATCTTTTTAGAGATTGCCCTAAGAATCCAACCAAAGTCCAAGAGACTGCACCCATTAATGTAATTGAGGTGATAGAAGCACCTGGCAGTGATAAGGAATACAGAGTGCCTTTAAAGGCCATTACAAGAGCTCAAACGAAAGAACAAGAAGGAAAACAACTAGAACAGGAACGAGAGGGCAATAGAACAGTAAGTTCCAAAATTCAAATAGTTGAAGATTCTGAGGACCCACGTGAGAGTACCCAGAACACAAAAGCACAAAAATGGAAGGAAAGAAGAGAAAAACTCAAAGATAAATGGATGAAAAACAAGAGTCAAGATAATAAAAAACAACCCAGAAGTAGTAAAGAGCATAAAAAACCAGAGATTCAGGAGGAAGTGCCCAGTCCACCGCCTATCCGAGGAGTAGTGAAACCAGGATCAATTCTAGCTGACCCAAAACTCGATGATTTGGACATGTGGTTGAAAGCTTACCAAGCTAGAATTAAGACTAGACCGAATGTAGAGCAACATGAAAAGCTTTACCCGCAAGGAGAATTAGAAAAAGAGAGGCTTGCGATATGTCGAAAACTTATAGAGGTAGCACAAGCAACCCTAGAAAAGACTATCCCGACCTTCCAGAGACAAGGATAGCAGAGAAACAATACAAGGAGTGTGCCAAAGCCAAGGATAAAGGACTTGGAAGGAAGGATGACAAATGTGAACGAGTGAAAACTCAAGATGTCAACAATACCTGACTTAGAAGCTGATTGGCCAAAGGAGTTATGGAATAGAATCCGAGAAGAACAATGGAAGAAAAATGGAGAGACTAAGCCTCCCTTTGAGGAATTAGATGTAGAAGTTTATTAGCCAAATCCCAACATCGAAGAAGTCTATGAGGAAGTGTCAAGGCTAGAGAGAAATAGAGAAGAAGCTCAGAGCATTTCAACTTTACCTAATTACCTGGGAGAATACGAAAAGGAATCCATGATAATCCGAGCACCCATAGTACATGGAAAAGGAAAGGAAAACTCAGAAAAGCATTCACACAATCTAACGAAACTTAAGAAGACGAAAGTACAATGCAAACTAACTGTGGAAGAATTACTTCAGGTTAAACCGCAACTATGGAAGCAATTAGCGAGTCAACTAGAAATAGTGCAAGAGAAGGATGAAAAGGAAAGTAAAGGAAAAGAAAAATCATCTAAAATACAAGTTCCAGTTGATAAGGTGGGAGAATTTAGTGAAGGAGACGAAGGTAATACGTGTCTACCTGTCACTTACAATGGGTACATGACCAAGGCCATACTAGACACTGGAATAGGAGTAGGAATTGCCACCAAGGAAATTGGGAGAAATGGGGAAAGCCTGCTTTACGACCCACATACATGAAGCTCCAATTAGCAGACGGTCATGTGGAAAAACCCTTAGGAATATTGGAACGAATCAAATGAACCACCTGTGGAGTTAAATTTGAACACACATTAGCCATGTGTAAGTTTGAAAAGGCTAACAATTACGAAATGATATTAGGGCGACCTTTCATGAGACAAATGCGGGTAGTGCAAGATTGGGGACGAGATTCTACAACATCAAGGAAACACTACCAAGATAAACTTGCATACATTTGCATATCAAGATGTCCCTCCACTACAATGGAACCCCATACACAAGGAGGAAGATGACTTGTCTATTCATAGTGCTGGATCAAGCGACCAATCATGGATGCACGAGGACGCGCAGTTATGGATGTGTAAAGAAGCCAAGAAAGAGGATAATAAAAGACATCTATGGCCAATAGGACATCCTAACTACCGACCTATAGAGGACCCAAGGTACATGCCTCAAATCTTTCCCGATGAAACCTTTGAACCGCATGGATCGATGGAAATCTTGGCCACCTTAGATGTATGTGTGAATGAGGAAGTTCTAACTATGAACGAGTGCATAGATGAAGAAGGCTATGATGTAGAATTGTACATGGTTGTCCTTCAAGAAGTAGTAATACGGTCATACAAAATCTTCAAACGATTATGACTCCCACGAAAGCTCATATGATAGGTATCGGAGGTCAAATCATAGAATGCATGGGAGAAACTAACGTATCCCTCCACCTAGGAAATTCTTCCATGGAACAACAAGTGTTAGTGTGCAAGGATGAAGACTTAATAGAGGAATTGATCCTAGGACAGGATTGGATCATTGAGAATGAAGTAAGTATCCACCTAGCGCAAGGATACATTTCAGCCAAGATAGGGCACAAGGAAATTTTTAGTCTATTAGGAGAGAAGCCCTCACCGAAACCGTAAGCCATTGAAAATGAGAAAAAACTCAACGAAGAGCAGGCAAAGCATGATTCCAGCCCCAATACCTCAGAAACGAATCTAGGAGAAGTAGAAAGCTCAAACCTTAATGTGTCCAAGGAAGAAGTGAAATCATCCTATTCAATGGGTGAACGGCCAGACACTAAGGAAACCAACTCTCCTGGAGTTTCTCACACGACAGAAGGGTCGCCAATGTGGAAAACAACACTCAGATACTCGCATCAAGGAATGGTCAAATTCAAATGGGTACGCAAGGATCAAGTGCAAAAATCAGAGACGTCAACACCAACTCATGAGGAGAAAAAGGAGAACAAGAAGTCAGCTTCACAGAAAACTGAAACAAAAAGACTCGTGCAAGTATGGCTCCCTAAGCCTTTGATTGAAGTTTAGAGAGCACGACAACAGATATGGATTCCCAAGAAGGTCAAACAAGCAGCCAAGCAAGAGATAAGCAAACAGGAAGATGCATTACAATGAGACATTTGTACAAGGAAGCCAAGACAGATTCGTCTTAGAAAAAGGATGAAGAGCAAAACCTCTATCACTAGGACATTAGAGGAAACAAAGAAAGCACATGAAGCTCGAGGAACCAAAATACAAAAACGGCCTATCAACACGACCACGAAATGGATTTGGAAACCAAAGAAACTGCAAGGAGTGGACCATTGGAACAACGAAGGTTCCAGTTGCACTCATGAAGTATCGAATGCACCTAAAGTATGCATAATAGGGCCACATTACAAGGCCAAGCATTCGGCACTTGGTGTACACAATAAAATTAGTGGCGCACATTCTCCAATGGGGAATAGGTCATAGCTTCGAATTCATTAGGAATGGGCATACTATGTAAATAAATAAATGCTTCGGCTATACTAATACTTGTTTTCTTTCAGCAAAGAAATAAAGAGATATGGTAAGAGATTTCACTTACACAATCAAGGGGAACGGAGTGACGAAACGACAACATTTCACTGCAATGCACCACACAATTGCTATGTTTTCAATTGAAGCTAATGCCATTTCATTACAAGTGCAGATGGCTTCTGAAGATTCTAAAGCAACAATTCAAGAGGAAGTATTGGAATTTCCTCTCCAGAGTATCACCAAAGCGAAGGGACATTGGTTTAGAGAAGATCAACCGGCTGGGGAGTACCTCTTCCTGGTGAATATTAAAATCATGGATATAGATCATCAATTTCGGATCATGTCCCAAGATTTTAGAGTGGTGCATGAACTCCCGTCTACAATTGACATCATGAAGAAAGCGAGCATACACAAATACTTTGAACTGCCGATCTATAAGCCCGACTTTCAAAGGTGTACACAAGTCATGAATACATTATAGCCAGCACTACATGACCCATTGGTGCCAGAGGCTAGAGTAATGGACGGCATAGGTGAATGGGTAGTCATTCAATTTACACATGACTTGATAAAAGAAGCTTTTGGTTGGGAAAAAGATGGCAACATGATAGTG
The DNA here is from genome assembly GCA_020310875.1 of Ceratopteris richardii. NCBI lineage: Eukaryota > Viridiplantae > Streptophyta > Polypodiopsida > Polypodiales > Pteridaceae > Ceratopteris > Ceratopteris richardii. The sequence continues at coordinate 158,714,248 of CM035427.1, read as the reverse complement.
AAAGAAGAGAGTTGAGGGGCAAAGACCAGAACCTTTACCGACATCAACATAGTTGACATAGAAGAGGAAGTCAGGCTGATCCATCAGCACTTCTGCTTCCCAAATATGCATCGATATACAGCCCCTCAGAAGATTATTGTCCAGCTACTCTCACATGCTATCAAACAGATTGGCAATCAAGTTAATATGACTCCATACATATAGGAACAACTGTTCGAGGCAAATAAATAGTGGAACAACAAGAAGTTTCTGAATGGCAGTGTAGCTCTGACCCTTTTAATCTATCATGCTTTAGGCATTAGAGAGCACCTGCAAGAAATGCCATCATCAACTGCTATGGCTAAGTATGTCAAAGTCACGATAGTACCAAAAAAGAAAAGAGGAGTCAAAATTGTCGAAGTAGCAGAAACCAGCTCTCAACCCAGAATGAGAGGCACAAAGAGACTAAGGGAAGTAAAGCAAGTAGAAGAGGAAGTTCCAGCCACGAAAAGGGCACACATACTTCCAAAGACAAGGATTCAAGAGCCAAGAACCATTACAGAGGAAGACTTAACTAAAGCCCTGGAAGATACACACAAATATACAGAAGGGCAAATTAATCTACCAGTCCAAGGGCACCATTACCAGCAAACCCAACAAGAAGTAGAAGCTAAAAAGAAGCTCACCAAAAAAATAGTGTTCTATGTTCCTTGATAGGATCCAAATGGGTTTTGTGAGGTAGCTACTTGTTCACGAGGATGGAATACAAGCAACTCCATGTATTTTAGCGAAGACCTATCAAAGTCGTCTATCGGCCAATATCTCCTTTGATTTTTGTCTAGGTATGTAACTCTAGACACATCCTTTGGATAATTCAACTCATATATAGTCACTGGGTTTACACCTTCTCCCCGTGTAGGTGAGTCAGTTTGTAAAAGCAGGTTTGATCCATGCATCAGATACACATCCATCAAGTAATCATCTTGAGGTATTAGATCCCCTCTCAAGACTTGAGTCACTATGGACTTGCCCCTTGGGGTAGTCACAGTGTCTCCGTTGTTAGGTCTTCCTGAAGTTCCTTGCCCTCCTAGTTCCCCTCTATCATTGAACTGGTCTAGGTTTTTCATCACCACATAGATCTGGTCCAAATTGTCAATATAAACTCCACCTTCATACTTGATGATGGGTCTGTGAACTATTTTCAGACACCATGGGTATTTCCTCCTCTGAGTCACTTGATGTGTCAGAGTAGATAGACTGATGGGTTACTTGGGTAGCACTTCCTATTGATGAAATGATGCTTCTTTGATTGCCTAACATGCGTTTGGATTTCAAATTCATTCATCGCTTAAGTCCTATATTTTCTTTTATGCTTTCCCCGATGTTGTAATTTTCCCTTCACTTTTCACTTCGAGGTGTCACCCGATCATACTTGAATCTAGGGATCAGTATGAACAAATATCAATTAGTGGATTCATTCATTGACACAGGGGCTGCATTAAGTTGCATGCGAATCTCATTAGCCAACAACCTCAAAATGACCATGAATCCTATTAAAGCATATGTGATAGGAATTGAAGGGCAAGTCATCAAGTATATAAGAGAAGTCTCAATGTCCCTACATCTGGGTAACACCACCATGAACCAACAAATTCTGGTGTGCAAAGATGAAGACCTCCTTGAAGAATTGATACTAGGGCACAACTAGATTCTTGAACATGAAGTTAGCATACATCTCGCCCAAGGATAGGTATTAGCTAAAGTGGGACATAAGGAAGTCTTTGGTCTTCTAGAAACTAGACAACCCCAAACCACTAGCATAATAGTACCTAGGGTAGAGAGTCTAGAGAAGGTAGGAAAAGAAATTCCAAGTTTCATTATGAATTAGGAGTGCCCTAATCTTGACTTGTCTATACCTTGTAATGTATCATGTGACCCTTTTGCCAATTCTTCCTTAGGAAGCGAAACTGAAAGAGTGAGTGAGGACATTTCATTCAACTGCATCAACAAGCCTACCTGGATTTGACTATGAGAATACAACAATGATCAAGTACACAATTACAATGGATTTAGAAGGATCAATTTCCACAGCATGAAAGTCAAAAGAATGAATGGATCAATCTAAAACTAGAAACAAAAAGACATAACAACAACTTCAACCTAAAATTCTATGTGTATGGCTTCCAAAGTCATTGATGGAAGCTCAGAGGTCACAATGACATATCTGTATTCTGAAAGCAGTTAAAAGATAAGCAAATCAAGAGATGGAAAAGCTGATTGAAGTGCCATATCAATGAAACAAGACTGAAACCAAATCAACTTTACGCCCTATGTTCAGGAAAGATTGTTTGAAGCCAAGAAACAATGGGGCCACAAAAAGTTTCTTAATGGGAGTGTGGCATTAACATTACTGATCTACCATGCCTTGAATATCAAAGAATATCTTAAGGAAATGCCTTCTTTGACAGGAATGGCTAAATATGCAAAGACAACGGTGATACCTAAAAAGAAAAAAGGTGTGCAAATTATAGAAGAAGCAAGCACAAGCTCACAACCTATGATGCGAGGAGCAAAACGACTAAGGGAAGTTATAAATGAGGAAGCGACTCCGAAATCAAAGAGGCTACATTTCCTCTCGAGAACCGAATTGGATAAGCCTACAGTTATTACAAAGGTAGAGTTATAGGAAGCGATGGAGAAAACCCATGAAATCATGGAAGGATAGCTTAATCGGCCAATCCAAGGGCATCATTACCAACAAGCCAAGGCAACCTCTCATCATCTACCAGACAAAAATATTAACTAATTTTCACTGATATAGAGAATTGGGGTTAGTCAATTCAAGCTCATCATCTGAACCCGAGAAGATCATGACCAATCAAATGTGAACATGGATCTCCATATGGAATCAAATGATGATGGTGATTGGGAGGAATTAAATCAGGCAAGGGATCAACATGAAGTGGAAATCCAAAAAATACTAAATTAGAGCACGAATCAAAAGGGGAAACAACAAAAAGAATGAACATACATGCTCAAAATCAATGATACCACAAAGATTCAATTCACGGAAGCTACTCTTGAAGTTCAATAAAAAATGCAACACCCCAATCAAGAGCATATAGAGGAAGAAATCATTGATCAAGAATAGTTTATGCCCATTCAAGTGGTGGCAGGACCATCACATATGCATGTAACATTTTAAGGCAACACAACAAAGTTCACCTCGATCAAAGAAGAAGAACATCAGATTCACCTACAAATCAAACAACCATTTAACGAGACAATGCACATTGCAAAAGGAAAGGACATGCAAACAGGGGAAGAACCGATTATACCAAAAACCTGGTTGAATGTGGATGTGGCACAATTAAAACCAATGGTAAGACAAATGATCAAGACAGCCATGGACATAGAACAACAACTAGTGGAAGCTGATAAAGATTATGAAAAAAACACTAGTAGAAAGAAATCAATTCAAGATATTGAGTGAAGGCCTATCAGGTAAGGTGATACAAGCTCAACAAATGTTAGCAAAAATAGAGGAGGAAACCCAGGAGGTTATGGAAAATTGCAAAAGGCTCACAGAAGAAAACCAAGAACTACAAAATTAGCTCAAAGAGCTTACAAATAAATATGAGACAAGTGAAGCAGAAAAGGTGCGCATATCAAATAGAGGCAAAATTTTAGAAGCACAAATAAAAATATACATGGATGAGGTCGACACACTAAGAAACAAAAACAAAGAATTAATAAATTCATTTCTACTAAATCAACCAATCAAGGTACCAGAAGCTAACCAAAGAGATATAGTGGAGCTGGAGGCACAAATGGAAAGGTATGCATAACAACTAAAACAAGAGCAAGAATTACACGAACAATGGGAACAAAAATATATGCATGACACGAGTGAGCTTAGAAATAAGTGGAAGGTAGCAAAAGCCAATATTGTTCAGCAATGCAAGGAAGATGCAAATCAAGTAGCTATGCTTGGTGAATGCCTCATGCAAAGTAACACTAATCTACAGGTAGCTCAAGAGAAAATAAAAGACAAAGATAGACTCATTAAAAGTCTTCTGAATCAACTTGCAAAGAAGGATAATATGGGGACACTAGTAGTTCTGATCTCGCACATTGCTACCGAGGAGAATGAGGTATGCCCTCCTTCCCCCCCCATCAATAAATCACCTATGGATATGGGAAAGGAGGCACCAAATGCTGATGAAGAAAAAAAAACTATTGCAAAATTGAGCCAAAATGAGCGGGCCCTATTGGTGTCCCAACTTAATGAACAATTTGAAGACATGGTAGTCAAAGTCATGCAAGAAGCAAAGATTAAGAGAAAAAAATTAGAACAAATCATAAAGCCATTCAATGTACCATACGGATTTCTCAAAGAAGAAATCAAGAACTACATTAAATGAATGATGCCAAAAGATCTCGATCAACAATTAGATTTTAGACTAGACACTTTTTCATACATGCAAAAAGAATTCGATAAAGTTGATCCAACATGGAGATGCAAGTTTTTGGAGAAAAATCCTACTCTATGGGTGCATTGGGAATCTACACCATATTTACTACAGGTAAATCCTTCTTTTTGTTTCCTACCATGCAGAAGACCATGGGCACAATTTTAGGAGGCACAGTGCCATGGCACAATAAATAATCCGTGGCTAAATTACCCACTCCTACCAAGCCCACCACATGATTATTTTCCAACGGAGGGTTTGTTGAGAGTATGAGGGTGCATCTCCCTTTTGTATCTTGGAGACACTCTATTTCTATTCCATTTCCATTTTATATTATATCCTTTGTATTTGGGTACCTTGCTGTTGCTCTAGCACAATGGTGAGAACCACGTTAAGAAGCTCCACCTCCTTAATGTCAATCCGCGGAAGAGATAGGAGTGATATGAAGATCGTGAATGTGAGATGAAGTGAGAGTGAAGGTGAGAAGCATAGGAATGCACAGACACATGCACACACACTACGAAGAGACAAGCAAGACACAATGGAAGGTGGGAAATTAGCTCTATTACTCAAGAACACTCTTACAAGCTCAAAATAGCTCTAAGCTCACACTAGCTAACCTCAAAAATGAGCTCTCTAGCTCTTTTTATAGTTTCTAGACTAGTTTTGACCGGTTTCACATATAGTGACCGGCATAGTTAAAAATTAGGTCCTAGATGCTATTTGGAAGGGTAAACGGTATCTAAAAATAACGAAAATTGGTACGCGCATTCTACCTAAGCTCCTCAAGCTCGAGGACTCCTCGGCTTGCACAAAATGGAGCTATGGATTACAAAATGGGGTTTTCTATGTTACATATGTTACAATAGTGATAAAAATCACTGTTGGAGGTTTTTGGAAAGTATTTGAAAACATAATTATTTGAAAAACGATTCGACTGGCTCCCTGCTTTGTCGTTACATGCTTCCGTGTAGTCTGTGCCTCTGGCTGCTTCCAACACCCCCCTCCCTCTCGCTTCTGTTGTCCCTGACAGAACCTTGCTGTGAGGTCTGCCGGATATAGTTCTGTAGGAGGTCTTGAGCGAGGGTGTGCTCGGAGATACGAATGCCTCGGGCCAGATCTGCCTCGAGTTTCTCCCAATCGATTGGTTGCGGTTCTTCCGGTGGCGGGAGCTGATAGTGTGTGGAATAGACCATTCGTTCACAGGCAAATAATTGTAATAAATGTGTAGGCCTGCTTATGAATACCTCTGAATGGTATTCCCAGAAGCCGGTTGTGAACATCTCTTCGAACGTCTTCTTGTAGCACGCCGGTAGGTACTTTATTCTGCAGTGCCAGGCATAACACACCCGTAGCGATGGCGTTGTACTCATATCATATACCAGGTCAAAATTGCCATGCTCAAAGCCCGGGGTGTTGACATGGGGTGCCTTGACGCGTCGGAAGACTTTAAAACCATTTGCATCATGTCAAAAATTTTGACAGTCATATGCGCCGCTATATCATCCATATGCTTTAATCTAGGGAGCCAGTGGCGAATTGTAGCCATCATGTAGCCAACAGTTGGTAACTCAATGGGTGGCTTAAAATAGGGGTAATTCAACCAGTCTTGGCACTGCTTATTGTTTTGTACCTTAATAGCAAAGGCAGTCCATGAGCGGCGTCGTGGCACTGGTCCCCAACACGGATTGTACTTCAAATGCAAAGGTGCCTTTACCCATGTACTCATCATCTCTGGATATTGCTGTAGCAAATCTTTTCGCCACTGTGGTTGATAGATCCTTCCTTTCTGTGCATCTGGTGGTAGATCAACCGCCTCGAATTGAGTTGCATGCGATGGTTTCTTACCTGTCTCTTTCTCAATGGCTAATTGGTATTCGGCCATTAACATGAAATACGGTTTATACTGTAGCTCATGCCCAGATATGTATCGTCGCGGGGCCAAATGAGCAAAGAATGGAGACTGTAATATTCTTTCTTCTATCATTGCCATGGCATGTAATTGTGCCTCTACTCTAGCTGAGTGCGTTGTTCCAAGTTCCTCAATAGTCTTCATCCACGCGAGGGTCGGAAGTTCGTACGTCATCTGGCCTTCGGCCGTGACGCGTCCGCCTGGGATGGGTTGTGGCTCGTACGCTTCTTCAAACGTTTCCTCCACCGAGATGGTGACCGTTTCTTCCTCAGTTGGAAGCTCAGGTGGGGAATCTGGCCTTGGTGGCGCTTCATATACTGCAATCCTTGATTCAAGGGTCGATACCTGGGCCCGTAATGAGTTGAGTTCCTCTAGGAGGTCAGGAGAGGGGTCCACAGGTGCTGGTATGTCTTGGTGTGCCGGTTCTCGTAACTGGAGTAATTTGTGATCTTCTTTGAGTTTCTGTAACTCCTCGTTCATGCGGTCATATTCATCTAGTAATCTTACATGATCGTCTAGCAGCATCCTCATCGAGTCTGAAGGAATGGCTTTGAACCTACTAGGACTGAGTTGTTGGTCTGGGTGGTCGAGCGCTGCTTCTAAGTTTTCTCGGTTCTGATCCTGTAAGCGCTGGTTTTCTTCCTTGGCGGCTGCTAGGTGTCTTCGTAGTAAGCCCATGTTTCGTGTTAGCGTTGCATTGCGGACTGTTTGGGCTCTTAATAAATTATCCAGGTCAGCAGTGGCTTCCTTGGTGTTCTCTTCGCCTTCTAGTTCCAATTTGTGATATGCCTCGCGTAATTCCTGGTATCGGGTGTTCAGAGAGGCATTCTCAATAGACAATAAATTAAGCTGCAACTGTAAGTCATTGGTTGTCCTCTGCAGCTGCTGATAATTATCACCAAGAGATGTGAACTCATCTCTTACTTGCGTCATACACATGAACATCTGTCGGAATGCATTATCTACAGTGGGTGATAGTATTAACGGGGTGCTAAATGAAGATGCAGTTGGTGTAGATGCAACAGGAACGGGGAATGGGGATGGGAAGGTGGATGATGTAGTGATTGTTGAAAATTGTGATGTGCCTAAAAATGTTTGTGCCGGGAGTGAAGTGAGTGATGGTGCAGCGGGTGGTGAGATGTCCATGTCAGTGGACGTATCTAGTGCGGTGACCGTGAATATGGGTGTGATCGTGGGTGCTCATGCTGGTGTAAATACGGGATTTACAAAGGTTGAGGGGTAATTTACAGGGGGGCTGGCTGGAGCCTGGAAAGGGGAAAGAGGTGTTACCGTGGGTCGGGGAGGTGAGACGGGGGAGAAGGTTAATGGCGGTGGGAATGGGAAAAGGGGTCTTGGAGTTGAGGGGAAATATGGAAAAGATTGATGAAGGAATGGGTTGGATAGAAAGGTGGGTGTGGAAGGGGGTAGACTAGGGCTAATGGGCGCGGGAATTGTGGGGTTAGTGGTCGTAAAGACAATTTCTGCAACACCACCGGCGAATGAAGATGTGGGTCTGGGGGAAGGAGGGTGAAGAGGGGAGGCTGGATGGACGGGTGGTGAGAGAGGAGCGGTTGGGGTGGTCGGTACTTCAGTGACTGCTGAGGTAGGTACAGTTGTAGCGCGGGGTGGGGAATCTACAATGATGGTTTCTATGGCCAATGAACTTTCGGGGACGAGGCGTGCCACCCTGGCTTGTTCTAAAGATTGTGCTCCAGTTGGTACACGAATGTATTCGCCGGGCTTTGAAAGTAGTCGTACTCTGTGGGGGTCAAACTGTGGTAGTGGCTTTCTTTGCAAGTACCTGAGTGCTTCGTTGGAGCCTACTGATTTGACTAACTCTTTGAATCCTTTGATGTATGCGTCTTCGAATCCGCCTGTGACAAGTTCTTGTTCTATTATTGTTTGACTCTCTTCTTCGGTCAGCTTCTTGCGTGCCCAAACTTTTTCCATAGTTCTATACAGCTTCTTAATAGCCAGTGTGTAGGCGGCTGCTTCGTAAGTTTCATCTTCATGGGTACTTGTATCACCATGTGTGTCTGTTTGTTGTCCTTGGCCATCTGTCTGTTCATGCTCTTGGGATTCATGTGTTCCCTGGCTAGCTTCGTCGTCTCCTTCGTCGTCATCGGTTGCTGTTCTTTCGTCATCAGAGCTGGACACGACCTGTCCTTGTGGCTGATCCCTGGGTGTGGTAGGGTAGCTAGGCCTTTCAAATTCTTGAGAAAACAATTGTCCTTCTGAAAACTGGAACTCGTTGGAGAATGCATCGGGCATCTCAAAATCAAAAGTTTGGTCCAGTGGCTCTGCTTGTCCTGGTTCTAAATGCGGTATTGGAAAAGAGAAAGCTTCCGCACCAATAGTGGTGGGAAGTTCAGCTGCTGTGGTGATAGGTTCTGTGGTTGTGGCTGCTTGGGGTGCAACAGTACTGGTGGTGCCCTCCGGCGTAACTGGTCTTGATAACCGTATACGAATTGGTGGTACTGTGGGAGTGGCTGCTGTTGGTGACTGCTCTGGAGATGGTTGTGGCGAGGGTGATTCTGGGACTTGTAGGCACGGGATAGTACCTCTCATCCGCTTTCCGGCTCTGCCTTTGCTAGACTTTCTAGCCTTCCTAGTGGTCCCTTTGAATGCTTTCAGTTCCTCACTAGTCATGGAGCGCTCTATGGGTAAATCATATGCCAAGCACATGTATATAATCCTTGTGAGGGTGCAACACCCATTGATTACCTTCTTTCGCTCCCACCTATGTTGTGCCAAATAGAGCTGATCAATGATCCAGCTAGCTAGATCAACCGTTTGAGGTCCAGTACATGCTAAGTATAATCCAAACCAGATTCTCTTGTGGGGCATGGTAAAACGATCCTGAGCTGGGAAAGCAAAGTGCTGCATGCATATCCGTAATGGCTTAGAGAGCTCAGGGGTTATAGCTGAAATGTCCTCCCACTTAGTTACGTCACCACGTTTCATCTGCTCTGGGACTAGCCATTCTTTCTCCGTTGGAGTGTGTGTTCCATGTATTTTTAGAGCTGCGCGAATCAAATCTTTAGACAAATAGAACCTTCTAAATGGAGGATCATTTACCAAGGATGGTAACATGAATGTGCCGGGTAGATCCTTGTTCTCTGAAGCCGTTAAGGTGGTTACCAAGTAAAAGCATCTGTAAAAATCGGGTTTAGGCAGAGGGTCACTAAAGTATTCTGTAAATCCCGCTCGTGCCCAAACGTGCGTTAAATCTTGTGTATTCTGCAGTCCTTCAAATTCTCGTGAAAAGAACTGGTACTTGGTCCATGTGCGAAGATCAAATGCCAAATTGGCCTCAAATATGAAATCTGCGTCTGCTAATGGTCCTGCTAGGCCTTGAAACCAATGAGAGTTACGATGAATCTTCTCGGTGTATCCTCGAGGAGGATCATCGATTGGCATGGGTCCTGGAAAACCTTGAAACTCTGGTGGTTGCACCGTAGGATAAGATTCTGCTAGTAATTCTCCAATAGTGGCCATCGGTGCACTGGGGCCAACCTCTGATGGGCCTGCTTCGGTTTGCATGATGACTGATGAGCTAAATGGAAAAGATCTGCTACAAAAGATTAACACATTAGTATGGAAATTAATTATGATCCCATTAAGGTGAGACCGCAATCCCTTTCCATAACCGATGTGTAACCCGTGTAGCCAAGTGTCGTGAAGTGATTGATGCAATGATTATTTGCAAAACTAATGCAGGTCTCTAGACGCCTACATGGTCAGGTTATGCCTGCAATTCTTGATGAGCTTTTATTATGCATGATGTGGGGTTTGGGTGTATGAATTTATACAAGGTTTGGTTGAGGGTGAATTAGTACAAGGGTGGAGTTTAAACGGGGTGGGAGAATTGTTAGATACGATGGTACAAGAAGACGTCTGGATATGTTTCGGTATCCATTTCCTAAGAGTCTTTGAGTGGGTGGTGTGTTTCTGCTGAGGGACAAAAAGCGGTATCAGGTTTGGTGGTATTGAGGGATGGACAGATTTCTGAGGGGTATACGTTACATGGCTTGAGGGTTGGGCTATAATACATTGTTTGGGTACCCAAATCTGCATGGGTGTGGGTCGATTGATAAGATACTTCTTGGCGATCCAAATCTGCCAAGTATTTGTACTTGGGGAAGAAGATCGAGGGGACTTTGGATGCTGACTCTGCTTCTGTTGAAACTTTGTCCTGTTCTCGTCTGTAGTGTTGCCAATAGCCTGTGGTTGCTGTCCTTTTGGCACCCATATTTGTTTCATGCCACTTGTTCTGTGATGTTGATACTGCTGCTTTCTTTGCCTTGTCTGGTGATGCCGTCGGTTTGGGTTCCTCTGTTGTGGTTGACTCGTTCGTGGTTGGGTTTGAGAGGTCCATTGGACGCTCTGCTTTGGAAAAGAAGGGAGATCCAACACTTGCGTGACCTGCCCATTAGGAAGTGATTCGTTATTTATCTTTAATCTAGGCCAGTCCGCAGCAAGTTTGGAAGGATGAGCACCGTAGGGTGTTGTGCTCATTTGGCCGCTGATGCAACCCACCTGACTGCTGATTGTGTTCAACTGCCCTAGCGGTTGGGTAGCTGCCCCTTCTAGTTTGCAGGAAGCCCCAGGGAAGATCTCCTGTCGTCCTTCTGATTGACAATTGTCCATAGCCAAGCCCGAGTGGGTTGGTGTAGACGTAACGTGACTGGTCTGACCCAAGATCTTGTCTTCCTTCGCATGCGTTTCATAGGGTCTAGGGTTACAAACCTCAATCGGAATGCCGTTAGGGAAGTCAAGCGGTATCACTCGCTTCTGTTCTGAGGTTCCAATCTGTAAGGAGCCTTGTCTAATATTTAGGTCCACTGAGTGATCGTATAGCCAATCTTGGCCAAGGATTAGGGGTTCTATAAGGTCGTCATCATGGCACACTAGTAGCTTCGCTGTCATGGTCACATCCTTAATGAGGATAGGAAGGTCCACCTCACCCATGCAAGGGGTTTCCATGCCTCCTAGGCCTATGAGGTATGCCTCAATTGGCCGCATTTCTATTCCTGAATCCTTATAGTGGGACCATCTAATCGCACTAGTCGCAGCACCTGAGTCAATTAAAGCCCTGAGCTCTTGGCAAGGGTTGCCGTGCTCTAACCTGACTGTAATGAATGGTCTCCTGTCCACTATGCTAGGATGAGTGGTTGACTTTACTTGACACATGGCCATGGGGTATCTAGGTGTAGTTTCCAGATGGTTATAATGTTCTCTCCCTAGTCCTTGTCTTCTTAGCTTCATGCATTTAATACGTTCTATTGCTTCTGCCTGAGCTTCCGCTCGTATTCTATTTTCTTCCTCCTTACGCTTCTTTGCCAACGTGAGTCGTCTAAGCATATCCTCAGTAAGAGGTTCTTGATATAACTTGACTCTACAGCCACTAATATAATTAGGCATTATATCTCCTTCTAAAGTGGCTAACTGTACTGCTCCACTTGTTGAGAGTCTGTTAATGATCATAGGTCCATAACCTCGCTTTTCTAACTTACATGCGTGTTGCTTTAGCGTATATACTAGAACTAAATCTCCTTCTTTTAAGCCTTTATCTTTCACATGTGCATCAAAATATGCTTTCTGTCGCTTCTTCGCTGCATATATTCCTGCTGCTGCCTTGAGCCTGGTTTCTCCTAATCGTTCCAAGTCCATTATTCTCGCTGATAATTCATGGCCGGTCCACTGATGTTCTTGTGCAACCTTAAGGGTCGGTATCAAGAAGTCCAAAGGAAGCACAGCATTCTGACCAAAAACCATCTGAAAGGGAGTTGTATTAAGTACGGTCTTGTAGGCCACTCGATATGCCCAAACAACGTGGTGTAACTGTTTGTCCCAATCTGAACGTTTGTTGTTCACGAGTTTCGTCAGTACGTTACAAAGGATCTTATTAGTGCTTTCAGCCTGACCATTGGCCTGAGGATGATGGTGCGGATTTCTTGTGAATCACCATAAAATCCTGTAACAAATATTCAATGACTTGGTTTAGAAAGTGAGTTCCGCGATCGCTCACTAACTCTATAGGCAATCCATATCTTGTAAAGACATTTTCAAATAAGAATTTTGTAGTTGTGTGTGCATCATTCTTTTTCGTGGCTTTTGCCTCTACCCATTTCGTAAGATAGTCTGTGGCAAAAATAATGTATTCCGCATGTGTACCTTTTGCAAGGGGGTTAATGGGTCCTACAAAGTCTATACCCCACTTTGAAAATGCACGTCCGCCCATCATGGGTTTCAATGGCATTTCATCTCTGCGAGTAGGAAACTGAGTTGTTTGGCACACATCAGATCTCTTTACATAGGTATGAGCATCCATGTGAAGAGTGGGCCACCATAATCCTGCAAAGAGGATGGCTTTGATTATCCTATCGGGTCCAAAATGACCTCCTGCAACACCTTGGTGTGCAGTCTCTAGTATGCTCAGATAATCGCTCTCATGAACACATTGTCTTAGATATCCATCTCGTCCTCTTTTGTATATATTATCGCCAATAAGTGAATAATCTTGAGCTTCCTGCTCTAGACTACGTTGTCGAGCTAAGGTCATTCCTTGAGGGAATGTCTTCGTCCTCAAATATGTCACTAACTGTTCACTCCAGTCTGGTGTGAGAGACACGTGATATAGTGTAGCATGCTCTACTGGTGGTCTTTCACAACAAACATGGCATTCTTTACACAACTTGTAGACATCTGCTTCCATCGTAGGCCAATATACTCCTAATCTATGCAGAGTCTGTAATGTTCGATGTTTTGAATGATATTGCTTTAATGCACCTACGTGTGCTAATTGCAACCAATTCGCATGTTCTGATTCATCTACACAACAAGCAAGAATCTTTTGATTATCCTGTTTATATATGTTTCCTGCCATTATTTGGTATCTCTGAGACTTGGTAATTTCTCCTTCTTTGATCTTTATCCTAGGATTCTTGGGTCCATATGTGAGAATAGGGACTATAGGCTTAGCCCATTCTGGTGCTATCTCAAGGTTAAACAAATAAGCATCTGGTAGATCATCCGCTACTCCTGGAGGAGCTTCTCCTGAGGTTAATCTTGAAAGGTGGTCAGCTCTAAGATGTGTCTTTCCTTTCTTGACTACGACTTCAAAATCATACTCCATGAGTAATAGAAACCAACGTATCAGTCGTCCTGTGTTACATTGTTTGTTGACTAAGTACAATAGGGCTTGATGATCTGTAAAGAACTTGAATTTGTTGGCCAACAAGTAGTGCCTAAACTTCTTTACTGCGTAGATCATCCCTAATCCTTCTCGTTCCGTCGTGGTGTAATTTCTTTCTGCTTCATTCAATTGTCTGCTCGCGTAAGCTATGGGGAGATCTATGTTACCTTCCTTCGTGGGTTGTGCTAACACGCATCCTATGGCATAATTGGATGCATCCACATGTACATGGAATGGCTTACTCCAATATGGGGTAGTCAATATAGGTGCTGAGCACAAGAGTCGTTTAAGTTCGTTGAATGAATTCTCACATTCTTCTGTCCATTCAAAATTGGTTAAAAGAGAGTACAAAGGCTTGGCTATGATTGCATACATGTGTATGAATCTCCTATAATAACCGCAATGGCCCATAAATGCTTGTACCTCTTTCACATTAGTTGGTCTAGGTAATTCTGCAATTACCTTCACCTTTTCTTCATCCGTAGAGATTCCATTTTTTGACACAATGTGTCCTAGAATTTTGCCTTGTCTGACCATGAAAACGCATTTTTCTGGGTTCAAACAAACCTGATATTCTCGACATTTGTCAAATATTTGTCTTAACTCTGGGATATGTGTCTGTCTTACATTTGAATGTGCACATAAGTCATCGACATAAACTTCCAAACTCTTGCGTAAGAATTCCTTAAAAACATGACACGTGAGTCGCTGGAAAGTGGCGGGTGCATTTGTTAAGCCAAATGGCATCACACGAAATGCAAATATGCCCCATTCAGTGGCAAATGCCGTCTTGTGTTGATCTTCTGGAGCAATGGCTACTTGATTATAGCCTGAAAATCCATCAAGAAAGCTGTAAACTTCCTTGCCCGCAACTCTTTCCAATAGATGTTCCGTGATAGGAAGAGGATAACTATCTCTAATCGTTGCGGCATTAACTTTTTTAAGGTTAATACACACATGCAATTTTCCATTCTTCTTGGGCACAATCACAATGGGGGATACCCATTCGGTATGCTCAATTTCGTAAATGAATCCTGCTTCTATCAAGCGATCTATCTCCTCTTTAATCTTCGCAGCGTAGTTATCATTATACGTGTACGGTTTCTGTTTCGTAGGTTTTGCATCTGGAGTCATAGGGATTCTATGAGAACATATATCTGGATCTACTCCTTTCAGGTCTTTGTAACTCCAAGCAAAAACATCTCTATATTCGCGCAATAGGGCAACTAATTCTTCTTCTTCTTCCTTTGTCAAATCATGCCCTATGTATGTACATTTTTCTTCTTCTCCTTCGATGGCAACTATTATTTTCTTGGTTTTCTCTCGGTGATCATATACTTGTCCGTCATTCGCTTTTCTATTGGGCATTCGTACCATGATTCTTCTATCTTCGATTTCATATTTCTTGAAATTCTCGGGTACTTCAAATAAAGATTCTTCTTTTTCTGACATGGTTTCTTTCTTCTTTCTTTTCTTGCCTTCACTCTTGCTAGTCACTTCCGTGGCTATTCTCACGTCATTCATAATTTCCTCGTGTCTTTGAGGGTGAGTCTCTACTTCAAAAAAATATTCTTCTTCTGATGCAAAGGGTGGGTCCATGATAATTGATTCTAAATCAAAATCACTTGCATCCTCAAATGCATCAGTGTTAGGTTCACTCTTCTAAAATTGCATCGCACATGATTGGCTCTATCGTGAAAACTGAAATGTCATAGCCATCCTCGTCACAGTGGGGTGTCCACTGTTCTTCATTGATGGCTACATCCATGGTTGCTAGGATTTCTGCCCAACCATGGGGTTCAAACTCTTCGTCTGGGAATACTACAGGTGCGTAGGCTGGATCTTGAAGGGTTCGTGGATGTTGTTCTGAACCTAAGGTCCTGGCTTCTAACCTTTCTTCCTCTTGTTTTGCAACTTTACACATCCATAAATGAGTATCCTCATGCAACCAAGAAGGATCTGATTCTAATGAGTACACGGATTCCGTCTCTACTGGTGTCTTATGGATGGTATTCCATTGTATTGGGGGTATGTCTCTATGTGAATAGTCTTTGAGATTGACTTTGGTAGTCACTCCTAAATGTTGCAAGTACAAAGAATTAGTTCCCCAATCTTGTACAATTTGCAACTGACACATGAACGATCGTCCCAATATCATCTCATAAGCATGGTTTTTTGCAAAGTCACAAATGGCAAAAGTATGCTCAAATTCTACACCACAAGTGGTGAGAGATATGCCTTCTAGTAAGCCTAATGGTTTTTCTATGTGTCCATCAGCCATTTGTAGCTTCATCCTGGTGGGTCTTAATGCTGGCTTACCCCAACGTTTCCATAAAGCGGTGGTAGCTATGGCTACTCCGGCTCCTGAATCTAAGATGGCTTTCGTGGTGTAGCCCTGATGGGTTATCGGAAGATAAGTATTACCTTCCTCTCCTTCACTTACATCTCCAATCTTTTCTACGGGTATCTCTGGTACCTCATTTTGTGATCCTATTTGTGAGGGAGTAGTAGCAAGCTCGGGGAATTGATTTGCTACATGTTTCCACAGTTCTGGTTTAACCTTCAATAACTCCTCCAGAGTAAGGTTACATTGTACTTTAGTGTTCTTGATCACTTCCGTGTTTCTAGGGATTACTGATTCTTCATTCCTCACTATTATTCTAGATTCCTTCAAACTTCCTTCCAACTCACTTATCTTTTTACTCCATTTTCTCTTTATTCTTTCTCTAGAATCTTTCCAAGATTTTGTCTTTTTACTACTAGATTCTGCAACTTCACTACTTCCGGCTACTTTCTCCTGATTAAGCTGTTGGTTTTGTAAGAGCGCCTGGGCTCTTGTTATAGCTTGGATAGGCACGTATGTAGGGTTGGATCCATCTGCGTTATTTACAATGCGTATCACATTGATCGGTGTCACATTCGAAGCATTAACAGGGTTCTTAGGATAATCTTTGATTATGTGCTCTTTGCCACAATCAGCACAAAAGCCTTGGATATTATAGTACTGTGATTGTCCTGCTATCGGAGGATGTGGACACTCCTTTATGAAATGATCTCCTTGGCACCTAAAGCATGGTCCTCTAGGGCCCTGTGGTCTCTGTTGTCTTAATTGGGGCCGTGGATTTGGGTTTTTGTACATCACATTAGCATAGTTGGGCTCCCAACTAGGTTCCACTGGTGGACTATCGTGATGATATGTCTTCACGTGTTCTGGTGACTCTGTGTAATATGCGGGTGGACTATCTACATGCGTAGAGTCAAAACTGTTTGAGTGTGGGTCACTCTCTGTGATCAAAGGTGAAGAAGGCACTAAGGCCCTACTTAGGTTCTCTTCTGCAGCAGCGTATTTGACTGAGATGACATTCGCTGGTGGGGGTGGCTGCTGAGCTAAGACAGGTTGAGGTCTCTGTTGAGCCTGGTATGGGTAGTTCTGAGGAGGCCTATAGTAATAGGGCTGAGCATTGTATTGGCCTTGATACCTACCTGGCCGCGGGTATGCTTGCGGATAGTTCTGTCTCACGGTTTGTTTGTTGTATGGGCAGTCCTGAGCCGTATGATTCGTGTATCTTCTCTCAATTGTACAATATTGGCCACTAGGGTTGGCTTGAGGTTGTGTTGTATTGGGACACACATTTGCCATATGGTCACCACCACAGGTGTAACAACGCTTGTTTGTTAGCACCCTAGGTTTACTAGAAACTCCTAGTTTCTGGGCCACTTTTTGTGCAAGGTCTTCTATTGAGCTAGACAATTTTGTGGATGCTAGAGATGAACAGTCTGAGTCCTTATAGACCTTTGAGAGTTCCAACTCATCTCCTAAGTTGTCCTCAATGTCTATGCATATTCTCACACATTGCTCTAGCGTTCTGGGTTCTTTTAGGTACACATAGGAGCGTAGTTTAGAGCTCAACAAGCCATCTAGAAACAATGACACTTGCTTAGCTTGTGAGGGTAGCTCTTGCATTGGACATCGTTCAACATATTGTCTAAACCTACGTCCTGCCAGTCTTACGGTTTCCTGAGGGGTCTGTTTAAAGCTATGAATCAACGAAGACGTGTCATGTCTAATCCCACTTTTAGAGAATTCGGTGATGAATGACTCTAAAAAGTGATGGATGTCTCTAAATTGCCTTTGTTGCAGAGGTTGGAACCAAGTTAAAGCGGTATTCTTTAACGTTAGCCCAAATGCGTTGTATTGCGTGAACATGTCTTCAACTTGTTCGGCTCTTAGTACTTGCTTGAATTCTGCGACATGGTCATAGGGATCTCCTGTCCCATCAAAATAATTCTTCATTGATTTTATTAACTGTGTGGGTCTCAATGTTCTTGCGTGTTCACGTGGCCTAGGTAGAGGAAAATCATCTCTACCACCTGGTATTCCATGATCTCTTTGTCTATCTGCTCTACTAGTGTCCGTGGTTGTTCTATCTCTCCCTACGGGATGATTAAAGCTTACTTCCGGTCTCTCTTTATTTCCCTCTCTTTGATTTCCATGGGCTGAGGATGTTCCTGCCCCTTGTTAACCTGTATTCATGTTCGTTCTAGATGGAGGGAATACCAATTCACCTCTCCATGTGTATGTGTTTTTAGCGCGGTCAGGCACCACAAAGACTCTTTCTAAAGTCTCATCCAGGTATACAACCTTTCCAGGTGTATCCGGGTCCTTGAACTCGTATATAGTGATGATACCTACCTCACTAAGTATTTCGGTCTTGTATCTCCAAAAGGCTTCATCAGTTTCTTTATTCACAAACAACTCTATGCTTCTGTTATCCTGAGGGATCCATTCTGGGATTAGTACTCGTGTCAGTACAGATTTCCCTCTAGGTGTTCTAGGCTCTTCTAATGGTTCTTTTCCTTGAGATTTTGTTTCCGTCTCTGGTTGAATCATGCCAAACTCGTTGGTATTGTTTGGCTGCGTACTTAAGATGTACATTGTTCCTTCTTTGTCTATGTACGCGTCTCTCTCAAATTTCACCACTGGATGTTCCAATCCAATGGGTTGATCGGGGTTGTGCATTTGCACCACTTGCCTTCGCAAACCATCCTCATAGATGCGAGCACCTAATCGGTTGGTTCGGAGAAACTCTAGTTGTGTTCTATAGGGTCCTTCTGGTTTTTCTAAGTATGCTACATTTGACCCTACTTCTGGTCTTTCTGCGCTAAATGCCATTTCTGATTCGCTAGTATCTGAGCTCTCGTAGGGATAACTAGTGTTCAATTGTTGAGCCCACGATCGTGCAGTAGTTCTTACACTTGCCTCTGATGATCTAAGGCTTCGTCGGTCCGACTTGCCTATATGTTTGCCCGATCTAAGGTTCATTAATTTTCTTCCTTGCACACTCAGTACACGCTCAGATCGTCAATGATTCTTTGTTATTACTGTCTTGATTCTTTTTAGATTTCTTTAGATTCTTGTCTTAATGTATGCGTCAAGAATTTGACTTTTCGTGATAATTTTGAGTTCTCATTCCGTCAGACTTAGGTTCTTTCCTTTAGGTTTTCGTGTCACACACCTTTACTTTAGTCTTGGACTTGATAAACTTAATTCTCTTGAACTTGAGGCGTTCCTATCGTCTTAATCCACAATGCTAACGTTTAGCCTAAGCTAAGAATTGACTGAGGGGGTTGAGTAATCTTCCAACCTCGAGTTAGCTTCTGGTTGCTCTGAGGCCCAAGAAGCCGCGCTTCCCAAGCTTTATGCCCTTCACTGCCTTGCCTTGGTTGCCCTTGATTGCCCTTGGTTGCCCTTGCTAGACTTGGAAAAATTCAATATTAGACCAATTCACAGTTGGATGATCAAGCACTTGAGTATATACACCTTTTAATTCCCTTCCCTTTTGCCCAACTTTTTAATGCTTGCCCCCTGGCTTTCTAGTCCCAAACTAGGTAAACCTCAAAATAGCTTATCTAAAAATAGACGTATCCTTTAAGAAGAGAGCTTTCTAACGAGCTATTAAGCTCAAAAAACGGACTTCGGATGAAAAAGTTATGACCGTTCAGGCCTTGGGGGGTAAAAACTGACAAACAGGTTTTTCTCCAAATATGAGCTAAGGGCTCTCCTATGAGTCTATTCACCCAAAAATTTTCCAAAAATAGCCCCAAAATTGGCCAAAAAATGAAACCCTAAAATTTGCGATGGGGGTGCACAATCGTGATGGTCTGGGACCGTCGCGATGGCGTGAGGGTGCACCGTCGCGATGGCGTGAAATTGGACAATCGCGATGGTCTGAAAGTGCACAATCGCGATGGCGTGAAAGTGCACCGTCGCGATGGCGTCAGTCAACGGTCAACGTGGACAATCGCGATGGTCCAAAGTGAACCGTCGCGATGGTCTGGGCACGATGGCGTGAGCCAATCGCGATGGTCTGTGCGCGATGGCGTGAGCCAATCGCGATGGTCTGAATTTTTGAAGTGTCGCGATGGTGTGAGGGTGTCGTTGCGATGGTCTGAAGTGCACCGTCGCGATGGTCTAGCTTGCCACGTGGCACCGTCGGCGCGATGGCGTGAGACCGTCGCGATGGTCCGGCTGAGCCGTCGCGATGGCGTGAGCCGATCGCGATGGTGTGACACAATCGCGATGGTCAGAGACCGTCGCGATGGTCCACCAAAATGCAAATTTTGTGAATGCAGCTATGGATTCCTGTAGGCACAGGTGTGCTCTTCACGCTGGTGTGGTCGCCTTCTTCAAATTCCGAACTTTGCAGACCATCGCGATGGTCTGACACAGACGGAAATTTCTGTCAGAAACTGAAGTTTTTACCTTTTTGCAGCCTTCCTGATGCACTGGAGCTCTGTACCTGCAAGAAAACTCAAGAAAACAAAAGTACACACAAGCACAAAAGCTCTCTCTCACTCTCTCGCATGCACAAGTGAGGGGAAATGAGGAGAATGGGGGGATATAGTGAATTTTCTGATTTTTTTGGAGATGAAGATGATGATGCGGTGATGAAGATGGAGTGTGGGGGAGGTGAAAAACACTAAAAACTAAGTAAAAACAACAACAAAAAACGAAATTTTTACCTTCCAACGCCACTTCTTGCTATACTCTTACCATCACACATTCGTCCTAGACTCGATCCCCGGCAACGGCGCCAAATTTGGTGTTGCTCTAGCACAATGGTGAGAACCAGGTTAAGAAGCTCCACCTCCTTAATGTCAATCCGCGGAAGAGATAGGAGTGATATGAAGATCGTGAATGTGAGATGAAGTGAGAGTGAAGGTGAGAAGCATAGGAATGCACACACACATGCACACACACTACAAAGAGACAAGCAAGACACAATGGAAGGTGGGAAATTAGCTCTATTACTCAAGAACACTCTTACAAGCTCAAAATAGCTCTAAGCTCACACTAGCTAACCTCAAAAATGAGCTCTCTAGCTCTTTTTATAGTTTCTAGACTAGTTTTGACCGATTTCACATCTAGTGACCGACATAGTTAAAAATTAGGTCCTAGATGCTATTTGGAAGGGTAAACGGTATCTAAAAATAACGAAAATTGGTACGCGCATTCTACCTAAGCTCCTCAAGCTTGAGGACTCCTCGGCTTGCACAAAATGGAGCTATGGATTACAAAATGGGGTTTTCTATGTTACATATGTTACAATAGTGATAAAAATCACTGTTGGAGGTTTTTGGAAAGTATTTGAAAACATAATTATTTGAAAAACGATTCGACTGGCTCCCTGCTTTGTCGTTACATGCTTCCGTGTCGTCTGCGCCTCTGGCTGCTTCGAACACTTGCCATTTGCTTCTACCATTGTATTCATTCTTCTTTGAGGGGAATTATCCCACATGAGATGTACTTTGGAGAGCCCCTCCCAAATCTATATAAGGAGGATCTCTCCCCCCATTTGTACTTGGTTAGAAGCTTGAAGAGCCTAATCCATGCTCTTGGCAAGCTCATTTCTAATCCATGTCAATTTACCCATTTCTTGGTCTACTCACTTTGAGTCTCTCACACTCTTTCTTTTGTGAGTACACTCTTCTTTTCATTTTGTTTCTGCACGTGTACTCTCTACATGGTATCAATGTGTTAAGTGGAGGCCTTAGTGGTGATTTTGGTGGTCGTCCCATAATCATTCGCTACATCTATCAGTTTAGAATTGAACTGCACTTAATTAATCACAATGCAAAGGGAGAGAGAAAAAAGCATCGACAACTACGTGCACTGCACTGAGAGAGAGAGAGAGAGAGAGAGAGAGAGAGAGAGAGAGAGAGAGAGAGAGAGAGAGAGAGAGAGAGAGAGAGAGAGAGAGAGAGAGAGAGAGAGAGAGAGAGAGAGAGAGAGAGAGAGAGAGAGAGAGAGAGAGAGAGAGAGAGAGAGAGAGAGAGAGACTTATATACATGTGCCCTAAAAATGGTCCTTTCACACAAGAGACCGGCACTTTTATTGGAAAATATTAGATTCCTACTATGTTACAAGGAATATGTTACAACATTTGGGATTTATGCATCTAGATGACTCCTCTAGTGCATTTACATGGCTCATGGTATCTTTCATAATAATTTGGAGAAGAAAATTGTGGCTATAATTTGAAAATTTTTGGGGCTTGCTTTTCTATGCTTCTTTCCTCTGCAACCCTCTCCCCCTCTTTGTCTCTGTCATCCCTTGACAAGCTTTGTTTCTTGTCTTTTCGAGTCTAGTTCTTATTGTCTTGATGGCCTATTTGTAGGTGTCCACCACCAACACCTATGGAGGCCTCAAAGGTTCAGAGGTAGTGTATACTTCTTTAATTATTTACCACTACTCAAGCAACTGATCATAACTCGAGGCTCGATTTATTATCTTTTGGCCTATTAATTTCTTTCCACCACACACACCCAGTGGTCAAAGAAGCCTCTAGGACTGTCAGAGAGTTTGTAACCTTATCCAAGCCTTAGTCCAAATGAATGCTTCCATCGTCCCCTTGAAATTCCTTATATTCATACATCTAGGTTGTTGTATTGATTGTTGATATATTTAGGTAGTGATGTGTGTGAACACACTAGGACTACCGGGGCACTTTTTTCCCTCTTTAGGAGGTTTTTTCCCCCGGCTTGTATATACGGCTATTGCCCTAATGGGCTACTTATCTTTGTATATTCTGTAGTAATACATTCAATATTATGTGTTGTGCTCCAAGCTTCTTCTCCTTCCTTGTGGTGTTCGAGTGCTTCCGCAGACATCTATCTCCAACAATTGGTATCAGAGCATCTTGTCGCTTCATCGAGGGCAGCGTCGACACTCCTCCGATTGCAGTCTCAAAATCAAATTTTGGTGAGCATACTCAACATGTTTTCAACATCAAAACGGCTTCGCTTTGTGGTGCCAAAATTGCAATCTGAGCTTGTTTCGACCTCCGAACGTGCTATCATAGTGCTTGTGTAGGCTATTATTTCTTTTTGTGCTAAAGGTATATACCAATTTCTTTTCGCCAATATAAGTGTCTCAAAGTCTACTACAGGTCTAGCGGAATTCATCTAGGCATTTCTGTTCAACTTTTTGAGATACAATCAATTTTCTACATCAAGGTATTTTAGTCACCGGCCATGGTTGAAAGCAGTGATGTATTCCGTATGTTGGCTGTTGAGGATAAGTTGGATGGTACCAACTACCCGTTATGGGCTTATATGATGCGACATGTATTGGTTGCAAAAGGACTGTGGAACATTGTGCAGGGTGTTGAAAAACGTCCTATCACACCTGCAACTATTACAATTGCAGGTACAGAAGGTGAGGCAGAAGGTGTCGAAGATGATGATATTCTGCATATTCTTGTTCATGCTGCGGTTTTTGCTGCAGCAATTGTAGAGCAAATTCATTGGGATGGCAGAGATGCCCAGGCAGATGCATTGATAGCTTTGTCTATCAAACGTGCCATTATTCCTCTTATTCGCTCTTGCAGAACAACTAAGGATGCCTGGGATACACTTATCACATTGTAGCAAGCTAGGAATGATGCTTGTAATGCTTACCTCCGAAAAAAGGTGGAGAGTGAGCACATGAATGAAGGTGATTCTATGGACAGTTTTCTAACAAAGATCAAAGACTTGAAGGAACAGTTGATTTCTGCTCATGAGGTTATACCAGATAGCTCACTTGTGCAGAACATTCTAAATGGTCTTCCTGATTCATATTAGAGTTTTGCTTCTACTCTTTGGTTGATGATGAAAGGCAATGCAAATGCCTTGTCATTTGAGGAGTTAGTCTCTGTTCTATTACAAGAAGATTAGTCGAGGCAGAACAGGTCCATTATGCATGTTGTAGATCAAGCTTTCATGGCTAGGTAGAAGGGCAAAGGAAAATGGAGCTCATCTACTACTAAGCAGAAATCTGCAAATGTTGCACATTCAAAGAACCAAGATAACGACGAGAAAAAATCAGAAAAGCAGAAAGTGTTGTGCAACTATTGTAAAGGGAATGATCATATCATGCTAAAGAGGCAAAGAAGAAAGAGGCTCGAATGGTTGTTGCAGAAGCCTCTACACCAAAAATAGAGTTTGCTAATCTTGTGCAGGAAGAAGAATGGGCGTTTACTACTGTTTGCAGTTTTGACCCATCTTCTCATGAGCAGTGCATGTCTGCAGTAGACTCAGATGTTTGGTACTTTAACAGTGGGGTGACCAAACATATTACCTCGTAGAGCAGTTTCTTCTCTTCACTCGAGCCTACCCCTACAGGGAATGTTGTTACATGCGCCAACAACTCCTCTTATCCTATTATGGGAATTGGTAAGATCATTTTGACTACTACTGATGGTATTTCTTTCACTTTGTCAGATGCTTTATTTGTGTCAGGGATCAAGAAGAACCTGTTATCAGTTTCTGCATTAGCCAAGATTGGCTTGGTTGTGAAATTTGTTGATGACAGGTGTACAGTTCATGATCTGTCAAATGGCGATGTGATTATTGCTTCTGGCATTTTATGTTGTGTTCTGTATAAGCTCATAGACTATGAAAGATCTATGAATGCTTTGGCATGTGCAGTACATGATTCTCAGGCTATGTCAGATGCAAAGCTTTGGCATGCACGCTTTGGTCATCTGAATTTTGCTAGTTTGCTATGTCTGCAGAAATCTGAAATGGTGTTCTCTTTGCCCAAACTTGAGGCACCTGGAAAACATGTTTCTGAAGGCTGTATTTTGGGCAAAATGCAGCGTTCCTCATTTCATGGTTCAGTTGGGGCTACTCAAAAATTGCAGCTTGTACATAATGATGTCTATGGTCCTATGCAGACACGTTCTTTTGGAAATTATCTTTACTTCGTGACTTTCATTGATGATTTTTCCAGGCATGCATGGGTATATCCATTGAAGGCAAAGTCCAAAGTGTTCATGTGCTTCAAAGAGTTTTTGGTTTTGGCTGAAAATCTATCAGCATGTAAAATGGGCACCCTTCGTTTTGATCGAGGGGGGGAATAAATGTCTTTTGATTTTAATGCATTTCTGGCTGAACGTGGGATAAAACACCAGTGTACAGTGCCATATACACCTCAACAAAATGGTGTTGCTAAATAAAAGAACAGGTCACTCATGGAGATGGCGAGGTGTATGGTCAAGAGTCAAGCTTTACCACATTATTTTTGGCTTGAGGCTGTCATGTGTGCAACATATGTACTTAACAAATGTCCCACTAAAGCACTGCAGTCTATCACTCCATATGAGGCTTGGCATGATCGCAAGCCATCTGTTGCTCATCTGCGTGTTTTTTGTTGTTTGGCATATGCATTAGTGCCTGAACAACATCATAGAAAATTGGATGATAAAGCAGTAAAATGTATTTTTGTTGGGTACAGTTCTCAAAGTAAGGCTATCGTCTGTATCATCCACAGACTAAACGCATTTTGGCTAGCTGTGATGTTGTTTTTGTGGAAGATGCTATTCAGCCATTGCTTTCATGTACTAAGGAGACATCTGTTAGCTCCAAAGGCATGTATGGTACTTTGCTGCCTCTTTTTATAGATGGGAAGTCTAGTGCTAGTCCTAATGAGGTAATTTCTCAGCCTTTGCAGGTTTCATGTGATGATGCAGATCATTCCATTTATGATGTAGATACATGATGCACTAGTTGATGAGAGAGATGATATTGAGCAGCCAAAAACTATGCCAAAATGGTTGGTCAGACTTTGCATGACAAAAAATTAGATGCACCTCTGTCATATCGTACTCGTTCAGGCTCTCATAGTGCCTCTTTTGCATCAGATTGCTATGCTATGGATGCATCTAGTCTCTATGATGAGAATAAGCATATTTGGTTTGGTGAAGCACAAAATTTAGAAAATTAGATGGCTGCTATGCAATCTGAATATGATGCTATAATGAAGAATGGTACTTGGTCTTTATGTGACTTGCCTCCTGGCAAGAAGGCCATTGGGACTAAGTGGGTATACAAGCTGAAGCGTAAGTGTGAAGGTAGGGTTGACAGGTATAAGGCTAGACTTGTTGCAAAGGGTTATGTGCAAGAAAGAGGCATTGATTTTGATGAGACCTTTGCACATACTTGCCAAATGACTACTGTTCATAGCATCTGTGCACTTGTAGATCATCATGCTTGGAATGTACATCAGTTGGACATTAAAACAACATTTCTGAATGGCGACTTGCATGAAGAAGTGTATGTTTTTCAGCCCCGTGGATTTGTGCAGAAAGAACATGAAAACCAGGTATGCGGGTTAAAGAAGGCATTATATGGTTTAACGCAAGCACCATGTGCTTGGTATGAGAAGATACATGCCTATCTGATTGCACATGGTTTTGAGAACAATCCGACTGAAAGCACCTTATATGTTAAGTGTGCTAATGATGTGCTTCTGATCATTGTTGTCTATGTTGATGACATGCTACTCACTGGTCCTATCGAGAAGTATATTGCTGATTTTAAGGCTGATTTGCATGCCTCATTTGAGATGTCTGATTTGGGGCATTTGCATCACTATTTGGGCATTCAGTTTATGCAAGTTGATGGTGGAATGGCTTTGTGTCAAACAAAATATATTAACACATTATTGCAGCGTTTCAGCATAGAAGACTGTAAGCCTGTAGCTCAGTGATGAGTAGCACCTCCTTTAATGTCAATCTGGGAAGAAATGAGGATGGTATGAAGACCTCGAGCAAGTGAAGGCACAAATGTGTGAGTGAGAAGCACACAAACATGCACACACATACACACACACGCACACACGGCAAAAACAAAGAGAGTAAGACAATGAAATCACTTCTATTATAACCAAGTTCTCATACAAGCTCAAAACTACAAGAAGCTAGCCCCTAAAAATGAGCTCTCTAGCTCTATTTATAGTTTTTGACTATTGTTACAAGGCTGATGGAGCGAGATAACCGCAACCGCAGAAGAAGGATAAACAAGACTTGTGGCTGAAATGACGGAGATGTAGGAAATCTCGCAAGAGTCGGTAGATGAAGAATGCGAAAGCAATAAAAAGCAGAAGACAGGAAGAGAAAAGAGTTCGATCGTCGCATCATCACTTCGTTAGACTGGTGGAGCAGAGTTTACTGTGTTAAACAGACTCTTGGATTGAGAGTTAACAGGAATGTATTTGAGAGAGACAGAAGGATAGATACGTCTCTGTTCTGTTGCGTACTGTAGTGTATAGGGTTGATCATATCGAAACTGAAGTATTCGGAGACCACGAGTAACATATTTTAAAAGACTGCGTATGAGATATTGCTGAGGACATTGAATACTGTTTCATTCTATTCATATTTAATTATTCTGCTATTCTTTGGTTGAATCAATTTTTCATTGGGTAGTTTGTGATGTTGTGAGTCTATTTGATGAGCGGTTATATATGATTCTGTATTTCTCGACTATGAGATTGTGTATTGATTGTCCTGCGTGAGACTGTGTAAGAACAGAGTTTGGTACCATTTCGGTTAAGTGACCAGGTTTATACAATAAACTGTAATTACTGAGTATTCGACAAGGATCTATGTGTGGAAAGAAGTCTTAGTAGGTCATTAATTGTGGTAGAAATCTATGATCTGAGTTAGTATACGAAAAGTTTAATATAATATCGATCCGAGTTGTCTGTGCATTTCGTTCGGTGTGTTTAGTTATCACATGAGAGCGCCTTATTGAGGAATATTTTGAGAAGAGCGTATTCTCGTAGTTGTAAGTTTCGGCAGAATCACTGTGCTATTACCATAAGTAGATTCATGGCCGAACGTTCTGGTACTTATCATACCAAGGAGTAGTCAGTATTCAAACTCACCCCCTGTGTTAAGAAGTGAGAAAATACTTGTGACTGTGTAAGGGATTGGGAAAATAGTACAGGGCCTCTGTCTAACAGACCCCTACCACTCCCAAGAACCCGAGGACCCGATAATACTCGTCCGAAAGTTGGATTGAGTTATTATCGTCAAACACTATCTTTGGCCCTGTCCAGACCTAGTGTCCGGCCTAGTTAAAAATTAGGTTCCAGGGCTTATTTGAGGACTCAAACGAGATCTAAAAAATATGAAAATTGGCAGGCAACTACTTCTAAGGCTCCCCAAGCTCGAGGACTCCTCGGCTTGCACAAAATGGAGCTACAAAAAGATGAACCGGTATTTACAATAGTTGTTAGTGATGAGAATCACTTTTAAAATGATGTAATGATTGGAAAAAGGATGGGTTGCCTCAGTGCTAGATTTGCATGTATGCTCGTACTTGCTTCATCTGCCAACGCTCTCCATATGATGCCAAAACTCTCTCCCCCCTAGCGTCTGTCGCCTCTGACAGACCTTTGCTCCGCGGTCTGATCGATGTAGTGTTGCAGTATGTCGGTTGCCACTTCTTGTTCTTTGATCCGTAGTCCCAATTGACTTCTCCCGGTATGTCCGGTTGTGGCATTGTGTAGAGCTCTGAATGCATCATTTGTTCGCACGCGAAGAGTTGTAGCAAATGAGTGGGCCTTGGCACGAACACTTCTGAGTGTGCTTCCCAGAACCCCGTGGGTCTGCATTGCCCGCATCTGAGTAGATATACGTTCCTCGTGAGTTGGCCCCATTTCTTCTACCTGTTTCATCCATGCCGAAGGGGGTTCCTCATATGTATCTTGTCCTTCCTCTGTGGTTCGTCCTCCTGGAAGTGGTTGAGGCTCATAGTTGTCCTCAAATGTTTCCTCCACTGGAATGATTACTGCTTCTTCTTCTAGTGGCTGATCCGGTGGAGAGGGGGGTCGTTCATACTGTAACAATTTGATCTTTAATTCAGCCACCTGCTGTCGTAGCTCAAGTACCTCATTGGTCATTGATGATTCAGGCTCTGGTGAAGTTGCAACATTGGCCATCTCTTTAGGTGTTGGTGGGTGTGGTGTAGGCACTTGGGATCCTTGTAGTTCCTTTATCTGGTCTGCCAATTGGTCATGTGCCTCCAAGAGGGTTGCATAATCTTCTAACACCTGCTGAATGTGTTCTGAGGGAACAACTTGGAATTTGGCAGGGTCTATAGGTGCTCCAGGGGTATTTTCCATGGCTGCTTCTAGATTCTCCTGGTTTTGTTGCTGTAGCCTTTTGTTCTCTTCTTGAGCCGCTACTAAGTGGCGACAAAGTAAAGCCATGTTTCTTTGTAGTCTAGCATTGCGGCCCAGCTGATCCCTGAGTTGTTCTTCCATTACCCTAGTCGTCTCTGTATGTTTGGCTTCGAGCTCCACCTGGGATTGTTGGAGGGTGGTCACTTCATGTTGTAGTGCTGTATTACTTAGCTCCAAGGCATTGACACGTGCCTGGAGTTGAGCCGAGAGATTGCACAACTCTGTGTTATTTTCTTCCAGTAACCTATACTCTTGCTTAAGTTGAGTGGCCGCTTCGAACATGGTGTCTAGTACATTACTAAATGATGTGGATGCAGGGGTAGAGGTGGAAAATGCAAAGGGTCGGGAAATGGGACAGGGAAAAGTGGATGATGTGCCTATGAGTGAAGTGAAATGTGATGATGTTGGAACAAACGTGGTGGTGGGTGCTCCTATGGGTGGTGAAATGTCCATGGGATCGGACATGATAGTGTGTGAAGTGTGAATTGTGAATACGGGAATGGTAGGTGGTGTGTTAGTGGTGGCAGTGAATGTGGGGGAGTTGGGTTGGGGAAGGGACTTTTTATTAAAATTCTCAACTTGTTGGAGTATATTTACAAGGTGTGTCCAGAATGGAGGTTGGGTGATTTGGGTTGATTCCGAGGGGGTTAAAAGGGGTACAGTGGATAGGGGTTGGGAGGGAGGAAATGTATTGGTGGATGGAAATGGGTGTGTTAAGGTTTGGCTAGTGGCAAGTGGCTGTCCGAGGGCTGCGAGATATGAAGGGTGACCTATTATAGTTTGATCGGTGGCAGGATGACCTATATGGGGTTTAGAAAATTGGGTGGAAGTGGTGGATGTAGGTAAAGGGGAGGATGTAGAAATGGTGGTGTGTATAACGGTTTCACCATGGGTGGATACTGGTTGTTCAGGAAGGCTAGTGGGGAAGGGTTCTGAGGGCTGGATGGGAGGTGACGGTGGAGATGGTATCTGTGTATTTACATCTGGTTCCTCACTGTGAGTTGGGCTGGCCATGTGAACATCTTCTGAAGTGGTGGTAGGCAGGGCGGTAGAGACTTCATTTGAATCATTTTTCCCCTTCGCGGTCGAGTATCGATCCTTCGTTGGTCATATTGATGGGTAGTGCGTTGTACCATGGTCCTCATGGCTTCCACTATCCCACAGGTATCTGCCAAAAGATTCAATGATTCTACAAAATGTGGGTTCACATTCTCCGCTTGCAGCATCTGGTTCACTAGTGCTCTATTTGCTTCTTCTGATAGCCTATGTCTCTTTTGTACCTGCTTGATCATTTTGTAGAGCCGTTTGAGTTGTGTAGTGGAAGCTGGGGCTTCCTCCTCACTCTCCTCGTGTTCATTCCTCTGCCTCTCCACTTGTTCATGTGTGCCTCCCGCCTGCGTGCGTTGTGCCTCATCCTCCCAATGTACTCTTCGTGCTTCACCATGTGGTCGTGTTCTCTGGGATGTAGATTCAGGGCCGTCGGTCTCAGAAAAACACTCACTCTCAGATAAGTGGGCTGCCTGCAGGAAGCTTTCAAAGTCAAAATTTGGATCCTCTGCCAAAGTGGCCATGGATGCAAACTCAGCATCTTTGGGTAGTGGAGGGGCAGATGGAGTGGGCTGTACCATACTCCCTGATTGTGTTCCTTGGAGATGGATAGTGAAAGGGGCTACTTGTTCCTCTTCTCTGAGGGAGGCTTCTGTGGTGGCCTCACGAGGGATTAGAACCTGTGAAAGTGAACCACACATTCTTTTTGTAGTTTGCACCCCTGACTTCCGCCCCTTGAAGAATTCCAGTTGTGAGTACTTAAGGGCCCTTGCAATCGGTACATCATAGGCAAGGCATCTGTAGATAATTCTTGTAATGGCACAACAACCATTCAAAGTAGGCTTCCGCACTCCTCGCTTGCTTGCTTCATATAACTGGTCCAGGATCCATACGGGCATTTTAATTGGCAAGCCTCCAGTCTCTGCTAGGTATAATCCATACCATATTTTCTTATGAGGTTGGGTGAACCGGTCTTGTGCTGGAAATGCGAAGTGTTGAAGGCACATCCGTAGTGGTATGGCGATGTTGGGGGTGAGGGCACAAATTTCTTTCAACTTCTTGATTTTGTTGTTTTTCATCGACTCTGGTATCAAAGGATCTCGATCGGAGGGTACATGGGTGCCATACATCTGAAGGGCCTCTCTGATTAAAGTGATATTCAACTCAAACTTCTTCATTTCTTCCTCGTTTGATAGAGAGGGCACCAGGAATGTGCCTGAATGATCTTTGTCTCTTGTCGCCTTGAGAGTTGCAATCAAGTAGTAGCACCGAAGAAAATCAGGTCTAGGCAAGGCTGCACTAAAATAATCTTGCAATCCCGCTTTTTGCCAAACATCTTGAAGAGGGGCAACATTTTGCAATGCTTCAAATTCTCGTGAGAAGAACTGAAAGGTCCACCACACTCCTCCACATTCCAACTTGGATTCCCAAATATTATCTGCGTCTCCCAAATCTCCTGGCATCTCATTGAACCAATGAGAATGCCCCTTTACTCTTTCTGTCAGGCCACTTGGTGAATCCGGAATGGGAATTCTTCTCACATTCAAAAGCTCTTCAGGCCTTGCTGTCAGTGGGGCCCCCACAGGCATGGTATCCCAATTGCTTTGAGTGCTAGTGCCTGCCTGAGAGCTCGTGCCTGCTGCTGCCTCCATGAGAATCGGGTGCTTATCTGCTAGAAGAAGAATGGCACATTAGTGTTGCATAGGAAACAAGACGTAATGGTGTTCCCTTCACAATACTAACATGACAATCCAGAAGGTTAGTGGTTAGGGTGAAGTGTTCGTGTTAGATGTAAGTGGTGGTTAGTGGTTAGTGTCCTCCTAAATGCATACTGTGGACATGCAAAGTACTCAGAATGCACCTACATCAGAGTGGATGGATTTACAAAATTGGGTCTGGGGGTTTGATACAGGGTTTAAGTCTCCAAAATTTGAATGAGGATTCATGGTTCTTAGAGCTGATGACATGTAAGGTCGATGAACTAGATTGTGCTGGATTTGGTACCTTTTGGGTACCCATTTCCAGACATTCCTAGGTTTGACTGGGGGTGTGACAGTGGAAGGTGTAGGTATCTTCCCTGAGTTGTTTGCCACGAGTACTTGTGAGTGTTGCTTTATTCTAGTGACTGGAGGTGAAGTAATTTGGGCTTGTAAGGAGGCCTTGGGCACCCATATTTGTCTAGCATTAGGGATGGCCTTCATTGACCGCTTAGGGACCCAAATAGAAATGGTATAGCTAGGGTGTTACCTAGGGAGCTCCTTCACTTTGGTCCTTGATGGTGAGGCTCGCTTGATGCTTTTTTGAGAACCTGTCTCTGGAGCCGTGGTTTTTTCCCCTTTGATCCAGATCTGCTTCATGCCGCGAGGTACTTCATGTTGCCGGAGTTGGTGCTCATGCTTCTTGTTTATCGCTCATGCCTTCCCCTTTAGATTCTTCTCTAGAACAGATGGGAGTTCCTCCTTGACTTCTGTAACTTTGGCAAGAGTGACAATCCTCTGCACCATAGAACTTTGGACAAGAATAACATTATCTTCATGTGGGTTCGTGGAGGGACCAGGAGTTGGTGCCTCTTCTAATGGTTTGAGTGCTTGATGTTCTAATTCAATCGTAAGACGGCTTTGGCCTACCCAAGCCTGAAGAAGTCTTCTTAGGTTGAGGTTGACTGCGTGATCATAGATCCAGTCTTGGCCCAAGACAAGAGGTTCGGTAAGATCCTCGTCTTCACACACTAGCACTTTTGCTGGCATGAGGACCTCTTGAATGTAGAGGGGAAGTTCCACCTCTCCCATGCAAGGGGTTTCAACACCTCCTAATCCTATCAGATATGCTTCTAGGGGTTTTACCTCCAATTGCAACTGCTGGCAATAAAAAATACGAACTGCACTAGTGGCTACTCCTGAATCAATTAAAGCTCTTACGGTCCTTGTACTGTCTCCTTGTCCAACTTCTAGGGTCACAAAAGTGTTGGTGCAGACCAATCACCAATTGAAGACTTGGAAGATTAAAGGATGAAGGAAGGATCAACTATTGAAGCTTGGAAGAAAGACACATTCAGAGTATATGAGAAATGTACACATATGTACATAGTTCACTTAGATCTTTGTTTGAGTAAGAATCTTGTACAAATTATCTATAAATACTTTGAGAAAAGTCGGGACATGTATGAGAGCATATGTGACAATAGTTAGAAGCCAAGATTGAGGAAGTTAGAAGTCATGAGATAGAGAAAAAGTTAGTTGAGTTAGCTCTTATCACTCAGTTGTAAACTTTTCTGAGTAATTGGAAATCTTGCGCCCGATGTTTCTGCGTGTTCTCCTTCTACAGTAGATCAATCATGAAATGCTTTTGTATAAGTCTAAGTTGGAAAGTGCTTGACCTCTGTACAAAGTTTTAGCTTCTAATTGCAATCAGGCTTAGAGAATTAAGTGTAGGAACATTCATATGTGAAGTGTGTTCACAGGTTCCTAAAACAGGCGCAGATTTCGAAGTTAATGTTTTGATCATTTCTCCCAACACAGTTTAAAGTTTTGCATGAGTCAGGGCTTAATCTTTAAGTTGAAAGATAAGCTACTTATGGCTAGAAGCATTTTGTAAAACGGGTTCAACATTGTGAGAACCAAAGTTAAGAAGTTAGGGGTGTCAAATCGACTTCCCAGAAGTACAGATTTGAACATAGGTAACTTGTGAAGTTGATTTCTCAAGTTATACTGAAGCTTTTGAAGTAATTCAACTTGGAGGAGATGCGCAATCTCTAGGAGATGATTCGTACAAAGTTTCATAAAAAACTTTACACGTTTGATAGGTCAATGTGAAGAAATAGTGCAGCAGACTTTTCTGTGTTTTATCTTCTTCACAGATTTTCTTAATTTTGATAAGTTGGAGATTGATCCTCTAAATTAGTGGAAGTTTTGACTTACTCTTGGTATAGAGGTGCTCTAATCACAAGAGTAGGTTGTTCTTTTGGAGATTAACACTCTCCATCAGTGGTATCAGAGCAGGAGACATTAAATCAAGGAAAGGAGGATCCCGACTGCTGCAGATTCAAGAAATTCAACACTTGAAGAACTAAGAAGTGAAAGCTTGGAGTCAAAAGCCTGAGGACAAGACTACTCAACATCAAGAAAAGCAAAAGGAGTCTAATTCGAAGTAAAGGTACATACAATGTTTGTAAAGCTTGAAGATTTCAATACACAGGTGGATACAAGATGGGAGATGCTCTACAGATAGAGAAATTGGATAGGGAAAACTATCCTGCATGGTCAATGAGGATGGAAGCTCATCTTATGAGCAAAGATTTAATTGGTTACATCACAGGAGAAGAAGAGAAGCCAGAGTTCAGAGATCCTAGTGTTCCAACTAGGGAAGAGTTAGCAGATCTGAAAAATTGGATGAAGAAAGATGCTCAAGCTAGGAGCATTATCTATATGGGAGTCAATGATTACTTGTTACCTCATATTAGAGGTCTTGAAAGTGCAACTGACATATGGAATGCTTTGGAGGAGCATTTCCAGAACACTACAAAGTCAAGGAAGGCATCCTTATGGGCAGAGTTTACTACCTTCAAGAAGAAGGCCTCTCAATCTATTTCAGACTATGTGACAAGGATGAAAGATATTGCAGATGCTTTAGGAGCTGTTGATGAAGACATTGAGGAAGATAAATTGGTAAGGCAAATCCTTACAGGGTTGAGAGGTGATGACAAATGGAAGCCATTTATTTTGTCTACAGAGTTATCACTTGACCATTTCACTCCTGATTTAAATCAATTGTTAGGTCATATGCTAACATTTGAGCAGGATGTTAAAGGAGATGGTGACAAGAGTACAGGTCATGCAATGTACTCAAAGGACAAGAAGAAGAATAGCAAAGGAAAACAACAAGCAGGTGAAGATGAAGGAACAACTACTCAAGCCAACTTCCTAAGAGGAAGAGGAGGTGGCAAAGGTAGAGGAAGAGGCAGGAACAACAAAGATGGAGGCAAAGCTTGCTGGATTTGTGGTAAGACAAATCACTTAGCTAATGATTGTTGGCATAATAATCAGAATAATGGTGGATACAATCAAAATTATAGTTCAAGAGGAAGAGGTGGCAGAAATCAAAGAGGTAATTACAGAGGTAGAGGTGGAAGGAATTACTTTGGAAGAAATGCAGGTAGAGGATTCCAAAGTCAACAATACAACAACACCTACTACAATTATGCTTCAGATCAAAAGGAAGATTCAACATTGATAATGAATGCAACTTGTGAAAGGCAGAATGAAGATCAAAGAGTCTTCTACATTGACTCAGGATGTAGCAATCACCTGAGTGGTAACATATCTTTGATGACTGATTTGGAGAGTAAAGTTTTTAATCATGTTGTTCAAACAGGTGACAACACAAAGCACAATGTGAAGTCAATTGGATCAGTGATAGCCAAGGATGGAAGCACATTATTGAGTAAGGTTTTGTATGTTCCTACAATCCCTAAGAATTTGATAAGTGTAGGACAAATTGTTGAAAAGGGATATGAAGTAAGGTTCACTAATGATGGAGTATATGTGGAAGACCCTAGCCAAGGGTATAAACAGATTGTTTCAGGGAAAAAGGAAGGAAGATTATTTACATTGAAGATTCAAGGCAATATTGGTCATGCTATGTTCACATATGGAGGACATAAGATCTCTGAGTTAGATCTTTGGCACAAGAGGCTTGGACATTTCAATGAAAGAGGTATTAAAGATATGGTTAACAATGGTTCAGTGCTTGGATTGCCTAATGTTGCAGGTCAACATATGACATACAAATGTGAGGCATGTCAATTAGGTAAGGCTCATAAACATTCCTATTCCAAGCATGGTTTTATGTACTCAGAGAAGCTTGAGTTGGTACACACAGATGTGTGGGGACCATCAAAAGATTTCAGTATAAATGGATCAAGGTATTATGTGATTTATGTTGATGATGCTACTA
Organism: Ceratopteris richardii; assembly: GCA_020310875.1. NCBI lineage: Eukaryota > Viridiplantae > Streptophyta > Polypodiopsida > Polypodiales > Pteridaceae > Ceratopteris > Ceratopteris richardii. The sequence continues at coordinate 158,678,174 of CM035427.1, read as the reverse complement.
GGTGGATCACTATCTATGTGATCAAAGATAAGTCAGAAGTGTTTAATACATTTAAACACTATCATGCATATGCAGAAAGAATTACAGGTCATAAGTTGAAAAGACTAAGGTCAGATGGAGGGGGAGAGTATTTCTCAAATGAGTTCAGTGATTACTTATGGAATGCAGGTATAAAAAGGGAAGTTACTTGCAGGTACTCTCCTCAACAAAATGGTGTTGCAGAAAGGAGAAATAGAACTCTTGTTGAGTTTGCAAGATCCATGATGAAGGAGAAAAATTGCCCTAATTATTTGTGGGCTGAGGCTGTAAATACAGCCACTTATTTGGTCAATAGGTTACCATGTAAAGCCTTGCAGGGTATGACACCATATGAGGCTTGGTGGGGTAAAAGACCTACCTTGGATCATTGCAGAGTATTTGGGTGTGTGGCATATGCATATGTGCCATCACAATTAAGACACAAATTGGAACCCAAAGCTGAAAAGTATGTTTTCATTGGCTATGATGACAAGCAGATGGGCTATAGATTGTGGAGTCCATCAACAAAACAATTTATGGTTTCTAAAGATGTTACATTTGATGAACAAAGCACTTGGTATGCAGGTACAATCAACATCAATACAAGTGATGAAGAAGAAGTGAGTCAAAGAAAAGGTAAATCAAAAGTTCAGATATTTGATGAGCAAGAGAATAATGAAGTGCAGGTTGAAGTGGAAGAGACACCAAGATTTGATCCTGAATGTGAAGAGCCAGAAACCTCAAGGAGTGGAGAACTCAGAAGGTCATCAAGAAATAGGTGGCAACCTACAAGGTATAGTTATGATACTTCATTTCTAGCCACAAAAGATTATGCTTATATGGTGAATACAGATGAAGACCCTTCTACATATGAAGAGGCAAGAGGTAAGGAAAAATGGGAGAGTGCTATGCAGGAAGAATATGATGCACTATTGGAGAATCAAACTTGGGATTTGGTTCCAAAACCAAATAGTCAGAAGATTATTGGATGCAAGTGGGTCTACAAGACAAAAAGGTTTGCAGATGGAAGTGTGTCTAGATACAAAGCTAGACTTGTTGTCAAAGGCTTTGCTGAAACATATGGTATTGATTATGATGAGACCTATAGTCCTGTGGCAAAGATGACAACTATAAGGACACTTATTGCTATTGCTGCATGTAAAGGTTGGAAGCTATGTCAACTTGATGTGAAGAATGCTTTTTTGAATGGTTACATTTCAGATGATGTATTCATGGAGCAACCTCAAGGGTTCAGAGATAAAAGGTATCCAGATCATGTGTGCAAGCTCAAGAGAGCTTTGTATGGCTTGAAGCAGGCCCCAAGGGCATGGAACTATAGACTTGTGAAGTTCCTAAAAGAACTTGGTTTTCAGGTGTCTAAAGCAGATAGTAGCTTGCTTATCAAAGCAAGTGAAAATGGTTTCATATATATGTGCATATATGTTGATGATATAATTCTTACAGGTACAGATGAAGAAGGAATACAAAGACTCAAGAGGCAAATGGAAAAGGAGTTCAAGATAAGTGACTTGGGAGACTTGCCATATTTCTTGGGCATGGAGATTACATATACTCAACATGGAGTATTTGTGACCCAAGAAAGGTATTTGAAGAACTTGTTAATCAAGTTTAAAATGGATGATTGCAGGGTAGCACCTACACCAATGGAGGTGAATCACAAATTGAGTAAGTTTGGAGGTGAAGAATTCAAGGACATGAGACAATATCAGAGTTTGGTTGGTAGCCTTATCTATGCTACTCTAACTAGACCTGATTTATCATATGCAGTAGGGGTTTTGTCTCAATTTATGCATTGCCCAAGGAAAGAACATTGGATTGCAGGACAAAGGGTGTTGAGGTACATTAAGGGTACACTCAATGAAGGTTTGTATTATGGGTTTACCTCAGATACAAATATCAAAATTTATAGTGATGCAGATTGGGCTGGTAATCCAGATGATAGAAGATCAACCTATGGATACATGTGTTATGTGGGAGATAAGTTAATCTCATGGTGTTCTAAGAAGCAACATACAGTTGCTTTGTCTTCTACAGAAGCTGAGTATAAAGGCATGGTTGAAGCTGCAAAAGAAGTGATTTGGCTCAAGACCTTGATGAAGAGTCTTGACATTATGCATGGGGTACCAATTATATATGGAGATAACATGAGTTCATTGTATTTAGCTGCTAATCCTGTTTTTCATGCCAGGACCAAACACATTGAGATTCAGTATCACTTTCTAAGAGAGAAGGTGATGGATAAAGAGATTGAAGTAATCCATACTTCAAGAAAAGATCAGATAGCTGATATGCTTACAAAAGGCTTGGATGGACCAAAGTTACAAAGGTTCAAGGACATGGCAGGTATAAAGAAGATAGAGAAAACCTCAATTGATGATTGAGGGGGAGCTGTTGGTGCAGACCAATCAACAATTGAAGACTTGGAAGATTAAAGGATGAAGGAAGGATCAACTATTGAAGCTTGGAAGAAAGACACATTCAGAGTATATGAGAAATGTACACATATGTACATAGTTCACTTAGATCTTTGTTTGAGTAAGAATCTTGTACAAATTATCTATAAATACTTTGAGAAAAGTCGGGACATGTATGAGAGCATATGTGACAATAGTTAGAAGCCAAGATTGAGGAAGTTAGAAGTCATGAGATAGAGAAAAAGTTAGTTGAGTTAGCTCTCATCACTCAGTTGTAAACTTTTCTGAGTAATTGGAAATCTTGCGCCCGATGTTTCTGCGTGTTCTCCTTCTACAGTAGATCAATAATGAAATGCTTTTGTACAAGTCTAAGTTGGAAGGTGCTTGACCTCTGTACAAAGTTTTAGCTTCTAATTGCAATCAGGCTTAGAGAATTAAGTGTAGGAACATTCATATGTGAAGTGTGTTCACAGGTTCCTAAAACAGGCGCAGATTTTGAAGTTAATGTTTTGATCATTTCTCCCAGCACAGTTTAAAGTTTTCCATGAGTGAGGGCTTAATCTTTAAGTTGAAAGATAAGCTACTTATGGCTAGAAGCATTTTGTAAAACGGGTTCGACATTGTGAGAACCAAAGTTAAGAAGTTAGGGGTGTCAAATCGACTTCCCAGAAGTACAGATTTGAACATAGGTAACTTGTGAAGTTGATTTCTCAAGTTATACTGAAGCTTTTGAAGTAATTCAACTTGGAGGAGATGCGCAATCTCTAGGAGATGATTCGTACAAAGTTTCATAAAAAACTTTACACGTTTGATAGGTCAATGTGAAGAAATAGTGCAGCAGACTTTTCTGTGTTTTATCTTCTTCACAGATTTTCTTAATTTTGATAAGTTGGAGATTGATCCTCTAAATTAGTGGAAGTTTTGACTTACTCTTGGTATAGAGGTGCTCTAATCACAAGAGTAGGTTGTTCTTTTGGAGATTAACACTCTCCATCAAAAAGGTCGTCGATCCACTATCTTATGGGTCCTCTTACCAGAAGCCTCACACATGGCAACGTGATAACCATGAACTTCATGATTGTCATTCATGGGTTGATCTCTACCTTGCCTTCACAGTTTCATTCGTCGAATGCGTTCTAAAGCTTCGGCCTGTGCTTCTTCACGAATTCGCTTTTCCTCTTCCTTACGTTTCTTTGTAGTATTAAGTCGATTGAGCATTTCTTCAGTTAAGGGTTCTTGATATAGCTTGACTCTACATCCGCTTATGTAACTTGGTAGTACCTCACCCTCTAAGGTGGCTAGTTGTACTGATCCACTTGTGGAGATCCTATTGATAATCATTGGTCCATAGCCTCTTTTCTCTAATTTTCGTGCATGCTGCTTCAGTGTGTAAACTAGGACTAGGTCTCCTGCTTTCAATCCTTTATCCTTCACATGTGTATCAAAATATGCCTTCTGCCTCTTCTTGGCTGCATAGATTCCTGCTCCAGCTCTCAATCGTGTCTCACCTAAACGTTCAAGATCAAAGATTCTAAAGGATAGTTCATGGCTAGTCCAGTCATGCTCTTGTGCTACCCGTAATGTAGGTATCAAAAAATCCAATGGTAGCACCGCATTCTGGCCAAACACCATCTGAAAGGGTGTGGCTTGGAGTACCGTTTTATAGGCCACTCGGTATGCCCAAACAGCGTGGTGTAGCTGTTTGTCCCAATCAGAGCGTTTGTTATTCACCAGTTTAGTCAGCACATTGCATAAGATCTTATTTGTGCTCTCAGCTTGGCCATTAGCTTGTGGATGATAGGGAGCAGACTTCTTATGTATCACCAAGAATTCTTGGAGAAGGTTTTCTATGAATTCATTCAAGAAGTGTGTGCCTCTATCACTCACCAACTCTATTGGCGATCCGTACCTCGTGAACACATTTTCAAATAAGAACTTTGCTGTTGTTTGAGCATCATTTTTTGTAGTGGCTTTCACTTCTACCCACTTGGTTAGATAGTCCGTGGCCACGATGATATACTCAGCATGTGAACCCTTAGCTGGGGGATTAATAGGACCCACAAAGTCTATTCCCCACTTAGAGAATGCACGTCCACCCATCATAGGCTTCAATGGCATCTCATCCTTGTGTATGGGGTACTCGGTTCGCTGACAAACCTCACACCTCTTCACATAGGTATGTGCATCCATGTGAAGGGTGGGCCACCAAAATCCTACAAATAGAATTGCCTTGATCACCCTATCTGGACTGAAGTGTCCTCCTGCTACACCTTGGTGAGCAGTCTCTAATATCTTGAGGTATTCACTCTCATGAACACACAGTCTTAGGTAACCATCTTTACCCCATTTGTATAAATTATCACCAATGATGGTGTAATCCAAGGCTTCTTGTTCCAAACTTCTTTGTCTGGCCAAAGTCATATCTTGAGGGAATGTTTTCATCCTCAAGAAGGCTACTAATGGTTCACTCCAATCTGGCACTAAAGACACTCGATAAAGAGTGGCGTGTTCCACTGGTGGTTTAGTGCAGCAGATTGGGCACATTCTATGGACATCAAATTCCATGGTTGGCCAATGCACTCCTAGTCTCCTCAAGGTCTGTAGGGTTCGTTGTTTTGAGTAGTGTTGCTCTAATGCACCTACATGTGCTAATTGCAACCACTTAGCGTACTCGTCCTCTTCCACACAATAGGCCAATACTCCTTGCTCCGTATGTTTGTACATATTTCCTGCCAAGATATGATACTTTTGAGCTCTTACTATCTCTCTATCTTCTGTGTGCACTACCGGGTGATTAGGACCGTATGTCAATACTGGCACTAATGGCTTAGCCCACTGAGGTACAACTTCCAAATTAAACAAGTAAGCATCAGGTTAGTCATCTGATACTCCTTGTGGGGCCTCTCCAGATGTGAGCCTAGAGAGATGGTCTGCTCTCAAATGAGTCCTACCTTTCCTCACTACTACCTCAAAGTCATATTCCATTAGTAAGAGAAACCATCTTACTAATCTGCCTGTATTACATGGCTTGTTTACCAGGTACAGTAGAGCTTGGTGATCAATAAAAAAATTGAACTTATTTGCAAGCAAATAGTTTCTAAACTTTTTAACCGCGTACACCATGCCTAATCCTTCTCGTTCGGTGGTTGTATAGTTCCGTTCAGCAACATTCAACTGTCTACTAGCATAGGCAATAGGGAGATCCATATTACCTTCCCCCGTAGGTTGTGCAAGTACACATCCAATAGCATAATTGGAGGCATCCACATGAACATGGAATGGCTTGTTCCAATCTGGTGTAGTCAAGATTGGTGCTGAACATAATCTTCGTTTAAGCTCATTGAAGGAATTCTCACATTCATCAGTCCACTCAAAGTTAGTCAGAAGTCCGTACATGGGCTTTGCAATGACAACATACATGTGAATGAACCGGCGGTAGTAACCACAATGCCCCATGAAAGCCTGTACTTCCTTGACGTTCTTTGGCCTAGGTAGTTCTGCGATGGCTCTCACTTTCTCTTCGTCAGTGGATATGCCGTTCTTAGACACTATGTGTCCTAGAATTTTGCCTTGCCTGACCATGAAAACACACTTTTCTGGGTTCAGGCAGACTTGATATTCTCTGCATTTATCAAAGATTTGTCTGAGTTCAGGTATATGGGTCTGTCTAATGTTGGAATGAGCGCAAAGATCATCAACATAGACTTCCAAATTCTTCCTCAAGAACTCTTTAAACACGTGACACATTAATCTTTGAAAGGTAGCAGGTGCATTGGTAAGCCCGAATGGCATTACCCGAAAGGCAAATATGCCCCACTCTGTGGCAAACGCCGTCTTATGCTGATCTTCTGGTGCAATGGCTACTTGATTGTAGCCAGAGAACCCATCTAGGAAGTTGTACACTTCCTTGCCGGCTACCCTTTCTAATAAATGCTCGGTGATAGGAAGCGGATAACTATCCCTGATAGTGGTTGCGTTAACCTTCTTCAAGTTAATGCATACACGTAATTTGCCATTCTTTTTGGGCACCACTACAATGGGGGATACCCATTCAGTATGCTCAATTTCATAGATAAATCCAGCTTCAACCAAGCGATCTATCTCTTCCTTGATCTTGGCCGCATAGTTGTCATTGTATGTGTATGGCTTTTGCTTAGAGGGCCTAGCCTCTGGAGTCATGGGTATCGTATGTGAGCATATGTCAGGGTATACACCTTTCAGGTCTTTGTAGCTCCAAGCGAATACATCTCTGTACTCTCTTAGCAAAGCTACCAACTCTTGCTCTTCTTCTTCCGTTAGGTCATGCCCTATGTAGGTGCACCTTTCTTCTCCCTCTTCTATGGCGACAACTATTTTCTTGGTAGTTTCCTTGCTATCATAGGCCTCTCCTGCTTGTTCCTCACGTTTAGGCATTCTTATCATGACTCTCCTATCGTCTACCTCATATTTTTTGAAGTTTTCAGGGACCTCAAACAAGGATTCTTCTGCCTCCGGAGTGACTTCCTTCTTCTTCCTTTTCTTTCCTCCACTCTTAGTGGCTACTTGTGTGGCTAACCTCACCTCACTCGTGATTTCTCTGTGTCTCTGGGGGTAAGCTTCAACTTCATAGAAGTATTCTTCATCTGATGCAAAAGGTGGATCCATAATGATTGACTCTAGATCGGAGTCACTTGCATCCTCAAATGCATCAGGGCTAGGTTCACACTCTTCTAACACTGCCTCTCCCATGATTGGCTCTATGGAGAAGACTAAAATGTCATAGCCATCTTCATCACAGTGAGGTGTCCATTGTTCTTCATTGATGGCTACATCCATTGTTGCTAGGATTTGTGCCCAGCCGTGGGGTTCAAATTCTTCGTCAGGAAAGACTACAGGTGCATAGGCTGGGTATTGAATTGATCTATGTGTTTCTTTTGCACCTACCTCTCTGGCTTTCTCTCTCTTCTCTTCTTCTACTGCTACCTTACACATCCATAAGTGAGTGTCTTCATGCATCCACGAGGATCCGGATCCTATGGAATGCACAGATTCAGTCTCATCTTTGGCTCTATGGATGGGATTCCATTGAATAGGCGGTACATCTCTATGAGAGTAATCCTTGAGATTGACTTTGGTTGTAACACCTAGATGTTGCAAATACAAGGAATTGGTTCCCCAATCCTGTACCACTTGCAATTGCCGCATAAATGGCCTTCCCAAAATCCTCTTGTAGGCTTGGTTTTTGCTAAAGTCGCATATAGCAAAAGTATGCTCAAACTCAACACCACATGTAGTGAGAGTTATTCCTTCTAGCAATCCTAAGGGCCTTTCAATATGACCATCGGCCATCTGCAATTTCATTCTCATCGGTCGGAGTGCTGGCTTGCCCCAATGCTTCCATAGGGAAGTGGTAGCAATTGCAACTCCTGCACCTGAGTCCAAAATTGCCTTGGTTGTGTATCCCTGATGGGTAACTGGGAGATAGGTATTTCCTTCTTCTCCTTCACTCATGTCTTCTATCTTATCCAATGGTATTCTAGGCACTGTTCTATGAGGTCCTACCTGGGAACGCGATTTCGCTATGTCTGGCACTTGTTTGGCTACATGTTTCCACACTTCTGGCTTAACTTTGAGTAGCTCTTCTAAAGTGAGATTGCACTGCACTTTAGTGTTCTTTACTACCTCTGTATTCCTAGGTATGATTGAATCTTCGTTTCTTATCATGACTGTGGGTGCTCTCAGGCAAGTAGACTTGGTTTCCCATGGGCCTGTGAAATGTGGTAACTCTTGCAAGGAATTAGACTCAAAGTCTAACCTCTCATGAGAGTGGACACTTTCCTGTTCTTCATATATAGAAGGGATGTCCTGTGGGAACTGATCATGTGGGTCATCCACGAGTTCAATGGGAGGAGGGACTTCACTCTCCTTTGCCCACTTCTCTTCTTGAATCTCTCTCAGGAACTCTGGTGAATACCTATTCATAGAAGAAGAGGTGTCTGGTTCAGTGGAGTTAGGCACATAAGCTCCCTGGGGAGGAATGCTTATTTTATCACTTGCCCTCTCCTTAGCCTGGGAGGTGGCTCCTTTTCCAGACTTTGCAAGTAGCCTCTCCAATCTATCCAATAGACCATCAAAGTGCAATGGTGTTGTGATGGGGTTAGAGCCATTGAACAAGCGACTGGCTTCAAACATGGCTTGCGCCAATTCGACCATTTTAGCACAAAGCTTTGTTTTCTTTATCTCTAGATCGGCTCTAGGGTTACATTTCTCATGATCTGTTACATTGGGCCCTTCTTGGATTCTGGCCTGATATGCTTTAAGCATCATGTCTAGATCTTCAGGAGTGGGATCGGCTAGGACTGATCCTACTCTGGGTGGGTGGGTTAAGGGTGGTGTATTGAAAGGTTGGGGAATGGAAGAAGATGGATTGGCGGGTAAAGGGGAAGATGGTGGAGGGGTGGTGTGAGAGTGGTTTTGAGATGCGAGTTCAATTATCTTTGCTTTGGTTTCTCTCAAGCTTTCTTCAAGTTCGCTCATTTTCTGTGACCATTGTCTTTTCATTCTCTCCCGGCTATCTCTCCATGTTGTTGTCCTTTTCTTGGTCATACTCTCTGTCTCACTAACCTCAGAACTCTTTTCCTGCCCTACTCCTTGAGTTTGCTACAAGGCTTGGGTCTAGTGACCACATGCACTAGGTCTGTGGAAGTTATACTTCCCGTAGAGTCTACCACTAACCCAATGACATTGATAGGAGTGATTTTAGGCAGTTTATTAGGGTTCTTTGGGCAATCTCGTAGGAGATGCTCTTTTCCGCAGTCTTGACAGAAACCCTGAATTGTCACTGGTTGGGGTTGTGTAGGGGCAGGCAGTGGACAATCACGTATAAGGTGATCTCTCTGACATCTGAAGCATGGTCCTCTAGGAAATGGGGTTCGTACCTCCCTAGGTTGAGGTCTAGAGTTGGGGTTTGTGTACATGACATTAGCATACTCAGGCTCCCCACTATTTTCACTTGGGTCCTCATAATAGTATGACTCCTTATGCTCGGGTGACTGCAAGTAGTAAGCCTGTGGGCTATCAATATGTGTGGAGTCAAAACTATGGTCACTTGGATCACTGTCTGATAGCAATGGGGTAACTGGGACTATGGCTCTGTTCGGATTTTCTTCAATAGATGCATATTTCACTGGGATCACATTGGTTGGAGCAGGGGGTTGCTGCACTAGGATTGGTTGAGGTCTCTGCTTCCCTTGATAAGGTGGCTGATAAGGTTGCTGTGGCCTGTTGTATTGTTGTGGTGGGTACTGATTCTGGTATCTATCCTGTTGTGGATATGGCTGAGGGTAATTTTGTCTAACAGTTTGTTTGTTATATGGGCAGTCCTGTGCAGTGTGGTTGGTGTACCTTCGCTCTATGGTGCAGTACTGGCTACTAAGATTCACCTGGGGTTGGGCCATAATGGGACATACATTTGCCATATGGTCACCTCCACAAGTGTAGCACCGCTTAACTGGGGCAAATCTTGGAATTTGTTTGCTAGAGACACCTAGTTTTTGAGCTACCTTCTCTGCAAGTTCCTCAATGGATGTGGATTGACCAGATGTGAGGCTACTAGAGCTATCCGAATCCTTATAGATTTTTGATAGTTCTAACTCCTCACCAAGATTATCCTCAATGTCTATGCACATGCGCACGCACTTTTGTATAGTTCTGGGGTCCTTCAGATACACATATGACCTGAGCTTGGTGCTCAACAATCCATCTAAGAACAAAGCCACTTGCTTGGCTGGTGTGGGGAGCTCAGGCATCGGGCACCTCTCTAGGTATTGCCTAAACCGTCTTCCTGCTAGTCTGACCGTCTCTTGAGGTGTTTGCTTGAAGCTATGAATTAGTGAGGAAGTGTTGTGCCTTATGCCACTCTTAGAAAACTCAATGATAAATGCCTCTAGGAGCTGGTCTATGTTTCTGAAATGCCTCTCGTTCAGTGGTTGAAACCACGTAAGGGCAGTGTTCCTAAGGGTTAGACCAAAAGCATTATATTGTGTGAATAGTTCCTCTACCTGTTCAGCTTTCAAGACTTGCCTAAATTCTGCCACATGGTCATAAGGGTCTCCAGTGCCATCGAAGTAATTCTTCATGGACTTCACCAGTTGAGTTGGCCTCAGGGTCCTAGTGTGTTCTCTCGGCCTTGGCAAAGGAAAATCATCAGCATTTCTTTGGTTCCTTGGGTCTCTAAATCTCTCGGTTTCTTCTCTATCCGTCCCTGTTCTCCTTCTTTCTCTTCCCTAGGGGTTGGCAAAGCTTACTTCAGGTCTATCTCTACTTCTATCTCCTTGAGCTCCATGAGCTTGGGAGGTGCCAACTCCTTGGTGACTGTAGGACATATTGGACCGTGGTTGGGGAAAAACAAACTCACCCTTCCATGTGTAGGCATGTCTACCATGCTCGGTGACCACGAAGATCCTCTCTGATGTATTGTCTAGGTAGGTTACTTTGCCTGGGCTATCAGGGTCTTTAAACTCATAGATTGTGAGAGCACTTACTTCCTGAGGCTGGGCAGGTTTATACCTCCAAAATGCCTCACCAGTTTCTCAGTTTAAAAGCAAATCTATGCTTTTGTTATCCTATGGAATCCACTCTGGAGTCGTGATTCTGGTCAAGACGGATTTACCACATGGAGTTCTTGGCTCTCTCTCTCTAAGTTCCCTTGCTCTATATCACCCATGTCGGTCTCCGCAATCACATTTCCAAACTCATCTGTTCTATCAGGAAGAGTGGTGACTACATATATAGTCCCCTCTTTATCTAGGTATACTCCATTCTCAAACTTGACTACCGGGTGTTCTGGTCCATGGGGTTGATCGGGGTTCTTAATCTGGACCACAGATCTTCTCAGGCCGTCTTCGTAGATGCGAGCACCTAGACAATTAGTCCTGATGTATTCCAATTGAATCTTGTAAGGTCCTTCTGGCTTTTCTAGATAAGCCACCCCTGAACTGCCTACAGGTCTCTCCATGTCATAGGACATCTCAGAATCACTTGTTTCTGATCGGGGAGTGTATGGGTAATCACTCTACTGCTGGGCCCAAGACCTAGCAGTGTGATTGACACTAGCTTCAGAACATCTGAGGCTTTGTCTGTCTCGGCCTAATTGTCTGCCTGACCTAAGGTTCATATGCCTGGTTTCTCTACCCCCTTGGTCCCAAGTACACTCTCGTTGCAGGTTAATTGGCACCAATCACTTTGTTCTTTTTAGTTGATTATTATGTTTGTGATCTTGTCTGATATCACGTCGTCAGGAATACTTAAATGAATTTCGCACTTGATAAGTGATCGATTCAAGTTTACTTTTGTCCCTTAGGGTTTTTGCACTTAAGACCTACTTAATGCTTGCACTTGGTTGATTAGTTCTCTTAGACTTATTTCGTGCCTGGCGTTGACCTAATTAATTACCACACCTAAGTCGTACTTAGCCTAGGCTAGGAATTGACAAAGGAGGGTTGAGAGAACTCCCAACCTCAATACTCTGGTTGCTCAGACTACTACACCAGCCCAGGAAGCCTTCTCCCAAGCTTGGTACTCACCCTTGCTAGCTTGCCTTGGAATACCTTGAGTGCACGCAATGTTCCTGCAAAATTTCACAAGTTAATATAGCTCATTTACCACAATGAATTGAAAGACACACATCAACAATTATGGGCCCCCCTTGGAGTAACTCAGTGTACCCCCAAAATCTTATGACCACCTAGTTCCACCTAAAGGTCAACTTAAAAATACATGTTCTAAAACTCCACATATGATTGTTACAAAAACCAGTTGAGGTCCACGTAGGATTCTCAACAAGCTTTCCAACGAGACCAAAATCTCATCAATCGGACTTCGTATGGTGAAGTTATGACCAATCAGGCACTTAGGGGTCAAAACAGGCTCTCAGGGTTCAGGAGATTTCTCCCTGGTTTCTAGGTCTTTTGCCCACTCCTAAGGCTCTATTGTTATCCCAATGTGTCCAAAATTAAGCCCACATATACCTCAATTCACTCAATTAATTCACTCTAAAATTCCATGCATTAAGCCCATGTATAGCGATAGGTTGGGTCGAAGTGTCGCGATAGGTGGAAGTGTCGCGATAAGTCAGTGTGTCACGATAAGTCGAGGTGTCACGATAGGTCGGGGTGTCGCGATAGGTCGGTGTGTCGCGATAAGTCGAGGTGTCGCGATAGGTCAGGGTGTTGCGATAGGTCGGGGTGTCGCGATAGGTCGGGGTGTCGCGATAGGTCGGAAGTGTCGCGATACTCCGATGTGTCGCGATACTTTGAGGTGTCGCGATAAGTCGTGTGTATCGCGATACTTTGAGGTGTCGCAATACCTGAGGGTGTCGCGATAGGTGGGGTTGGTGTGTCGCGATACTCCAAGGTGTCACGATAAGTCGTGGGTATCGCGATACTTCGAGGTGTCGTGATAGGTCGGTTTATGGTGAATTTCGCTGTTCTGTCTAGTGATCCTAGGAGCTCTAGGCCTGCGCAGTGGTGCACTCAGAATCGTGATCGGGTGAAGTTTCTGGAGTGTCGCGATAGCTCGAGCTCGATGCCTCGGGGCTTGCGCAGACAAAAATCCGTACCTGCTGAGCTTGCTCGAGATGATGATGGAGCTGAAACCTGCAAGAAACATACAAAAAATACACACAAACAAGGACACACACTCGCTCTCTCTCAAACTCGCACAAAGCAAATGAGGGAAATGATTTGGAAGTGGGACTATAAGGTGGTGAAGATGGAGATGGAGAAGGAAAAAAATCAGAAATTTACCTATTACTTACCATTCCAACGCGTCCTCTCTACGTCTTACCATCACACGCTCGTCCTCAAAGCTCAATCCCCGGCAACGGTGCCAAAATTTGGTGTAGCTCAGTGATGAGTAGCACCTCCTTTAATGTCAATCCGGGAAGACATGAGGATGGTATGAAGACCTCGAGCAAGTGAAGGCACAAATGTGTGAGTGAGAAGCACACAAACATGCACACACATACACACACACGCGCACACACGGCAAACAAAGAGAGTAAGACAATGGAATCACTTCTATTATAACCAAGTTCTCATACAAGCTCAAAACTACAAGAAGCTAGCCCCTAAAAATGAGCTCTCTAGCTCTATTTATAGTTTTTGACTAGCTTTGGCCCTGTCCAGACCTAGTGTCCGGCCTAGTTAAAAATTAGGTTCCAGTGCTTATTTGAGGACTCAAACGAGATCTAAAAAATATGAAAATTGGCAGGCAACTACTTCTAAGGCTCCCCAAGATTGAGGACTCCTGAGCTTGCACAAAATGGAGCTACAAAAAGATGAACCGGTATTTACAATGGTTGTTAGTGATGAGAATCACTTTTAAAATGATGTAATGATTGGAAAAAATGATGGGTTGCCTCAGTGCTAGATCTGCATGTATGCTTGCACTTGCTTCATCTGCCAACACTCTCCATATGATGCCAACAAAGCCTATTGCCACTCGTATGGAGACAGGTTTACGATTGCGTTTTCATGATGCTGGAGATGCATTTGATGCTGTCCTCTATCAACAGGCTGTTGGATGCTTGATTTACTTATGCATTACTCGACCAGATATTCAGTTTGCTGTCTCACAGATAAGCAGGTTTATGCATTGCCCAGGAGTCAAGCATTGGTAGGCGGTTAAGCGCATCTTTCATTACTTGAGTGGTACTCGAATACTTTGGTTGTTTTATCCCAAGGGGGGATCACTACCACCAGATTTGCATGCTTTTTCTGACTCTGATTCGGGTGGTTGCTATGACACTCGTGTGTCCACTAGTGGCTTTTGCTTCATGCTTGGTAGCTCATGTATATCTTGGTTGAGCAAGCAGTAGCCTACTATGGCCACTTCCAGTTGTGAGGCTGAGTATAGGGTAACTTTCTGAGCGACTGTTGAGTGTGTGTGGCTCAGATGCCTTATGACTGATTTGGGTGTTGGTCAATCTTCTGCCACCACCATCTTCACTGACAGTGAGAGCGCATTGGCAGTTGCGAGGAACCTTCTTGCTCGCACTAAGCACATTGAGGTGCATTATCACTATGTCAGGGAGAGGTTCTCTGTTGGGGAGATCAGCTTGGCATATGTGCCCATGCATGAGAACATTGCAGACCTTTTCATGAAGGCTCTACCTAGGGAGAAGTTTGAAGCTTTCCACAAAGCTTTGGGCTTACTTCCTTTTGTGGAGTGATTTCCACATAGCTTGGCACTTCCTTATACATGGGTGCCAACTCCTTGTTCATCGCATCACTCCAAGGGGGGATTTGTTGATATATTTAGGTAGTGATGTGTGTGAACACAATAGGACTGTCGGGGCACTTTTTTCCATCTTTAGGATGTTTATTTCCCCCGCCTTGTATATACGCCTATCGCCCTAATGGACTACTTATCTTTGTACATTATCTAGTAATACATTGAGTATTGTGTGTTGTGCTCCAAGCTTCTTCTCCTTCCTTGTGTTGTTCGCGTGCTTCCGCAGAAATCTATCTCCAACATTGATCTGGGTTGCCATGCATGTACCCAATGGGTAGAGTGACTAAGGTGATGGTGATCCAATTACTTTTCATTAGATTATGGCTGATGCTTCAAAGGTCCTATTATAAATCTTTGTTTACATCCTTTCGGACCTCCTTCTTTCATGTTGCAACCTCATGCGTGCCCTTGTGGGGCTTTGGGCAGAAGTGAGTCTTTTATTGAGCTGTTTTCCGTTTTGATTTTCTTCTTCTTAATCTTTTTCTTGATTCTCCCTCCACTGTCATCCTCAATAGGCTCTGAATGGCGACGTGAGTAGATCTGAATGGAGGTTTTCTCTCGTTGATTTAGTAGATTAGCTTCAGGAATCATCAAACCCTTCCATTGAGATGATTTAACACCATTGTTTGGTGCCTATCTATGATCGGAAAAGAAACTGAGCTCATATGCCACCAATCAAGCATTTAAATTGGAAGATATTTTCAAAAAGGTTTCTGAATCCATCTCAAAAAACCATGTAAAGAAAGCTTCTTTGAATGTTTGCATGTAAGGGCATGGTAGAAACATTATTCTTGAATAAATAGCCATTATTGTAAGGTGGCTAGGGGTGATAGAAAGATAAAAAATCAGAGCGTTTGTGCCCTAATTAATGTCGATGAAGTTCAAAAATGTATATTGAGCATGTTTGAATACCTTCAAAAATGTTAGTAGCATGCTCAATATTTTATTCATCATTTTGATTGCTAAATTTGGAACAATTGCATAGCCTGAAAGTCAAAATTCTATGGTACACACCATATAAACCTATAGAGAGTACACACGTGAAAGCAAAATGAAAAGAAGAGTGTACTCACAAAACAAAGAGTGTGGGAGACTCAAAGTGTATAGACCAAGAAATGGGTAAACTCACATGGATTAGAAATGAGCTTGCCAAGAGTACGCAGTAGGCTCCTCAAGCTTCTAACCAAGTACAAATAGGGCGAGAGACACTCCTTATATAGATTTGGGAGGGGCTCTCGAAAGTACATCTCATGTGGGATAAATCCCCTCAAAGGAGAATGAATACAATGGTAGAAGAAAATGGTAAGGTACCCAAATACAAAGGATATAATATAAAATGGAAATGGAATAGAAATATAGTTTCTCCAGGATACAAAAGGGAGATGCACTCTCATATTCTCAACACCCCTTCTATAGCTCCATTTTGTGGAGTGTGGTGGTTGTTAGGGTATGAGAGAAAGGTCCACCATGAATGTAGCAGCAACAACATGAGCACCAAATAGGAAGTCTCCATGTGGAAATCCATAGCTGCCAAGTGGTATCGACTATCCAGGATCATCAGGTACTCCATAAGATGTCAACTAGATGGATCAAGCAGATGCTCTAGAGGTGCGCCACCAACAAGGTACAAGAACACAACAAGATCTCACCAGACAAGATCCCCTCCATGCAAGATAGGTAGGATGACTCCATGTGGTACGTACAAACCTCCAAAGCTTTGACAATATCCACCATGAGATATGTATAGCCAAGAAGTAGGTCTTGCAAGAATGAAATATAAAGCATGAAGCATAAAATCATAGTCACATGGTAGTACATCTGTATGGTGTAATCCTCCATGGAGTGTACAAAGTCTTGATGTGTGTCAGTAGGACCATGGAAGCCCCCTCTGAATCAAGAAGTTGACTCAAAAAAGGATCCAACTAAGTGATGAATCCATGTAGATGTAGGAATATCTTGTGGTAAATGAGAAGATTTTAGACACCAAGAATGGAAGAATACATGCTCGGAATGTTGTTGTACACGAGGTAAGTGGATTCTCAAAGATAAGAATGGAAAATGAGGAGTTAGTGATTCTGGAGTAAGGCCCAACTCTAGCTAAGGGGAAATGTAGACCTTGGATGATATGATAGGAGGTAGAGCCATATGAGGTATAAGTTGAGATTGTCTCTCTAATTCTTCATGCTCCAAAACTATATCATGATCTGGAAAGTCATGTACAAAGAGGGCATGCTCCACATAGTGTGACTATCCAAAACTGGAATGATCCCCCTCTGAAGCAAAAATAGGAGGACCCAAAAGGGATGAATACTTAGAGTATTCATCAAATGTGTAATCTTTGGTTACTATAATTGGGTGACTCTTTGGGTCATAGAGTTTGTATGCCTTCTACTAGTCACTTTAACCGATGAAAATATATTGTTTAGGCTGATCATCATTATGCCCTTGGGCATAGGCATCACTATCAAAGACGCGGAAATATCTTACACTCGGATTCTTTAGAAAGTAAGCCTCAAATGGTGTTTGGTTCTTCAAGACATCTGAGAACCCTCTGTTTTGAATATGTACTATTTTTTGTACTACGTCACCCCAAAAATTTAGTGGAAGTTGCTATTGACTAAGCATAACTTTGGCAATTTGACTCTTGTTAGGGTTGCATAATTGAGACTCCCAACAAGACTTTGATAAGTTGTAATGTCTTCAAGTAGCTCTTCTTCATGAGAACTGAGTTTGTGATTCAGTTCCATGGGTGTGCCTACAATTTTTGCATTTTCCATTTTCAACTTGACTAGTATATCATGGATATACTTTCTCTGAGTAATAAAAACACCAAAATCTGTACAAACAATCTCTAAAACAAGAAAATATGTAAGCAATCCAAGATCATTGAGCTTGAACTCCTTCTTCATCTAGGTTTTAATCTTCTTGATGCCATTGGCATCATGTCCTATAATGATAATGTCATCCACATAAGCACATAAATAAATAACCTCTGAATTAGTCTTCTTAATGAACAATGAAGAATCTGCCTTGCTTGAAACAAAACCTTGGTCTTGCAAGTATGTGACCAGCCTATGGTTCCAAGCTCTAGGAGCTTGCTTTAAACCATAGAGTGCCTTCCTTAATTTACATACATAATCGGGTTTCTCTTTGTCTTCATATCCTCATGGTCGAGCCATGTATACCTCTTCAGAGATCCACCCATTAAGGAATGCATTTTTAACATCTAATTGGTACAAGTTCCAATTCTTTGAAGCAAGAATACTTACTAAAAATTTGATAACTGGCATCTTGGCTATAGGTGATTAGGTCTCCTCATAATCCACTCCATGGATTTGAGCAAACCCCTTTGCTACCAGCCTTGCTTTATACCTATTTATTGTGCCATATGAATTCTTTTTCACTTTGTAAATCCACCTAGATCCTATTACCTTCATAAATGGTTTTTTGGGAACCAAATCCCAAGTGCTATTCTCTTGAAGTGCTTCGATTTCTTCCTGCATAGCTTCTCTCAATTCTTATTTCTTTTTGGCTTCTTCAAATGAAGAAGGTTCCTCTGACATAAAGTCTTTAGCTATGTATATAGAATGCTTGGTGACTAGTGATGTGCCATCACCATACCTTATAGGTTTCTTTCTTTCCCTTTGAGATCTTCTAAGTGCTTGATTGGATGAATCTGGAATGTCTTCCAATTTTTTGAATTTTTCTTTGCCCTTGGAGTTCCAAGGTTCAAAATAAACTTGTTCTTCATCTTTTGAGTTGACATCCTCTGATGTATGTGGTTCTTCTTTATTCAGATTTGGAAAATCATTCTCCAAATCATAGGGTAGCTTTATTTTCTTTCAACATCCTCAAACCAAGAGTTATTCTGATCAAATACCACATTCCTACTAACTATAAATCCTTTTTTAGTGGGATTATATAACTTAAATCCTTTCTGATTCTGATCATACTAAATAAATATGCATCTTTTAGCTTTTGGATCAAGTTTTCCCCTAATGTGTGAGGGCATGTGTGCATAAGCAATGCACCCAAAACTCTTACAATGATCTAAAGAAGGTCTCTTGCCATTCTATGCCTCATAAGGTGTCATCCCATCCAGAGACTTGAATGGAAGCCTATTGATTAGGTAAGTGGCTGTGGAAATAGCCTCTACCCATAGATAATTAGGGAGATTTTTCTCATTCAACATTGATCTTGCAACCTCTACTATTAATAACTCTTTGTAAGGACTTTTTGCCATTGTGAGTAATCAAGTTGAAATTTCGAATTTGCCTCTTCTCTATTGAGTATCTTCTTCTCCAAGAGCTTGTGTGTGTGTTTTATGCTTGAGATGTGTGACTAGGAGTGTTGTCTACCCCATCCCCTCTTACTTTGACTGTAATGCATGTGCGAAGCTTGGTGAGTCATAGAGCTAAAATAGGGTTTCCTATCATTCACTATTTCGCTCATAATGTGAAGCACATTTGTCCGATTTGAGTGAAAATATGAGGATTAGATACGTCTCCTTGAGAGCTTTGAAAGGAACCCACTACTGACCATATTTGGAGTCTGGAACTGAGAGAAAAGTTTGAATTTGTGTTTAATGCTGCTACAAGTATCGTGGCATTCATCTTTAGAAGATTGAGAAGTAGGAGAGGTAGTTGAACTGAGTTGCATGCATCATAGCATTGTCACTTCACATACCATCATGCGTGCACACATCTTCATACACTTGATATGTCTAATTTCATGGATTGATAATTAAACATGTATTAATCCACCACTATATGCACTTGTGGGGCAATTGAGGTATAGTTTCACTTGAACAAGTCCCTTAGGCTTAACGACTTAGGTACACACCCTATCTCCTAGAAACTCTAAAGAAAAGAGTCATAACTCTGCTTCGAGTCTCACTAATTTCAATAAATAGATCATCTCATCTAGCTAATGACCATTGCTGGAAGTAAACATAACTACTTCTCTCTAGATTTTCCATGTGAGAATCAATCTACCACCATGATTAACTGATCTCCCTCTTGTCTTTGATAGAAGAGTGCCACTCCTATCTAGACAATCTAAGAGTGAGAAAGTGAAACTCTCTCTTTCTCTATTCAATCTCTTCTAAGGAAAAGAGTGTCACTCCTATCTAGACAATCTAAGAGTGAGAAAGTGAAACTCTCTCTTTCTCTATTCAATCTCTTCTAAGAGTGCCACTTTCCATTCCCCTTCGAAAGAGATTCTATTGAATCTAGTTGCTTTACTATCCATAATTGGGAACCTACACATAGTTCTCCATATTTTTTCCTTCGAAAATAGTGCAGAATGAAAGTCTCATGTGAAGGAAAATTACATTGAAAAGTAGAGTAAGTGAATTTCTTTTAAGATACAAACTAAGAGATGTTTTCTAAACACCTCTTGTCTCTAAAAGAAAACATGCTCTATTCTTCTCTTAAGAAGAAATGATGTTTTTCGTTCCTTTTTGTCTTTCATAGAACAAGAGCTAAAGTGAGACCAGTGAGCTAAAGTGAGATCCGTAATCGATCTCCGAACTAATTCCCACTTTCTCCTTTCCTTAAAAGAGAAATTTATGAATTTATTTCCTCCTCTCTTCCATAGCTATTGCATAATCCCTCATTACATACATTCCTATGAAGATGGTGAAGAGTGGAGAAAATAAAGTCCTTCTTATGGTCAAAGCCCTTTGCAAAAATGGTTAGAAATGATATGACATGATACCATAATAAACACATGTGTATCCATACTAAAGATCTACCTCTACCAACCATACTCTATGAATGGATCTATATGATCCAATAAAACTAATGGACTTATCCTTCCCAAAAACCACAAAATGAGTATGTGATATCCATGGTGATAAAATCACCTATTACATTCTCTATTGGAAGAATAGATCTTCCCTAAACTATGAAAGATAACTCCAAGTCCTAAGGAGATGTCTACTAATAGCTCTCCTCTGATCATAAGACATGAAGCCATGAATGATGGGTCCTTTTCTCCTTGGACATAGAAGAAGGGTGCTCAAAGGGAAGTTGTTTCCACCATCCAATACTAGTGGAACCTTCTTCCAATTCATGGTGTCATGTCTACACTAAACCGAATATATATTCCACATATATGTAATGGAATATGTAGGTGGACTTAATGAATCCCATATCCTAAACTCATATCAGTGGACTCAAATGAATCCCATCTCCTCGAGCTAGTCTAGTTTGGTTCTAGTCAGCATGTGACAATGTATATCCCTTTCTTATTCCAAACTAACTTGTTCCTAGGTAGCATGAATAAGTCTAAATACCTCTGTAGATCCCGATATACATACATGTATTGGGTACCCCAACTATTTCTAACTAAGGGACCTATGATCTATATCATAGAGCTAATGCTATGCCTCTATCCTTCCTAACTCTCACTCGAAGCACATAAGCACCCACTGATGCTCTCTCATGAAACCCATTCTATGATCCCATCTAGTTGGTTTGCTTAGTAGTGTAGAAGAAATGCTTCACTACTTACTCAAGTGATGTGCATGAGTGAAATCAGTCACTTTTAGTGTATTCATCATAATACCCCATAGTCTCCTAATGATACGGTGAGACTCTCTTATTGAACATAGGTAGTCCTTCAATACATTGGAGATTATCATAAATATATCTCCCATGCCTCTATGCAACTTCCTATAACCTATAGGATTGCTTGTGCACATTCCTAATGGTCAAGATATATCTCCTTTCCCTTAACAATCCTATGGTCTAAATCCATAAGGATTATGTATAATGGTATATCTCCTTCAATACATTGGTGATTATCATAAATATATCTCCCATGCCTCTATGCAACTTCTTATAACCTATAGGATTGCTTGTGCACATTCCTAATGGTCAAGGTATATCTCCTTCCCCTTAGCAATCCTATGGTCTTAATCCTATTACTAATGAATTCACCTTATTATAATGCTTTGATGGTCATAAGTACATCAAGTACATGCATACAAACATGCTGACACTTTACTGATGTTTGCAGAGAAGGTAAGTGCATATATAATGCCATGAGGTGGGAAAAATTTCAACAGCATTTCCGCAAGGAAATGGAGTCCCAAAAAATTTTAACTATAGAATCAAGCATAAGGCCTTGCGGGCCAATGGCACACATGCCATCCAATATAACATAAGGCTTGGAAAGCCCATGCATGCACACCATATACCCACATGGACTCCATAACCTGCAACAACATAGAAAAATGCTAGCAACCATCTCTTTGTTGCATAACCTTGTGCTTCTTGCAATTATCTTTCCTACAAACAATCAAGAAGTGTAACCCTAGCAAGTTGATCCATACTTTTAGAATTAAAACAGTGATCAAATTAGATGTATGCATTCCAGTCCATGCATGTACATACAAAACATGCCATAACATAAAGTAAAATGCTTGAAGATATAAACCATACGTCCTTGAATGGTTTGATATTGGAACTGCATGCATTGAATGTTGTTTGACAAGCTTCAGGACCTTTGCACCTTCATCTTTAGGTCCTAACATAGACTTTGAAGTTTTTGAAAACATTGGATCACTTCCCAAAACATAAAGCATGGTCAAATGATTACCAAAATAATACAAATTTACCCAAATAAATGCATATGTAATCTATTTTTACTTGCAAAAACTTTTTGAGGACCTACAAATAATCATAAAATACAATATACACAATGTGCAAGTGTTTCGAAGTGAAATTTCTTCAATCACCTTTCTTGTTTGTAAGATATGGCTCCTGGAAGGTAGTTGATGAAAACTACTCAGACTTTGAAAACCTACATAGACCTAGGAAATTACACAATTTCCAAAATTTCTTTTGACAAACTTAAATTAGATCTTGTTCCTTGAAATGAGCCATAGCATGTTCAATTTGGAGTTTTCTAGCCTAAGATATGACCTTTCCAGTGACATGCCAAACTAGTGGGCTAGTGGAGGGGCTAGAAAAAGTGTGAAAATGTGAGTTTTGAAGTGCCCAAAAGCATTCTTTCATCAAGAAAATCCTATATTTCTCTACATAACCATAGAGAGTTATATATGAAGATGCTTGGGGCTATTTTCACCTATCCAAATCCTTCCTCCATGCATGCTAATTTTCTCCCCAAAAGAGGCCTAAACCAAAATTTCTACTTTCTTGTGAAAAGTGGGATGGGAGATTTCAACAAGCTTCCAATTGTTGATATATTTAGGTAAAGATGTGTGTGAACACTCTAGGATTGCGAGGGAACTTTTTTCCCTCTTTAGGAGGTTTCTTCCCCCTTAGCTTGTATATATCAAACTCCAACAATTGGTATCACATCAGGTTGTCGCTTCATCTAGGGCATCATCGACACCCCTTCGGTCACAGTCTCAGAATCACACAAAATTTGGTGCCAAAATCACGATCTAAGCCTCCGAACACACTATTGTAGTGCTTATGCAGGCTATTTAATCTTTTTGTGCCAAATATATATACAGATTTCAGTTCGCCAATATAAGCATCTCAAAGTCTATTATAGGTTTAGCAGACCTTGTCAGGGTAGTTGTGTTCAACTTTTTTAGATACAGTCTTTTTTCTACATCAGGGTATTTTAGTTAGTGCCCATGGCTAAAAGCAGTGATGTATTTCATATGTTGGATATTGAGGATAACTTGGATGGTACGAATTACCCATTGTGGGCTTATATAATGCGTCATCTATTGGTCGCAAAGGGACTGTGGAATATTGTGCAGGGTGTTGAAAAATGTCCTATTACACCTGCAAATATAGGTACTAAAGAGGATGCAGATGGCATTGAAGATGATGATATTCTTCATGTTCCTATTCATGATTTATTTTGTGCTGCACCTACTATAGAACAAATTCTTTGGGATGGCAGAGATGCTTAGGCACATACATTGATAGCCTTGTCTATCAAACGTGCCAATATTCCTCACAATCACTCTTGCAAAACACTTAAGGATGCTTGGGATACACTTACCACATTGTACCAGTCTAGGAATGAGGCCCGTGTTGCTTACCTCCGAAAACAATTGGAGAGTGAGCATATGAATGAAGATGATTCTATGGATAATTTTCTAACAAAGATCAAAGTTAGTTTCTACTAATAAAGTCTTGTCTAAGAGTTCACTTGTGCATACTGTTTTGAATGGTCTTCCTGATTCATACAAGAATTTTTCTTCTATTCTTCATTTGATGATGAAAGGCAATCCAAATGCCTTAAAATTTGAGGAGTTAGTCTCTGTTCTGTTGCAAGAAGATCAATCTAGGTAGAATAGGTCCATTATGCATGTTGCAGATCAAGGTTTCTTGGCTAATCAGAAGGGCAAAGGTAAATGTAGCTCCTCTATTAGTAAGCAGAAATCTGCTAATTCTACACAATCAAAGATGGATGACCAAGATGATAAGAAATTAGAAAAGCAAAACTTTGTTTTGCAAGTACTATAAAGCAAATGATCATGTCATAAAGAGTGGTCCAAAAGTGGCTCCAAAAGAGGCAAAGAAATCAACCAAGCTACCTAGGAATCAACCAAGCTTCCCCTGCTTTGTGGGATTTGGGGGGTCCCGTGGGCACTAGTCCCCTTCTATTGTACCTTTGTTTCTTAATTTAATTCAAGTCCGGGAGAGTAGGCTATTGCCGAACTTCCTTTATATTAAAAAAAAAAGAGGCAAAGAAAAAAGAGGTTGGAATGGTTGTTGAAGAGGCCGCTACATCAAAAACACTATCTTTACTTCGTGACTTTCATTGATGATTTTTCCATTCA
Organism: Ceratopteris richardii; assembly: GCA_020310875.1. Taxonomy (NCBI): domain Eukaryota; kingdom Viridiplantae; phylum Streptophyta; class Polypodiopsida; order Polypodiales; family Pteridaceae; genus Ceratopteris; species Ceratopteris richardii. The sequence continues at coordinate 158,653,673 of CM035427.1, read as the reverse complement.
TGCATGGGTATATCCATTGAAAGAAAAGTGTGAAGTGTTTATGTGCTCCAAATAGTTTCTGGTTTTGGCTGAAAATCTATTAGCATGTAAAATGGGCACTCTACATTCTGATCGGGGGGGGGGGGGGGGGGGGGTATATGTCTTCAGACTTAAATGCATTTCTGGAACCTGGGATAAAACATCTGTGTACAGTGCCGTATACACCTCAAAGCAAATGGAGTTGCTGAATGGAAGAATATATCACTCATGGAGATGGCGAGGTGTATGGTAAAGAGTCAGGCTTTACCACATAATTTCTGGCTTGAGGTCGTTATGTGTGCAGCATATGTACTTAACAGATGTCCCACTAAAGCATTGCAATCTATCACTCCATATGAGGCTTGGCATGGTCATAAGCCATCTGTTGCTCACCTTCATGTTTTTGGTTATTTGGCATATCTAGGCTTGTTGCAAAGGGTTATACATAGGAAAGAGGCACTGATTTTGATGAAACATTTGCTCCTACATGCCGAATGACTATGTGTACTCGAGCCGTAATGACTCAAGGACTTGTACCAATGAGACTATACCTCGATTGCAATACAAGTGCATATAGTGGAGTCCTTTGCACACATTTAATTATCAATCCGGAGGAATGACTTACCAAGTGTATGAAGACATTTGCACACGTGATAGAAAATGAAGTGAGTTAACTATCCAAGCAAGAGAAAAGACCAATACTACCCACACCTACTGATAAACTGGAAGTGTTGCCGCAAACCTACTTCCAGCAGTTTTGGTTTTTTGAGGTTTTCTCCCAGCCCAAAACTCCGAACATAGGCAATAGGGTACTCGTTTCGAAGCTCTCGACAAGACGAATCCAAGGGTGGTGGTTTCACTCAATTCTGACCACTCTGCTGCAAGTTATGGCAGAAACAGTGAATTACGGGAACTACTAACACCCGCGTTTTTGCTTCTCCTAGCTTACGCACGCACTACAGCCACTCAAAACAAGGGGGAAGGGGTAGACAACAGTCCTACACTTGCATTTCAAGCATCACACACACATACATGAGCAAAATGAAGATCAAAATCAGCAAGGAAGAGGCAAACTCGAAATTTCAGAAGTGCTCTTCTTCACCATGACAAGAAGTCTCTTACAATGAGTCACTTTTGACTTATATACTAGTGCCCTAAGTTTGGTCCTTTCACACAAGAGACCGGCACTTTATTCTCTAAAAAGACTAATTTCCTACTATTGTACATGGGTAAATCACTAATCTTTGAGGGGATGCATCTAGAGGACTCCTCTAGTGCATTTACAATGGAAAATATGTACAAAGGAGGTTATGTTACAAAAATTGTGTGTCCAAATCGGAAAAATTTTGGGGCCCGTCTTTTTTCTCTGCTTTCTGCGCTCTTTAGCTCTGCAACACTCTCCCCCTCTTCGTCTCTGTCGTCCCTTGACAGACTTTGCTTCGCGAACGCGTCCGGCGGGTAGTGTTGTCTGCTTCTTGATCTTGCATTACGTTTTAGAGGCGCTTCAGCTTTTCCACTGCACGCTCCCCTTGGTCAGTGTTGTCTGCAGTTAAACAGACATGCAGATTCGATGGCCTTCTTGATTCAAGCTCTACAACTCGAGAGCCTGATGTAGTTGTCTTGCCTGTTGACTCGGGTTGCCACGCACGCCACCAGTGACTAGGAATGTGCTGTTCTTAGTCACCCTCTTCAACTTTTCAGCCTCTACCCCTTTCTAACTTTTGGTCCTACTTTGATGTTTGAAAAGTCCACTACTCGGGACCCTGGGGTTTAGCTTTGTAACCTGGTGCGTGCCCCTGCGGGGCTCTGTGCAGAGATGGGTGTTGCGCCCCTGCGGGGCTTCCTGCAGAGAGTGGTCCTTGATCATTTGATGTTTTATCTTTTACTGCGCACTTTTGGACTTGGACCTTCTTCTTCTTTTCTTTTTGCTTGATTGTCCCTCTACACGTCCCTCCTCCTGAACTCTGTCGTCCTCGACAGGCTTTCTGAGGCGACGCGTGTAGGTTTGGATGGCTGTTTGCTCTCGTTGGTTCAGCAGATTTGCATGACATATCATAAATTCCTTCCATTGCTTTGACTTCACTCCGTCTTCTGGCGCCTGTCTGTGATCAGCGAAAAAGCTAGTTTCATAGGCCACCAGTCTTGCATTTAAATTTGAAGTCATCTTCACAAAAATTTCTGAATCGATTTCAAAGAAGCCTGTGAAGAATGCTTCTTCAAACGTCTGCATATACGTCGATGGCAAAAACATGAGACGAGAATAATATGCCATGATAGTTAGTCGGCTGGGAATAGTAGATAAATCAAAAATTAATGCTTCTGAGCCCTGCGTAATGCCGATGAAATTTAAAAATGTGTACTTAGCATGCTGGAACACCTTCAAAACTGTAATAAGCATGCTGAATATTTTGTTGGTCATTTTGACGGCTAGGTCCGGAACTGTAGCATATCTTGCAATCCAAAATTCCATCCACGATCGACATCATGAAGAAAGCAGGAATTCATAAGTATTTTGAACTACCGATCTATAAACCGGACTTCCAACGTTGTACACAAGTCATGAACACCCTTCGACCAGCACTACATGATCCATTGGCACCAGAAGCCACTGTGATGGACAAGAATGGAGAATGGGTGGTGATTCAGTTTTCCCATGATTTAATCAAAGAAGCATTCGGATGGGAAAAGGATGGTGTCAACACGGTCAAGGAAGAGAGTCGTGGTGCAAAAACAAGAACCTTCGTAGACATTAATAGGGTGGACATTGAAGAAGAAGTCAGATTGATTCACCAACATTTCTGCTTCCCTAGTATGAACAGATACACGGCACCTCAAAAAATCATTGTGCAATTATTGTCTCATGCCATAAAACAGATCGGCAATCAGGTAAACCTTACACCCTATGTGCAAGAAAGATTGTTCGAGGCGAAGAAGAAATGGGGAAATAAGAAATTCCTCAACGGAACGACGGCCCTAACCATCATGATTTATCATGCATTGGGCATGCGAGAGTACTTACAAGAGATGCCATCTTCGATGGAGTTGGCTCTATTTGTTAAAGCAGCCACTATACCGAAACAGAAGAAAGGTGCAAAGATCGTAGAAGAAGCAGAAACAAGCTCGCAACCCCGAATGAGAGGCATAATGAGCGGCACAAAACGACCTCGAGAAGTCCAACAAGTAGAAGAAGAAGTACCAAAATCAAAGAGAGCCCATGTACTACCGAAAACAACTACCCAAGGGAATAGACAAATTACGAAGGAAGAGCTGACTCAAGCACTGGAGGAGACTCACAAATATACAGAAGGGCAAGTTAATTTGCCAGTGCAAGGTCACCTGAAAGAGAACAACTGTTAGCATAGCCGAAGCTTTTATTTATTTACACTGTAGATCCATTCCTACTTGAGTTCAAGCTGAGAGCTAATCTCCCTGGGAGAATGTGCACCACTAATCTTGTTTGGAGCATCATGTGCCAAATGCGTGGCCGTGTAAGGTTGCCCTATTATGCATACTTTAGGTGCATTGAGTGCTTCATGAGTGCAATTGGGATTGTCAAATGGTGAAGTTTTTCTTTGCACTCTCTTCGGCCTCCATATCTGAATCGTGGTCATCCTTTTGATACATTTTCTTTTGTTGCGTCCTTGATTGGCTGGTGTTGGTTTGATCTGACTCAGAGCACCAAAATCGGTGCCTAGGGTTCGCTGTTGAGATTTCCTGGGTCTGCTGCTTCGTCTTTCTTGAAAAGAGATATGTTCTTGTGTTGTCCTAGCTTTCTTTGCAATCCGAGCAGCCTTCTTGTGAATCCATATCTGTTGTCGGCCTCTCTGAGCTTCGAGTAAGGGTTTCGGAACCCAAATTTGCACTACTTTTTCCATAGACTTGGTTACTCCTCTTGCTGGTTCTGGGTTGGGTGTTGGTTGTCCTTGAATGCTCATTTGATCCTTGCGCACCCATTTGTATTTGTGTTGTGTCTGACCGGAACCTGTGCTTGAGGTTCTCCAATAGGTCGGTTGGGTAGCCTGTTGATAGTTTTGGGTAGTGGTTGAACTTTTCTTGACCGTTTGGGAATGTTCAGGTTCTTCTGTGGTCATCCTTGCATTCGAGGTCTCTGCTGTTTCCATATTGACTTTAGGGGCCTGGGTACAGGGTTCCCCTTGTGGTTCTTTGCCTAAGCTATTCTCCGAATTTTCCACAATCTTAGGTTGGCACAGTGGCTTCTCTCCTAACAAGCTAAATATTTCTTTGTGCCCTATTTTGGCAGAGATATACCCTTGAGCTAGATGGATACATACTTCATTCTCGATAATCCAGTCTTGTCCTAAAATCAAGTCTTCTATCAGGTCCTCATCGTTGCAGACTAACACTCTCTGTTTCATGGAGGAATTTCCTATGTGTAGAGATATGTTTGTCGTTCCAATACATTCTAGGGTTTGACCTCCCACTCCTATCAACCGTGCACTTGTGGGGTTCACCTTCAACTGCTGATCTTTTATGACCTTGTTTCGTACACAACTAATTCCTGCTCCTGAGTCGATTAATGCGTCTATCAATTTATACTCCGTCTGACCAATCCCTAAGTTTAAGTAAGGCTGTGCGTTGTACACACCATCCGTATCAGGGTTATTGACTCGATAATTAGCCATAGGGATAGGTTCTTCACCTTGGAGATAGCGTTCGTCTCTTTGCCTCATCCATTCTTTCCGTTTCCTGATGCGTTCTAGGGCTTCCTGTCTCGCTTCTTCTCGTATTCGCTCTTCTTCCCTTTTCCTATTTTGAGCTCCCAACAGTCTAGCTAGCATTTCATCGGTCAGAGGCTCCATGAATCGTTTCACTCGGCATCCACTGATGTAATTGGGAAGAATGTCTCCGTCTAGTGTGGCGAGATTGACTGCACCACTAGTGGAGATTCGATTTATGATCAGGGGACCATATCCGCGTTTTTGGAGCTTCTTTGCGTGCTGTTTTAGGGTGTACACCAAGACTAAATCACCTTCTTTGAGTCCCTTATCTTTAATATGTGAGTCGTGGTATGCCTTTTGTCTCCGCTTAGCGGCATAGATGCCTGCTACCGCTTGCAATCTAGTCTCATGCAGCTTTTCGATTTGATCTAATTGCTGAGACAATTCATGACCGCTCCACTCATATTGTTGAGCTACTTTTAATGTAGGCACTAAGAAGTCAATTGGCAAAATTGCATTCTGCCCATACACTAGGTTGAAAGGTGTAGTTCCAATGGCCGTTTTATATGCCACTCGGAAGGCCCAAATTGCATGATGCAGTTGTTTGTCCCAATCTGACCTTCCATTATTGACAATCTTTGTCAATACCGTACATAGTACTTTGTTGGAACTCTCTGCCTGACCATTGGCTTGGGGATGGTATGGGGCAGACTTTTTATGGATTACTAGGAATTCATTCATTAGCGATTCAATGACTTCGTTCAGGAAATGAGTTCCTCGATCACTCACTATCTCGATCGGTAGTCCAAAGCGTGTGAATATGTGCTCAAAGAGAAATTTTGCTGTAGTTTGAGCATCATTTTTTCTGGTAGCCTTAGCTTCTACCCATTTAGTCAGGTAATCGGTGGCTACTATGATGTATTCTGCATGTGATCCTCTGGCTGGTGGATTGATGGGTCCTATGAAGTCAATTCCCCACTTGGTAAATGCTCTTGCACACACCATGGGTCTTAAAGGCATGTCGTCTCTTCGAACGGGATATTTCGCTCTCTGGCATATTTCGCAACTTCTCACGTATGTTTCAACATCCA